>JAQQAC010009165.1:91960688-92057176 GCA_029783875.1 Phataginus tricuspis | reverse complement strand
AAAGGGACTGTGGAAGAAGGGCAGGAAGGGAGGGATAAGAGGGTAAATGGGGTATTACGATTAGCAGACATAAGGTGGGGGGGCACGGGGAGGACTGTACAACTCAGAGAAGACAAGTAGTGATTCTCATCTCACTACACTGATGGACAGTGACTGTAACAGGGTTGGTGGGGGGGACCTGATGAAGGTGGTAGTTTAATCATCACAATATTGCTCATGTAACTGTAGGTTAATGATACTAAAATAAAATAAATTGTAAAAAAAAAAAAAAAGGGATGCTGAAATGTTCAAGGGCCTCCTCGGGGACAAAGAAACTGCCGACAGAAAGGAGGCCTGCACAGGGGAGAGCGCGGGGCACGTGGCTTCTCCATCGTCCAGATCTGCAGAGGACAGGCAGCTGCCACATATACAGATAAACACAAACATGACAGCATTGGACTTGAGATTTATCACACGTGTGGGCAAGAACAGTGACATGGCAGCATGTGGTCAGGAGGGGTCAAGGAAGGTTTGTGGATGGGTGAAATTGTCCCACAACAACCACGGAAATAACAAAACCAAGACTCGGCAAATGCAACACCAGAGGAACTGAGGTGGGTTCATCAGGGAAGCTCAGTCCAAAAGCTCACATGAAAGAGGAGGAGTGAGGAGCGGAGAGCTAACCAGGAAGGGGCCTGGGGTGGCCGCACACGATCACCTCGACACAAATGAGGACAAGGGAGCTCCTGCAGGCTGCACAGGCCTTGCAGTGCACACAAGGCCAAAGCTGTCACACTGCACTTGGGGAGCTGTGCAGTTTGTCAGTCATTTCCCAATAGAGCAGCATTTCATAAGAGCACAAGCAAGCACACATCCCCACGGAGATGGAGCAGACATGCTCACAGAGCCACGGTGGCTGGTTTTCTCACATCCTGGCAAGTGGACAGTTGGCAGGCATGGTGTGGACAACTGCAGTCTCTGGTGACCCCCCAGGACACCCATTCCACAGACAGGCCTGTCTCTGGGTCATAGCACAGGGCCAGATGGCCACTCAAGCCCAGAATGTGCCATTGCTACCATGAAAACAAATCTGAGGCATCACCTGACCGCAAGGGCATCTCTGTGTCCGGGCCGAAGTGTTGGGTGCGACATACTCTGGGTGCCTAGGTGCTGTGTGCGACCGCTGGGCCGCCCTCCCCACCCACACCCCAGGTCTGGGCTGATGCCCTGGGCAGGCCTGCGTGGAGCAAGACTGTGGGCATGTGCCAGCATTGCCAGCCCAGAGTGGCGACACTCTCCTGGAGGTGACAGAGGTGGCCTAGAACCAGGTGGGCTCCACCTTCTCCCTTCGCAGAGCCAGAACTACAAACTCGGGGAAGGTCTGCCTTGGCAAGCTCGGCTCAGCCATCCTGCACTAGGGTAGAAATGGCACCTTATCCCCACAGAGCAGCAGGCGGGGAAGCACCAGCTGGCCACATGGGAGGGTGACTGCGCCAGTTACGCTTGACCCCACGCCTGGACCCTGAGGCTGCGCTTCACCCAGGGTGACGCAGGACAGCCCCTGGGGTGGAGACTGTGTGGAGGCCGCTCCTGCCATGCCTGCTGCAGCTTTCTGTTTACACCCTGAAGTCCTCCCTTGGCCTCATTTTCTGTCTCCCTTTTGACCTGCACATCCCGGCCTGTGAGCTGGAGGCTTCCTCATGGTGAAGAGGTCTCCTGAGCACCTCCCTCCGGGCCTTCCATCCCACTGGCCTGCTCTGTTGCAGATGGGAAGGCCAGGGACCTGTTCATAAGATCCCAGCTGCTGTCCTTTCTGCTTAGAGCCAGCCTCACAGGTTGTCACATCATCAATCTGCATGCTGAGCAGGAAATACCTCATTCCCAATTTAAGAGCTTCAGGGGCCCCTGAGTGGTGGGCGCGATAGGGGAAGGGGCAGCTGGGCACTGGAGGACAGTGGGCTGATTGTCCAACCCTGAGATGGCTTTTCTTCTCAGGGACCAGGTCCACACAGAGCATCTTGGGGGACAGCAGCCCCAGCCTCTCAGGGCTGCCACAGGCCCTCCCCGAGCTGTTCTCTGACAAGGACCCCTGGGTGCCTCCCCCAGTCTTCCCAGGAGGGGCTCACAGCTGCCACCAAGCAGAGGCCAGGTCACCAGAATCATGAGTACCTTCTGAGACCCCTACATAAGAGGCCCAGGTGCTGGGGCTGGGATGGGGCCCCATGTGTGCCAAACAATGCTGAGTTTCCCCGGGCTACACACACCCCTTGGAATCGGCTCCCCACCCACGCCTCCATGCCAGGTGCCCAGGAAGCCTGGCTGTGAAACCAAAGGTCTGGCACCATGCTGGGTGCCACTGAGCAGCAGCGATCTGGGGTCTTCTCAGGGCACTGATTCTACCCACCACACAGAGGCCTGCACCCGTGCCCTTGGCCACGTGCTGATCCCAGGTGGGCGGTGTGGGCTCTGGCTTCCTCATCAGAGCCCCACATCCTGGGTGGAGGGCTGGCAGTCAGTGGGGCAGTTTCTGAACCCAGCCCTGTGAGGTGCAAGGCAGATGCCACTGCTGCTGAGGGTTGAGGGTCAGGGTTCTGCCTAGAGTAGGGCCCCTCTGAGAAGTGTGCACGGTCCACCCTCCCATCCTCCCTAAGACTGATACAAACATGTGCTTTTACCTTGGGGTGTTGGGAGGGCCTGCCCCCAACCTGTTACAGGGAGAACAAGAGGCCCCAGATACCACCCAGATGTACACGTGGAAACATCATCCCCTGAGAGGGCCTGAGGCGACCTGGGAAAGGGGCCCATCAGACAGGAAACCACAGCCATCTATTTCAAAGAGACTTTCTCAGAGCCTCAGCCAGCCCCCACCCACCCCTGGTCATGGACATCTTCACTCTGCAAGAGCAGTCCCCACCTCTGGGAGACATCCCCAGATGCTCACCTGGGCAGCACCAGAAGGGAAGGCCTGATTTTGAGGGTGCTGAGCCTAGAGTCCGAGGACCAGGTCCTTAGGGCTCATTCCCTAGGTCGCTCCTGATGGCCAGTGACCCTGGTTCTGATCGGTGACTCCCCTCCCCTTCCAGCAGGTTGAAACCACCCATGACAGGCTATTGGACTGTGGTTTGATGGGCCAGCAAAGCACCCTTTAAGTGACAGGCTTTCCAGGTAACCCCCAAGTAATGGAGCCTCTCACTTGCTGTCACTGCCCAGGCTCCCTGCAGATGCTTCCACGGCACAGCTGCCCCACCAGGACAGAGGTTGCAGCACAGAGGGGAGGTACCTGGCCATGCGGCTGCTCCCCTGCTCCCCTGCTCCCTGACTCCTACTGACCTCCCTGGATTCTCACTGCCTGACTCCCCTGCTAACTGGCATATCCAAGAGGGCAGAGCACATAATCTTGGGGCACCGCTCAGCCAGGAGCAGCTCCTAAGGGATGAAGGGCCCTCTCCTTCCCAGACGGGGTTTCCCTGACACATGTGTGTGCCCCGGGGCATGGCACCCAGCCAACAGGCGCTCTGAGGTCACCAGAGCCACAGCACGGGACCACGGTTCCCGCACACCCTGCAAATCCACATTGCAGCAGTCGCGTGGCAGAGATGTGGCGCACTGGCCAGGATAGCCCAACAGGTTCTCAGGGCCTGGATGTTCTGGGCGGGAGCTGAGAGGCCCAAAGGACATCAAACAACACAGCAACAACCCTACGGCCGCCGTGCCCCCAGCACACTGGCTCCCGCCAAGCCCACTGCCTCCCAAGGCTGAGCTTACACGGACTGCCTTCAGTGGCGTGTGTGGGTCTGAGATCAAGGTCCAAGTCTGCATGTCAGTGTGGACTCCATATGCCTGTAAAATAATGAGACTGTTTTACACCAAAACCACATTTCAAATCATCAAAGTTCCTTCAGCTCAAACGAGCGAGCGGCTGCTCCTGAGACACACGCGAATGCACATTCACAGCCCCGTGTCCCAGGACTGCAACGGCAAACAGAACTGCCAAGTTTCAAGGCCAAACCTTTTTACCCACAGACCCCACGTGCTGGCCGAGGGTCCACCGGGGCTGCCACATGTGGGCGTCTGCCCAGGGGAGTCAGCCATGCAGAGGACACCGTTTCCACTGCCCTGGCCCCAGCTGCTACCTTTTTAAAGGTGCCTGTTGGGATTCTGAGAGCACCTTGCCTGCACCCTGGCCACACATGCCTCTGCTGTCCCAGGTGGGGCAGGGCTGGGCGGGGCCCAGCAGGTGGGGCAGTTCATTCTTTTGAGCCTGTGATGGATGCTTCTCCGCAGGGAGAGTCCCAGTCAGAGAGGGAGGAGCCACCACCAGACTTGTGCCCAAGGAAGCAGGGGCTCCCCATGCCCGCTCACCCAGCCTGGAGGTCGCATGCCTTGGGCCCCGTCTACCTGGGCATTGCCCAGCCTTCCTCCCACCTGCCTGCCCAGCTTCTCCAGGCCCCACCAATGGCTCAAAGGGACTGGCCCCACCAGACCCACAAGCCTGTGCTGCCCTGACCTCCCACACACCCGACGCCCGCCAGAGTGGAAGCACATGGATTCCCCCAGTGTGCGGGGGCCCAGGCAGGTGGGGGCATCTCAGCAACCTTCCTGGCAACATGGCCTGGTGGGTGAGAGTCCCACGCAGCCCCTCCAAGGTGTGTCCAGCACAGGTACCTCTGAGTACAGCTGGAACCTCGGTTCCGTTTCCTTTTTAACTGGGCGCACTGCTAGCAAGCAGCTGAGGCTTGGGGCCACAGGCTGTGCGGCGGGATCCAGATTGTGGCAGGGGCGCGGCCAATGGGATGGTGCCCTCCCGGCAGGAGGTGACACCGTGCTAAGGAGAGCTCTGCACCTGCGGAGGAAGAATTCGTGTGCCGCCTGCTGGTAACTGTTTCTTTGTTACTTTGTTTCAAGGATGGCATGTTCCAAACTTTAGGAACATAAATAAATGGGACGCACTTTTCTATGACCTGGTTGCACTTCTCTTACTTGGTCTGTGGGGTCCAGGATGTCACTTGTGCACCCCACCTGGGGAGCCAGCTCCTGCCACCCTGAGGGGATGTGGCCCTGGGACTAACTCTGGGGTCTGCCCAGTCTACACCCACATCCATGCCACCCACCCTCAAGTGATGTCAGGGGCAAAGTCTCACAGCCTCATGCACACACCTCACCTGCCTGACAACATGGGTTCCAGCCCTGGAGGGTGACTTCCCCATGGTCTCCTCCCCCACGAGCTGCAGGGAGGGCAGGCCCTCAGGCACCAGTGGGTGGCAGCCCCATCTGGCACATCCATCTGTCTATCTGTCTCTGTCTCCCTCTGTCTCTGACTCTCTGTCTCCCTCTGTCCTCTGTCCCAGCCATGAATGACCCCCAAGACCAGCGTGGCCCTGCTGGCCTGCGAGCTAACTCCCCAGCCCTGCCCTCAGCAGTGACATTGGCAATGGTGTCTGGTCATGAGATAATTATTTGACACCCATCAGTGCTGGGCGCCATTGGAAGAACTTTTTTACTCCTCTTAGGTCTAAGCAGGGGCTCTGTAACAAAAAACAGATTAACAAGAGAAAAGCATATAATTTATTTCATGTAAGTTGTGCATGCGATGGGAACCCCCATAAGGAAATGAAGACCCGAAGAAGTGGGCAGCCCAGGGGTTTCTGTACCTGGTGGAGCAAAGAGGAAGTTGTGGAAAGGAAGCCCCACCGAGGAGTCGTCAGCACAGAGCTCCAGGTCTGTCTCTGGTGATGACGTTTCTTTCTTCCCAATATGGTGGGATGGGGGGGGGCGACTCTCACTGGAGAAGAAGAGAGGGTCAGTGCCCTTCTTATGCCTGCTGCTTCTAAAGAACCCTCAGCTCAAAATTATCCTGGCGCCAAGCAGCAAACGTGAGGCACTGGGTTCTGCCACCCCGCAGACACCATGCGGCAGACTGTCACATTTCCCCTGCTGCCAGGTCCTGAGTGCAGATAAGAAGATGGACTCAAAGATAGGCAGGCCCTTGGGCTGGCATCAGCTCTGAGCTCGGCCCCTCCCAGCCCACCAGGATGAGTCACATGTCCTCCCAGCCCACTCTGGCCATGGTTCCTCCGGTGGAAAGTGGGGAAGCTACAGCCTGCCCAGGTCCTCAGGAAAGACAGAGGAAGGGGGAGGAAGCAAATGGAAGAAACAGTTGTCAGTAGGGCGATCCCCATTCCTGGTACTACATCCCCAGTTCCCAGAGAAAAGCCAAGCGTGGGAGTCCAGCCCCAGGGGCCCCTGATAAAGTTTATAGCCCAGGGCCTGACTTCATTCTCCACTGCTCTGGCAGGACAGCCCAGGCTGTGGATGGGCCAAGACGTGTTCCACCTGGGAAGACTGCCCGAGGACAGCACCCTGCCGGGGCGTGGTGGCACTTTCCAGGGGCCCGGCCCCCAACGCAGCTCTCAGGCAGCTCTCCTTTCACCAGCTGAGCACAAGGGACAGGATGGCCACCTGCCAACAGCCCCGTGGCCAAAGCCAAACAGGCACCCGGGACCAAAATAGCCGTCAGATGACTGCAGTGCTGGCTGGTACCTTCTGCCCAAAAGCAAGCTGCTCGAGCAGCTCCAGCTAAAAATAGCGAGAAGGGCGCATGTACCTTGGAGGAAGAGAGGAGGGCAGCCAAAGACAAGCAGGATGAGGTCGCTGCGCTTCTGTTCTGCTGAGGCCCTGGTGTCCCAGCCCCAGGTGGCCCGGCGGAGCCTGGATGCTGTGGCCCACAACGTCTACCCACTCCTGTTCAAAGCCAGCTACTTTCTGGAGCAGGCAGAGGTGATCCGCATTCTGCTGGGGCACTGGCCGCTGGAGGAGTTCAGGCTGAGCGCCCTGCTGGGGCCCAGTGCAGAGCATCCAGTGGACCTGAGGGACCGGGCCTGCCGGGCCTGCCTGGAGGCCTGTGTGCAAGGCCTCTCAGACTATGTTCTCCAGGCCCAAGGCTGGCGGCGGCTGCGAATGGCAGACCTCACAGGAGTCCAAGACGTGCAGGTGCAGCAGTGCCCCTGTGGGAGGGCGCTGGGAAGGTGGGGCCGCACGGAGCTGCTGTGCAGGACCTGCTGCCAGCTGCAGGCAGAGCCCTGCACAGCCCAGGGGCCCATCCAGGTCCTCGCAGATCTCTTTGTCACTGATGGCAACTTCAAGGTGGTGGTGCAGGCCCTGGGGTCGGCAGGCCCTGCTCACTTGCAGCTGCACTGCCTCTCCTTTAGGGCGGACAGCCTGGACCCTGGCCAGCTCCTGCACGTGCTACGTCTGGCGGGGTCCCAGGAGCTGCGCAGGCTGGAAGTGGTACACAATGTGCGGCTGCATGCAGGCCACGTGCATCAGCTGCTGACCCAGGTGGGCTTTCCCCGGCTGGCCTCACTCACCTTGCCTGCCAAGGCCTTCGACCCGCCCCCTGGCAGTCCCCCGACCCCTGATGGTGAGGACTCCTTCTTCACCTCCATCTCCTGGGAGCTTAGCCAAATGAGCCAGCTCACTGAGCTGAGTGTGGCCTTCTCCACGCTGACTGGGAAGATCCAGAAACTGCTTGGGTGAGTCTGGGGTGATTGCATGGATGGCCCCAAGCCTCTCAGTGGGGTCAGGGTCACACGGGCCTCCTGGGCAGGTTGAAGATACACTGAGGGGCCATAAAATGGGACCTGGCCATGAGGCCAGGTCAGGTGGGTATCTCAGACACACACATCAAGAGGCCAAAAAGGGGCAGGTGTTCAGCATGAACCACACTGTTCATACAGACAAGTGGGCCAGAGACACTGCCCAAATCTGCTCGACACAGGCCTCCTAGGCTTGGCTGTCAGGCCTGTTCCCTCGATCCTTTTATGAGTCCAGTTCAAGCTGCAGGTATGAGTGGAGCAGGTGGTGAGAGGTGTTCAGCCCAGGCCTGATGTGAATGAGAGTTGGTGGGGGAGGGGGTAGGAAAGATACAAGTAGGAACATTTTCCACCATGCAGGGCCGGGCAAGGCTGCAGAGAGCTCGCTGTGGGGTAGACGCCAGGGGCTCCATGCAGGCTACAGGTGCGAGAGGTGGGCAGGAGGCTATCTCAACAGGAGGACGTGGGGACAGATAGCAGGACCCTGGACATCCCCCTCACTGAGCACTCAGCCAAGTGACACCAGACCCTGGCTCAATGTCCTGGAGGGCAGGGGACCAAAAACATCCCCAGATAGGGGTGCCATTCCTCACTTTGGGAACCACCAGCTGGAGCAGGGTGTCACCCAGGCTGTACATTTATTGGTGCCAGCTTCTCACTCCACCAGCATCAAGACTCAGCGGGTTCCTTCAGGTCCTAGGCAAGGCTAAGGCCGGGCTAGACGGCTCCAAGGCCCTTCCTCCCTGAAACTGTGGGCTTCCTCACTCCACTTCAAGGGAAACCAGTGTTGAAGTCCCTGCCAAGCCATACATCTCCACCCTCCTGCAAACACGGTGTGCTCTGCAGGGAACCGTACGTGTCCCTACACTCAGTACACATGGCTCATTGACTAAACATATTTGCCATCTAGCCACTGAGGACAAAGCCAGGCCTGTTTTCAGGTGAAGTTAATTCTTCACCCACAGGGCCACACAGTCTCAATGCCTCGGCCCTAACACTGAGGCCACAGGGCAGCCACAGCAGCCTGTAATGAATGAGTGTGGCTGTGTTCCTATAAGGCTTTACTTATGGACACTGGCATGGGAATTTCATATAATTTTCAAATGTCACTAAGTATTCTGTTGATTTTTTCAACTATTTTTTCATTGAACACCTACTTATTGAAAGTCATTATGTGTCAGGCAGTGTTCTACATGCATAGGAATCATTAATGGATTAAACCCACAAGGTTCACATTATCTGTGAAATAATTAGCAGGAAAATATCAATAAATATTTGTTGAATAAATGAATGCACTCACATATTTATGTGCCAACATTTTCATTGCAACTCAAGGCTTTCCAAATAATTATATTTGTTCATATACAATCATTCACCCTGAGGTACTAAGGTCTGACCACAATAATACACTTTCTTTGCCAATACAATTTTCACATTTTGCCAAGGCCTTTAGTGCTTTTTTTTTTAAAATAATTTATTTTGGTATCATTAATCTACCATTATATGTGCAATATTATGGTGATTAAACATCATCAGGTCCCCCCCACCAACCCCATTACAGTCACTGTCCATCAGCGTAGTGAGATGCTATAGAATCACTACTTGTCTTCTCTGACTTGTACAGCCCTCCCTGTGCCCCCCCAACATTACATCTGCTAATCGTAATACCCCTTTTACCCTCTTATCCCTCCCTTCCCACCCATCTTCCCCAGTCCCTTTCCCTTTAGTAACTATTAGTCTGTTCTTGGGTTCTGTGAGTCTGCTGCTGTTTTGTTCCTTCAGTTTTTTTTGTTGTTGTTGTTCTTTGTTCTTATACTCCACATATGAGTGAAATCATTTGATACTTGTCTTTTTCGGCTTGGCTTATTTCACTGAGCATAATACCCTCCAGCTCCATCCATGTTGTTGCAAATGGTAGGATTTGTTTTCTTCTTATGGCTGAATAATATTCCATTGCGTATATGTACCACATCTTCTTAATCCATTCATCTACTGATGGACACTTAGGTTGCTTCCATTTCTTGGCTATTGTAAATAGTGCTGCAATAAACATAGGGGTGCATCTGTCTTTTTGAAACTGGGCTGCTGCGTTCTTAGGGTAAATTCCTAGGAGTGGGATTCCTGGGTCAAATGGTATTTCTATTTTGAGTTTTTTGAGAAACCTCCATACTGCTTCCCACAATGGTTGAACTAATTTGCATTCCCACCAGCAGTGTAGGAGGGTTCCCTTTTCTCCACATCCTCGCCAACATTTGTTGTTGTTTGTGTTTTGGATGGTGGCCATCCTCACTGGTGTAAGGTGATATCTCATTGTGGTTTTAATCTGCATTTCTCTGATGATTAGCGATGCGGAGCATCTTTTCATGTGCCTGTTGGCCATCTGAATTTCTTCTTTAGAGAAGTGTCTATTCATGTCCTGTGCCCATTTCTTAATTGGATTATTTGCTTTTTGTTTGTTAAGGTGCATGAGTTCTTTGTATATTTTGGATGTCAACCCCTTATCAGATACATCATTTATGAATATATTTTTCCCATACTGTAGGATGTCTTTTTGTTCTACTGATGGTGTCCTTTGCTGTACAGAAGATTTTCAGCTTGATATAGTCCCACTTGTTCATTTTTACTTTTGTCTCCGTTGCCTGGGGGGATATGTTCATGAAGAAGTTGCTCATGTTTATGTCCAAAAGTTTTTTGCCTATGTTTTTATCTATGAGTTTTATGGTTTCATGACTTACATTCAGGTCTTTGATCCACCTTGAGTTTACCTTTGTGTATGGGGCTACACAGTAGTCCAGTTTCATTCTCTTACATGTAGCTGTCCAGTTTTTCCAACACCAGCTGTTGAAGAGGCTGTCATCTCCCCATTGTATATCCAAGGCTCCTTTATCAAATATTAATTGACTGTAAATGTTTGGGTTAATATTTGGATTTTCTATTCTGTACCACTGGTCTGTGGGTCTGTTTTTGTGCCAATACCAAATTGCCTTGATTACTGTGGCTTTGTAGTAGAGCTTGAAGTCAGGGAGCATAATTCCCCCTCTTTTATTCCTCCTTCTCAGGATTACTTTGGCTATTCGGGGTCTTTTGTGGTTCCATATGAATTTTAGAATTATTTGTTCGAGTTCATTGAAGAAAGCTGTTGATAGTTTGATAGGGATTGCGTTGAATCTGTAGATTGCTTTAAGTAGTATAGCCATTTTGACAATATTTATTCTTCCAAGCCAAGAGCATGGGATGAATTTCCATTTGTTAGTGTCCTCTTTAATTTCTCTTAGGAGTGTCTTCTTTTTGTTGATGTGGTGGATGATGTTGATGGATTTTCGAATGTTGTACCATCCTTGCATCCCTGGGATGAATCCCACTTGATCATGGTGAATGATCCTCTTGATGTATTTTTGAATTCGGTTTGCTAATATCTTGTTGAGTATTTTTGCATCTACATTCATCAGAGATATTGGTGTGTAATTTCCTTTTCTGGTGAGGTCTTTGCCTGCTTTTGGTATTAGAGAGATGCTGGCTTCATAGAAAGCATTTGGAAGTATTCTCTCCTCTTCAATTTTTTGGAAAACTTTAAGGAGAATGGGTGTTATTTCTTCTCTATATGTCTGGTAGAATTCAGAGGTGAATCTATCAGGTCCAGGGCTTTTGTTCTTGGGTAGTTTTTTGATTACCGATTCAATTTCGTTGCTGGTGATTGGTCTGTTTAGTTTTTCTGTTTCTTGCTTGGTCAGTCTTGGAAGGTTGTATTTTTCTAAGAAGTTGTCCATTTCTTCTAGGTTTTGCAGCTTGTTAGCATATAGATGCTCATAATATTCTCTTATAATTCTTTGTATTTCTGTGGGGTCCATCGTTATTTTTCCTTTCTCATTTGTGATTCTGTTTATGTGTGTCGATTCTCTTTTTCTCTTAATGAGTCTGGCTAGGGGTTTATCTATTTTGTTTATTTTTTCAAAGAACCAGTTCTTGGTTTCATTGATTTTTTCTATTGTTTTATTCTTCTCAATTTTATTTATTTCTTCTCTGATCTTTATTATGTTCCTCCTTCTGGTTACTTTGGGCCTCATTTGTTCTTCCTTTTCCAATTTCAATAATTGTGTCTTTAGATTGTTCATTTGGGAATGTTCTTCCTTCTTTAAATAGGCCAGGATTGCAATATACTTTCCTCTTAGAACTGCCTTTGCTGCATCCCACAGAGGTTGTGGCTTTGTGTTGTTGTTGTCATTAGTCTCCATATATTCTTTGATTTCTGTTTTGATTTGGTCATTAACCCATTGATTAATTAGGAGAATGTTGTTAAGTCTCCATGTATTTGTGAGCCTTTTTGATTTCTTTCTAAAATTTATTTCTAGTTTTATACCTTTGTGGTCTGAGAAGTTGGTTTGTAGGATTTCAGTATTTTTGAATTTACTGAGGTTCTTTTTGTGGCCTAGTATGTGGTCTATTCTGGAAAATGTTCCATGTGCACTTGAGAAGAATGTGTATCCTGCTGCTTTTGGGTGCAGAGTTCTGTAGATATCTGTTAGGTCCATCTGTTCTAGTGTGTTGTTCAGTGCCTCTGTGTCTTTACTTATCCTCTGCCTGGTTGATCTGTCCTTTGGAGTGAGTGGTGTGTTGAAGTCTCCTAAAATAATTGCATTGCTGTCTATTTCCTCCTTTAATTCTGTTAGTATTTGTTTCACATATGCTGGTGCTCCTCTGTTGGGTGCATATATATTTATAATGGTTATATCTTCTTGTTGGACTGACCCCTTTATCATTATGTAATGTCCTTCTTTATCTCTTGCTACTTTCTTCGTTTTGAAGTCTATTTTATCTGATACAAGTACTGCAACATCTGCTTTTTTCTCTTTGCTGTTTGCATGAAATATCTTTTTCCATCCCTTCACTTTTAGTCTGTGTTTGTCTTTGAGTTTGAGGTGAGTCTCTTGTAAGCAGCATATAGATGGGTCTTGCTTTTTTATCCACTCTGTTACTCTGTGTCTTTTGATTCGTGCATTCAGTCCATTTACATTTAGGGTGATTATTGATAGATATGTACTTATTGCCATTGCTGGCTTTAGATTCATGGTTACCAAAGGTTCAAGGGTTGCTTCTTTACTATCTAAGAATCTAACTTAGCTTTCTTGTTAAGTTATTGTGAACACCGTCTGATGTTTCTTTATCTCTCCTTTCCTATTCTTCCTCCTCCATTCTTTATATATTAAGTGTTTTATTCTTTGCCTTTCGTTAGTATTTGGATGGTCTTCTTTCTTTGCTATGATTTTATTTTCTCTGGTGACATCTTTTTAGCCTTAGGGGTGCTTCCCTCTAGAGCAGTCCGTTTAAGATATCCTGTAGTGGTGGTTTATGAGAGGCAAACTCTCTCAACTTTCCTTTGTCTGGAAATTGTTTAATCCCTCTGTCATATTTAAATGATAATCATGCTGGATACAATATTCTTGGTTCGAGGCCCTTCTGTTTCATTATGTTAACTATATCATGCCATTATCTTCTGGCCTTTAAGGTTTCTGTTGAGAAGTCTGATGATAGTCTGATGGGTTTTCCTTTGTAGGTGGTCTTTTTTCGCTCTCTAGCTGCCTTTAATACTCTGTCTTATCTTTGACCTTTGCCATCTTAATTATTATGTGTCTTGGTGTTGTCTTCTTTGGGTCCCTTGTGTTGGGAGATCTGTGGGCTTCCGTGGACTGCGAGACTATTTCCTTCCCCCGTGTGGGAAAGTTTTCAGCAATTATTTCTTCAAAGACACTTTCTATCCCTTTTCTCTCTCTTCTTCCTCTGGTACTCCTATAATGCGAATATTGTTCCGTTTGGATTGGTCACACAGTTCTCTTAATATTCTTTCATTCCTAGAGATCCTTTTATCTCTCTCTGCATCAGTTTCTCTGTATTCCTGTTCTCAGTCTCTTGCACCTCATCCAGTCTGCTGTTAAGCCCGTCGATGGCTTGTCTGATTTCTGCATAGTCTTTCCTCACTTCCCTCACTTCCTCCCTCAGCTCTTGCACATTTCTCTGTAGATCCGTCAGCATGGCTATGACTTTTATTCTGAATTCTTTTTCAGGGAGACTGTGCATGTCCATCCCTTCAGGTTCCCTCTCTGGGGTTGTGTGGGTCTGAAGCTTTGTCTGTACCATATTCCTCTGTCTTTTCATGGCGATAAAAGTGGGCACTGGTAGGTGCCAGGTATGTCAGCTGGGCTCTTTATGACCGCCTCGCGGGGTGCCAAGTCCTCCCAGGTGTAGCTGCACGCTGTGCGATTTCCTGTGAATTCTGGTCTCTCTTTTTGGAATAGTTGTCTTTGCTGTATTTTCATGGATAAATATAATGTTGGGAGGAGATTTCTGCCGCCCAGCTCACGTCGCCATCTTCCCAGAAGTTTGATTTTTTCAACTATTTAAAGGTGTAGAAACCATTTCATGTCTCAGGCTGAACTAAGGTAGTGGGTGGATTTGGCCCACGGGCTGCAGTCTGCTGGCCTCTGAGACAGGCTCAATTTGTCCGCACCCAGAGTCCCTCTAACCTGTGCTGTCTTCTCACAGAGACCTGAGGACCCCGCTGAGAGTGCTGGACCTGGCCAACTGCTCCCTAAACCATACAGACATGGCCTTCCTGGCGGCCTGCACCCACGCCACCCACCTGGAGGTGCTGGACCTCAGTGGGCACAGCCTTGTTGACCTGTTCCCCTCCACCTTCTCCAGGCTGCTGGGCCAGGCTGCCCTGACACTTAGGGTCCTCACTCTGGAGGAGTGCAGCATCCAAGACAGTCACGTGGGCACACTGGTGCTGGCACTGAGCCCCTGCCGCCGGCTCCGTGAGCTCCGGTTCCTGGGGAACCCGCTGTCGGCCATTGCCCTGAGGCGCCTCTTCGCTGCTCTCTGCGAGCTCCCAGAGCTGCGGTACATAGAGTTCCCAGTGCCCAAGGACTGCTACCCTGAGGGTACCACCTACCCCCAGGATGAACTGGCCATGTCCAAATTCGACCAGCAAAAATATGATGAGATTGCCAGGGACCTGCATGCACTGCTCGTGCGGGCTGGCCGGGATGACATCCGGGCCTGCACCCCAGTCTTCGGAAGCTTCGACCCAGACATTCAAGAAACGAGCAATGAACTTGGAATGTTCTTGCTGCAAGCTTTCAAAACTGCCCTGGAGAACTTCTCCAGAGCACTGGAACAGATGGAGTAGGGCTTGCACAGGCCAGGGCGGGTCTTGCACCTCAGCTGCCAGGTGGCCTGGGCTGCACATCTGCTCCAAAGCATTTCTTAGTGAAAGTGCACGCAGCATCCATTAGGTGCTGTCTCAGAGGAAGCCCTGGCTTCCAGGTGTCACCCGAGACCGCTTTAGTGTGAGGGCCCCTCGCAGCCCTCGAGCCCTAGAGCAGGAATGCTGAGGGGTCAGCAGGAGCACCCCACACAGAGATAGGCATCAGAGAAGTATTGAGAACGAGAGATCAGCATGGGGTGGGAGCTTGGAGGGTGGCCAGTGCAAGGCCATCAGGAGGCAGGAGGATCAGTGCTGGCCCATCACAGGACTTGGCTGGGCTGAGCAGAAGGAGGGGTAAGGAGTGACCAGATTGTGTGCCTGGCAGCCTCTCCAGCGGGTGTGGGAGGCAGTGACGTATTTACACACTTAAAACCTCCAGTCCAGTATGGGACGAGGGATTTGGTTGTTAATGGCTCCTGCCTGATCTTGGAGGGCATGAGCAGCAGGCTTGGGCTCTGCTGGCACAAGGCTGAGCCTGAGTGCGCAGGGTGGCTTCTGTCCCTGGAAGGAATACAGAACTGTGAGGACACTCCCCCCCATCTCCCACCTCCAACAGGACCCAGACCCTCTGGTCAGGCCCAGGGGAGTCTCCTGCATGGTTATTTGAGTCCTAGCACTTGAAGGGTGGTTAATTTCAATATTGGGACTTGGTTTCTACCAAGATCTGACTTGTGAAGGGTTGAGAATTATGATAATTACATATTAATAAAACAGGTGTGTGACTTATTCAGCTGTGGCTTTAATTTTAATGCAATTCAGAACTTTTAAAAGGACCCAAGTCTGAAAATAAAGTGTTTTCTGAAGGTAAAGGCCAGCTCTTGATGGAGCCAACCCCCTCACCCGGACCACTGCGGTGGGGGTGGGTGTCCTTGTGTGTGCATCCGGTGTCCCGCCAGTACACCAGCGCAGGACACGTGAGTGCTGCAGCAGAGCTCCCGGCCTCTGGCCTTTCTCCATTGTGCCTATGTCCTTAGGCCACCCTGCGGTGTTGCCTTCTCACTGCCACGAGGTGCTGGGCACCCACTGAGGTCTCTGGAGGGGGCTGCCTGGGCCATGCAAAGGGCTCACATGAATCAGGGTTCCAATTCTCAGGCTCCCCACTGATGTCCCATCAAGGCTCAGGCCCCAACTCTTTGCCTCACAAGGCACCGACCCTGGCGTGGGACCCATCAAGGCTTTGAGAGCACTGCTTGCCGTCCATCACCCTCATGAGAGGCTTGGTTTCCCTGAGGACTGCAGGAGGCCAACTGCCTGCAGAGCTGCCACAGAGACCCGTGGTTCCCTCTGCACACCTGCAGGGAGGGTCGGCTTACGAGTCCTTTTCTTTTCTCAAGATTTTCTGTGAGGCTAACAAAAGACACCCCCATTTTTCCTGCTCCCACTCCATTCAGATGCCCAGCGTGGTTTTACCCAGGGGTTCCCAGGCTTTACCACACTCAGGAGAACCATCAGGAGAGAAGCCCAGGAGTGGTTCCAACCCTGAGACCCAAGAAGAGCAGTATGTTTGCAGGGAGAGATCAGAACACAGGCTGAGCCGGGAGCCAGGAGGACCATTACCCCAAAGTCCCTGGTGGCTGTTTCATTTGCCATTCCTGGTTCCTTTTTGAAGTCTGGCTTTCATTCTCCATTATCACCCTGAGGCTCCATGAGCCTTAAAGTAAACCCCCTTTCAAACTAGCTTTAACTGATGAATTCTGAGCTAGCTTGACTTGATCTCTGTGGCTCACAACCAGAGTCCTAATGTAGACAGAATCAGAGCAGTTGTTTCTGTTGTTCCTAGGATGGATAAGAGCTCTTCTGGCATCAGCCCCTGGAACCCAGCTCAGACATGCAGAGAGGACCTGTCTTGGGTGGACCAGGCGCGCCAGCATGCCCATCTAGGGGACCTCCGAAGCTGAGCTGCAACTCCCAGCAGGACCCATGAGGGCGCATTTCCACCCACAGTACCACTTCTGCTGCACCCATGGCCATCCCTCACGCTCGGTCACAAGACACCCAGACCTTTATTAGTTCATGTACACGTATCACAGATTTGCTTTTATGCAGTAAGACTGAGACAAAGACGCTAATCAGAAAGGCTTTCCTCTCCTGAGATGATCTCAGTAAATTACTCAGCTATCAGACTTCTTAAACAATTCAGCCTGGAATGTGCAGCTACACATTGTAATTAGATACAACTTTTCTCTTTTCAAGAACACAGTTTTTTTGATGTTTCTTCCCTGTTATATCACATCCTTGGTATAGTATTTGCAGTTATTTTGTTGTCATTAAATCAACACTTTGTCTTCTGGTCCATACATATATTTTATATAGATACACGCACACACAGAGAAATATATGTAAGAATTCTATAGCTATCCCTGTGAATTTTAACAAGGGAAAAAAGGCTATTGAACAGATGAATTGACTAGATCAACTCACAGAATTATAGCCTGCTTCTCATTTTATTTTTGGAACATCCAGGTCAATCCTGATACCTTCTAACTCTATTGCAAAATAAAGCACCTGAAATAGGTACTTCCACAGGAAGCCAAATTAGAAAACAAAACCTGAACCCTGCCCCCTGCCCCAAAGCCCTTCCAAGCCACTGCAACCTCATCCACAGTGTGACATCCCCAAATCAATTAAGAACACACCCCCAAATGATGGCGACCTCTCTCTACAGCAGACAAGGCTCCCTCCAGGGGTGGGGACCTGTGTCCTGTATCCCAAAGCATTCTCCTCACCTTGGGGCTCAAGGTTTCAGTTACTGCGACTTCAGGGAAGGGAGGGCAAATAATGTGGTACACTAAATCCCCTGTGAATTCTGCACACATATCAAATAGCTCTTGGGCTCCTAGCCTTTGTCCTAATTATATAAACCATGTTAGCTCAGTACCATTCCACTACAATCTCACTTTATCCAGACTTCTTTTGGGACCCCTGTGAAATCATTCCAACATGCAAACATTTCAAAACTAACAAAATCAGTTTTAAAAGGAAGAATGACATCAAATTAACCCTAATTAAACTTGCTATTGGAAGGCAGCCATGCCATGCAAATACAAACTCTGCCCAGTATCATTTTCTATAGAAAACTGGTCTTCCTGCAGTCTCAAGCCAGTATCTAAATTGATTTGAATGATCTGAACATGTTTAGCTATTCAAGGAGGCTACACTGAAGCAACTGGACATTAGAAAATAGGGTAAGAGTTAACAATTCACCTTGAAAATCATTCACCTTGAAATTCATTTACTAAAAGGCTGGCTGTATTTTAAAGACAAAACCAAGAGAAAAGCATTAAGTGGGTTATCCAAGGCAAATCAGTGGCATGACAAGAACTAGAATACATCACACTCTAAAGGTGTAAACCTCCAGGAAATACCACCAGAGAAACTTTTTAGTCCATATTTACCTGTAGAAATTATCCTCAGATCAAGTGGTAGCAATGTAGCAGGAAGATGGCATTATGAGCCATGAGAAGCATTCTGAGCAGAGCATCAGATCTGGAGCAGAAGCCCCAGACTGTATTAGGTAACTTATTTCAGCTCTCTTCACTGGCTCCCTGGTCTCTAAAATGGTGCCAAAGGTTGAAAACAACATGGAAGCATGAATTATATAAGCTTCAGTGTGTGATACTCAACAAATAGCCACTCTAATCATTACTACCCCATAATTAAACTGGTTTCTTTTAAGTTTAGTATTTTAATAGTGTGTGTTGCCATACAGATAGGATTCAAAAGCAGATGGACCTTACCCCAGTCACTGCTAGACCATCCAACAACCGCATGGAGATCAACAGCATTCTGGAGCCAAACTTCCTGAGCTCATCCGGGCCCAAATTACCCTTGTAACTTTGCCAGGCTGGCTTTCCCTCACCTGCTCTACTTCCCTCATCCCTGTACAATGAGGATGCATGGAAGAGATCACACAGCAGGCCTGACACTGAAGTCCTTTCAAAGGCCTGCTCACCAGGCTGGCTCTTGGCTGGCCTCTGGGAACCTGGATTTTGGGAGGGCTCCCACCACCATTAACTAGTCAGAGAAGGTTGCTGTGCCTCAACTTTGCGCGAAGAGCTTAGAAGCTCTGCTTTCCTTCCGGGAGTTTGGAACTGGGTATGTGCCAGGCAGAGGGCACCTGCATGCCAGCCCTCTGTGGAAGCCCTGGGTGCTGCTCAGCAACATGTCCCAGGCATTGTCGAGACTTTGTCCCAGGCATTGTCGAGACTTGTCACCAGGGGAGTGAGTGCATCTTGTGTGGCTGCATGGGAGGGGGCTCTGCAGTCTGGGTCCCCTCCCTCTGCCCCATGTGCCTTCTCCCTTTTGATTCTGCTTTGTACCTTCCCACATAACACAACTTAGCTGTGGAACAACTTACCCTCCGAGACTTCCCAGCAAGTCATCCAACTGAAGGGCTGGCTGGGGGGCCCCTCACCCGAGGGTATTAGAAATCTGTACCTACTGCCTAAGGTCAGGACTAGGATGGAAAGCACACTAAGGCCCGATTCACAGCAGCTTCATGAATGGGGCCACCAGGGTCTGCCTACCTTTTAGTTTGTGGTAAGAATTCAGATGCATGTAAAAACATTTTGCAAATAATAAAGAATGACACACATAAAAAGCACTGATACTTTTAAACGGCAAGGTCTTTTTATTGTCATTGATAATAAATACTATCTGCTTACTGAACACAGACACAAGCCAAATTCCAAAAACACTAGGGTATCAATACTAGAAACAGGTTTTTTTCCCCTTTGCAGGGAGAGCTCTTCAAAACAATATAAATCCTTGACACTTTCTATTGTCAGCTGTTAGGCAGTTTTATCCATTACCTGACAAATGCTAAATGTAATTTTAGGAGAGAGAAGAATTTGAGGAGAAAACAATTTATTTGGGGAGTGATAAAGACAGAAAATTACTTTAACAGTGAAGATCTGTATTTGACTTTCTTAAAAACAATTTACTGTAGAGCTAAGACAGGACATTATACTGTTCCACTCAGTAAAATTCTGATGGCTTAAAAAATGCTCCTGGGAAACTGCATCCTTAACAGCAGAGGAGAATCAAGGGGACACCCTGTGTCCTGAGGCCTTGATGTCCTGCTCAGAGGGCAGGTGGCTGTATGCACATAAGGCCACAACACAGGCAGCAGGACAGGAGGAGGAGGAAAGTGTGGGGCACCCCCGAGTGACCTGTAGTCACAAGAAGCAGCTTTATATGGCTCTCATCTCACTTCTCCAGTAGGGCCCTCTCTACTCTCTTAAACGTCTTCAGTTGGACCATCAGCTCCCAATATTTGAGGTACAGCCACATGAGTCTCCCATTCTGGCGCCTGTTGGTATTCCAGACATCACCACAGTGCGTATCATGCTGAAATATGTCAGCCAGGCCAGCTGCCATGTCCAGGTCAGCAGCAACTGGGTCAGAGGCCGCGCGGACCAGCAAGCTCTTCTCTATCCCCAGCCGCTTGCTGCGAGGGACCATCAAGCTGCAGTAGATGCTCTGCCGTTCCGTAAGTGCATCTTCAAACTCTTTCAGCAGAAGCCTGGCTCTTCTCTGCCAGTCATCTTCCTTCTCCAGGTAACTCAGATAGGCACTTCCCAAGGGCTGCAGCTGTCTCTTTTCTCGCATGACCTGAGCCCGTTCCTGTTCCAGAAGTTTCTTTTCTTCTACCAACTTGCGCCCCTGAGAGATGAGGGCTTCCCGGTAGCTGGCTGTCCTGTTTTGTTCCTTTTCAAGTTCCAAAGACAACTGAGCAACTGCACGCCGATTTTCAGAGATCATGACATGGTACTTGGCCTCGAGGTCCCGCTGGAAAGCAGCTGTCCTACGGTGGTATGCTTCTCTCTCCTTCTCTATTTCTTTCCTGGACTCCCTAGACCAAATCCAACCTGACGTAAAAAAATTGGGGGAGAAAAAACACACACATAACAAAACTTCAGAGCTGAAGTTCTCTGATCTTTATTCAAAGAAAATATAATGCTAAGGGCAGCATTTCAATGAAGTCTTAGGCACTTCTGCTTCTGCTGAGAAGTATGTTAAAAAGATATTTTGTATGAAATCATGTAACATGCCAAGTTCTTATCTTAAAATCAGATAAGAGCTCCCAAGAGACTAGTCTGACAAGACTGCATCCAGGATACCTTAGTTGCCTGATTTTCTATGGCTAAGATCTACCACTGCTTGCTTGTGCTCTCAAACCTACACCAATTGCCCCATCTGGCCACAATGCCCCACATCCTATTGGCGAGGTTTAAAAATTAACATGGGTGTGGAGGGCCGGAAGCAATATCACTCTGTAAGTGATGTCACCCCGAAAGTGACATCTGGGCACCACAAAGTCCTATCACCAGAAGTGCTATCACCAGAAGAAGTGACAGCACCGGATATGGGATCAGCCCAGAGGTGACATCTTTCTGAGCCTGTGTATATAAGCTGTGCTCAGAAATAAAACTGCAACATTCGTTTGCCATCAGCGGGCAGTGAACCTCCCGATCCCAACTTTGGTTTCTGGGTCTTTTTTGCATCTTTCTCTGTGTTTTCTTTAAGCTCCTCATACACTCCTCTCAAGTTCAGCTGGTTTGTGGAGCTGGTCTCTGCACATAGGCAAGCTTCAAATATTATTGACCAAGTTATTTCAGAACTAAGTAAATTTCAAAGTGTGTTCGGTTACTGATGATCACTAGCAAGCAGCTGAAGTCTGACAGAGCACACAAGTGGGGTGGAGCAAGAAATTGAACCTCAAGACATGGTTTGGCTGCCTTGCCCCAAACTAGAACACCTGGCACAGAGAGTGAGCAGAGGCCAGAGCGGGCAGTCTCCACTCAGCCCCACTGCACAGCAGCAGCCAGGCCTGGGCCCCCTGCTGTGCGGAGACATGCAGTGCCCCAGGTCCAAGGAGAAGGAGGTGCCTGGTTCTGCATGGGGACACCTCCTCTCTCACACTACTGTGCATCGAAGTTTCAGGTGTTTCAGTATAAAACAGAAGCCACTGTGGTGACAGGCGACACTTTCTGGTGCAGGAAACCAGCACGCTCAGAACCAATGCCACACGCCCAGGCCCAGCACAACTGTCAGTCCCAGTCCAGGCACGAATGTCAGTCCCAGTCCCAGCACAAATGTCAGGGCCACACGCCCAGTCCTGGTTCCTCACAGTCACATGTTCAGCCTGTTCAGGACAGCATGCCCTGCAAGGACTCATCCCTCGAAGACAGGACTGTGCAGCAAGTCTTCAAAGTCCAAGATCTCCAGGCTACCAAGGGCTGCAGTCTGGCTCCAAGGGGTCACCTGTGCTGCCTCTCACACACAGCCAGGCCACCCCCATGCTGCTCACCCACCCCTGAGAACCACTGGAGTGCCTACAGCCTTCCTGGTCCCCTCCCTCCTTTTGGTGTTCCCCTTCCCCCGGTCCCTTGGGACTCTAACCAAGTCCCAACATCAACTATCACACCCTGAGGCAGCAGCATTTCCACATGTCCGAAAGCCGTTTCCACCTGCACCAACATTGCCAGTTCCCTGGGCCTAAAACCAAACTCATCTCCCAGATTAAAACAGCTCTCAGCCCCATTTTAGTTGCTACTCAGGCTCCTCCTTCTTCCAGAGGCCGCAACAGGGGAGCTGACCTGTAAAGGACCAGCTCGGTGTAACTGACAGGCACAGAAACATGGGCAAAATGCGAGGCAGAGAGAGGAAAGAAGAGCCAGTGGAGTTTTGGGTGGGTTCAGGGAAGGCTCTGTAAGTATGTGGATGTGAACAGAGTATGGACGGCTGAGTGCGACCTAGGAGGAAAGCTCCCTCTGCTCAGTAAGAGTACAAATGAGCGGATCACACGTCTGTGCAGATAGCAGATAGCTCCCGGAGGAGCTGGGGCAGTCACTAAAAACGCCCCCACAGATGCTGATAAGGAAGTAAAATTGGACCTGACACCACTCTGGTGTGGGCGTAGGGTCATAGGTGAAGGTGGGAGACAGGCAGGGCCGCCTCCTGTGCTGGTCTAGGTGCAGTCTTGTTCAGGTACTGTACTGACACACGTCAAGTGTTGCAGACACAGGGTACCCTGGACCACATGGCGCAGGCTGTAGTCACCAGGAGTTTTGGGTGGGTGCACTTAATCAGGAGGTCTTCAGGAAGACAAGATGGGTGGATATCACCAGGGAGGGTCAGAGTTAGTAGCATAGAAGTCCAAAAATCCTCAATTCTGGGTCTGAACTGGGACAATCTTGCCTTACAACTTTGGGCAGACACAATTTTCTGGAGCCTTAGTTTCAAAAGGCAGAGAAAAGAGAGCTGGGGCTCCTACTTCTGGGACAGCAGAAGTGCTCTCTCTATTCATTCTGCTGAAAACAACCACTGGACATCTGTGCACAACAAGCAGCTGACTATGAAAGGCAGACACCAGGCAGTTGGGGGACTCTGGGACCCATAAACACCCGGGAGAGTGCCCTGGGACTCTGTTTTGCCTCTAGATACAACTTGCTGCTGAAGTGCCAATGGGTGCAGATTTTCTCTTAAAAGCCCAACAAAAATATCTCTGCCAAAGGACTAGGAAAGGGGTCCTGTAAGACAAAAAACGTCTGGACAATGACCACTCTACTCACGCCAGACAGTTAGCAGACACTGTGTCCCCACAACCCCTGTGTGGGCAAAGACTAGGGGAGCCCTCCCGGTACCCCCTGGGGTGGTGGCAGAGGAAGCTGCGTGGGACGTGGCAAAAAGATGCACCCACCTCTCTGGCTCTCTAGCCACCTGGGAGAGCTCCGGTGGAGGCCTGGGGCATGGAATAGAAGGCCTCCTGCTCTGGCCCAGCAGCAAGTAAGGGCCTTCTTCCTAGTGCCAGTGGGCTGGAGGCCAAGCGGGAAGCGTGAACTTCCATCCCTGCCTGCAGGGAAGAGGCAGCCACACCTTTTCCCTGATGAGCCCTGTCAAAGAAACCAGCCTGAAAAAGACTGAGTAAGAACCAGAGTCTCATAACATAATACTCAAAATGTCCAGGTTTCAATCCAAAATCACTCTTCATACCAAGAATCAGGAAAATCTCAAATTGAATAAACAAATATAATCAGTAGATACCAATATTGAGATGTCAAAAGATGTTATCATCTGACAAAAGTTTAAAGCAGCCATAAGATGTCTAAGCAAAGAAATAGAAAGTTTCAGAAATTAAATAGAAGACATAAAAAACTAAACAGAAATATCAGAACTGAAAAATACAATAACTGAAAAATTCTTAAGGACCCACAATAGGTGTGGGAAGAGACAGAAGCTGGTCAAAGGGCTAAACCACTCAGTATGTCCCTTATGAACATGGATAAGAAATTCTTAGCAAGATACTGGCAAATATATTCTACAATATTTAAGAAAAATTATATTGCATGATCAAGTGGGAATTATTCAAAACATACTAGACTGGCTCTACACTCAAAAGTCAATTGATATAATCCAACACATTAATGGCCTAAAGAACAAAAGGCACATGATCATATCAACTGACATAAAGACAAAACTCAACATGCATTCATGATAAAAACTCAGAGAAAGAGGAAGGGAAGGGAATGTCCTTGCCTTGATAAAGCCATCTATGAAAACCCACAGCTAACATTGTACTTGATGGCGAAAAGACTGAATCCTTTTACTTTCACATCAGGAACTATTCAAGAGTCCTGGAAATTCCAGCCAGTGCAGGAAAGGAAGAAAAGGAAATAGAAAGTAAACAGATTGGGAAGAACGGAATAAAACCTAAGTTTTATAAGTTAAACAGAAATTAACTCAAAATGGATCATGGACTTTTATGCAAAAAGTAAAACTAAAACTTTAAGAAAAAACTGAAGGGTGAGTCTTGAGAATGTAGGGCTAGGCAAAGAATTCCCAGACCTGGCATGAGAAGCATGATCCTTAAAAGGGAAAACTGATAAACTGGACTTCATCAATATCAGAACTTTTGTTCTGTGAGAGATTCCATTAATGGAATGAAAAGACAAGGTACAGACTCAATGTCCACAGATTACCGGGGTCCAGCTCTCACAACCCAACAATCCTATCAGAAAACGGCTGGCAGACCAAAATGGATGTTCCATGCAGAGGACAGACTGATGTCAAGTAAGTATGTGAAAAGCTGCTCGAATCTTTAACCAACAGGGAAATGCAAATTGAAGACAGCAGAATGGGTAAAATAAAACCACAAAATAAATATAATGACAACAAATACAGGCAAGGATACCAAGAAACTAGATCACTCACACTGCTGGAAAGAGCTAAAACCCTGCAGCCCCTCTGGGAAACATTCTGGCTCCTCCTTAAAAACTAAGCATCACCTCCCATGAAGGCTGACAACATCAGGCGGATCATGGCTCAGTAATCTGCACAGGACCTGCAGACCCAAATCTGGCCCTGAGGGTAACGCCATTTAGAAGCTCAGGAGCCTGCCGCCTTGCAAAACACCACTTAAAGTTGGAAAGGTGAGGAACCTGGTGAGTGAACTGAAGGCTTACAATTACACTGACTCATGTAATAATTAGAGGCCCTGAGGTGACTTTCACTTGCCGTTTGTTTTTCAGACCCATCTCCAGCTTTATAGCCTTCCCCAATAATCTTTACTTCTGAAGTTCTTGCCTTCTTGGATTTTTGAAATGATGCTTTCTGTTCCTGAAGGATTGAGAAGTATGTTTTTCTTCCTGATTATCTTGCTTAGGTAATGTGATTGAAGAAAAATTTTAACTTCACAATCATAAGAATTCTCCAAAAATGTGTCATTACATAGTCAAGAAGTTATATTACAAAATATGGGCATCAACTAGCCTCCTAGCTGGTCCAGGAATAGCCTAGAAGTAAAGGTAGACAAAAGAGTAGTTGATAAATGCCACTCTTTCTGGCTTCTACTTCCCGTATGAAACCCTGCTGACCTAAGAAACCCAGTCCACAGCAAGTGCCAATGTAAACAGAGGGCAGCTTCTTCCATTCAATTCCTCAGTTCCTCATATTCTTAAGTGCCAGCCCAGAAGCATGGGATGTGGGCTACAACTCCTGAATATTAGGAAATGTATCATGTAGCAGGGATAAATATAACTGAGTTGGGGCCAATAATTGCCCAAAGTAGTACACAGTCAATTCAAACTGGTGAGGATTTCTGGCCAAGATGAGCAGAGGTGTCATGGAGGAAGTCTCCCAAAGACTGATTTTCTAAACATTAAACAGACATCCAAGACTGGTTTTCTTTCATGTCCATTTTATTCTTTCCCATCGGTCCTTACAAAGCAACTGAAGCAAGGGAGCCCCTTAGGGCAGTGAAGCCCCAAAAGGGCGCTAACAGTTTTTGAAACCCACTCCACACAATGCTTCTAAATATATTGTCTTATTTACCCTCACAATGCAGTGAGGTAATCATGATGCTACCTGCTATGGACAGAGAAAACAAGCTCAGAGGGTTAAGTAATTTGACCAAAACACACTGTATGAGACAAAACTAGGATGTACACTTACATCTGTCAGAGTCCAAATTCCAAGGTCTTTGGACTCCCTACTTCCAACACAGAAAACACAATTATCAGGAAAACCATAACTTACGAAAAGCAGCCAATCCCAGCATTGGCACCAACAGGGCATAATTCCATCTGCTTCCTTCACCCCCATCAGCTCTGGAATTAGGCCGGATATTCCAATTTGGGGGGTCATTTAGGTTATTCATGGAGTTACACCTTAAGGCAAATAACAAAATTATTAAGCACACAATAGGAATAAAATACATTTGTCACAAGTGTATCATCTACAGGCTCATACGAATCCCTTTTTTTTACCCAAAAACTTTTGTTCAGTTCCACCTGAGTACTGTATAGGGTAAGCCTTATGGGATTCAAAGGAGAAATAAACAATGCCTTAAGACAAGAGAAAATCACACTGTACTCAGGACAGAGACATGTCTCACATAACAGATGCAAGTAGAATGAGGTATGTTCTCTATTGAAAATGTTTAAAAGTACAGTTGTAGGTAAAAATACATAAACAGGAAGATGTGAAAACACTGGCTGCTTCAGAGAATGCTGTATAGGGCTGAGAGGTGTGTGTGGGACACTGGTGGTGATGAACACCAGGACTACAGGCATTTCTACTTAAAGCTCAGGCTGCCTCAATAACTAGGCTGGGACCTAATGTTAACATGAATTTACCAATTTACTAAGTAACTACCTAGGTTGGGCATTTTCACAGAACAGAGACATGGAAGCTTTCACCTTATTTCTATGCACTGCCACAAATAATGCTGATCGTAACAATCAAAGGACAAGTGGTCAAATAAAGGAAATAAATAAAAGGAACTTAATTTTGAAAATTTTAATGGGATTTTCAATAAATAATTAACACCTAGAAATATAAAATTCTACTTGGCAATAAAGAAATGTCAAAAAAAAAAAAAGGTGGCTCACGACATAATGTTCAGGAGTTTGTGTTAACCAAAGAACAGAGAGATTGGTTATCTAATAATTCTAACTTTTAATGGTGCTCATTCCGTCCAAGCTAGTAAAGCCCAGACTGAGGAAATAACTAATTCTAATAAAGACAAAGTCAGTGCACACATATTTTTTATGGCCTTAGTTACCAGTTGCAAAAACTTAGAAAAAACATAAATGTCAATATAAGGGGCCAGTCCATTGTAAACTTAATAGAATAATTCAAAATTACGTTTGCACACAATTTTGCACGACAAAGGTCTTAATAAAGTTAGATGAAAACCAAAATAACGGTTACAAGAATTATGACTACTGGTTTATTTTCCACCCCACTTCGTCCCACAGATTTCATAAATACGCGAAAATAAAAACACTCTGTGGTCCGGAGGTGAATTAGGCGAGTCAACAGGGACACCTTAGCCCCGGTGGCTGAACCGAGTCCACAGAACCGACTGGGACGCCGCCCCACCCCCGCCCCCAGACCCACCCGACTCCGGCCCGCTCCCACCGGACCTGCCGCCGACTCCAGAACCCTTCCCGACACCAAATGGACCCCCGGCCGCGGCCCCGCTGCGGGCCGCGACCCACCCTGACCCCAGACTTACCCCTGACCCCCGACGCACTCCCGGCCCCCAAACCCAGCTGCCTCCCAGCCCCCGGACCCCGAACCTTCCCGCAGGACTAGAGGGCCAGCTTCCGCGGATCCTCTCCGCGCAGGCGCGGGGGGCCCACCCCAAACGATCGCCACCCCGGGTCGCGGCGGGGTGCGCAGGCGTAGTGCCCCGTTCGACACGGTGCGCGTCGTCGTGCGCAGGCGCAGCGCGGGGTCTGGTGGGACTGTACTGCCAAGGGCAGATATGTCGCGGGTCCGGGCGGTGTCGCGTTTGCTGCGCGCCCAGCGCCTGGCGCTGACCAGGCCGGTAAGTTGGCGGCGGGCGGTCCCTGCGCCTCCGTCCTGGGCGAGATTGGGGGCTAGCGGGCCGGGGCGGGAAGGAGGCCGCTCGGGGGCAGAGGCCGCCCGACTATGGTCGGGCCTGCGAAGGGCACGACCCCGCGGGCCGACCCGGGCCCTCCCCTGCGTCCGCCCGGGGCCAGGCCCGGTGCCCGGGGCCCCGCGGGCTGAGGCCGCCCGGCTCTGCGGGCGGACGGGCGCGGCGTCGCTTCCGCGGCGGTTCGCGCCCTGCTCAGGGCCGTCCGGGTAGATGGGTGGGTGTGGTGGCTTCCGTGCGCCCTCTGAAGGGTAGGGCTTTCAGCCCCAACGGCGGAAAAACGGCTGGGCGAGTTCATCGGTCTGGCTACGCGCGTTGTGTGGACGCAGAGGCGCGGCAGATGCCGAGGGTCGGTCCTCCGAGGACGACCGTCGGGGCTCCGCTTTCCCGGCCCTGGCTCCGGACTGTGCCCTGCGCTCTTCACGACCAGTCTTCTGATTCTGTCCTTCGGAGTTTTACTTGAGCACACTAGGTTTGTCCGTTCCCGTTCTGTTAAGGAACTTTGCCCCCCACTCCATCCCCGCCGATATAGTAATTTAACCTTAAAAGCCCTGAGGGGAGCCAAGGTATTCAGTAGTATTGATTTATGCCTGTAATATTTTACCTAAAGTTTTCATTTTGAAATAGAGGTATTAAAGATGATAGTAAATGTGAGAAGGTTTAGTCAAAGATCCCTCCATCCTGCGGAACTCCCTTCCCCCACCACTCACCCTATGTCAATTCATGAAACTATTGTTGTCCTTTTATCCATGCAGGACTAGAGGAATTCTGGCTGTGAGCTTCTAACTGAGTGAGAATAATGTTCAGAGCACAGGTCACAGCGTGCAAACCTCTCCTTTCCTATTGGCTTGATTCAAAGTGATCCGGGTTGAATCATTTGTCAGTGCCAGCACTTTACCTTCAGTACCTCTCTGTACCTTCACCTCTGTCCCGTGGTTAGGTAATTGTAAACATGACGGCAAGATAGAACAAAACTGAACCACAAGTTGGGTCTTCTAAAAGATGGTTTTGGGTTTTTAGGAAGGGTTTTTATCTTGAAGCTAGCTTATCCTATGAAAATTAATTCTACCCCCAAGCAATAAAATTTATTGGTGTTAAAGATTGTCAAGAAGAAAAGCATCCAATTAGCAGAACAAAAAAAGAACTTTATGATCACTGACAGAGACATGCCTGTGGTGAGTAGATGATGAGGATAATTTGAATAAAGTCGACAGAGAATTTTCTTTTGTTTCATTTTATTCAAATCTGTGATGTTTCCGAGTCATTTTGTATTTGCAGCTGCTCTCAGAAGTTAGAAAATTATCAAACCTATTCTGCATTTGTCCTTTTCCGTTGCCCCAGGTCACTGATGCAATTTGCAGACTGTTGCAAAGTCATTTAATGGAAAGGAAAGTAAAACTGAGAACTTTAATAGTTGGTGAACTGCTCAATTCAGATGAGATTTTTCAAAAACTTTAACAGGAATAGCCCAAGTATTGTTCTAGAATAGGGCAGTCTCTTTTCTTTGAATGTATTGTTCTGAATGTTTTAATGGTGTGTCCAGAATTACTTTATTCAGGCCATTGTAGCAACCCTTTGTTTTGCTTCATGGGATAATTACAGTGCCAGTGGCATTCATTTCTACATTCTGTGTGATGCTTTTCCTGGGTCCCTTGAAAAATTGTGGTTTGGTTTTAATACATAACCTGGATGTTTGTGTTAGTTTGGAGTACCAGAGATTTTTCCAAGCCTCCTTAAATAGTGGGGAAAGAACAGGATTTGTAGCCAGCCAGGCTGACCCAAGTTCAGACCCCACTTACTCTGGATAGACTCACTTTTTCTGTGTGGGGTTAGGGAGGGTTCTGTGAAGTAACATGAAATCTTTGTGTGGTGCTCCTCACAGTTTGTGCTCTGTAACCTTGTGAACTGTATTTTAAGCATCTGTTTTTAAAACCTTTAAATTTTTAAAGGGAATATTTACACCTGGTTGTAAAATAATCAGCCAGTATAGAAGGCCTTATAATGAAAAGGACTAAGACCTGCTTCCACAGACCTGTTCCCCAATTGGAATCCATTCTGAACTGTTTCTGGTATTGGCCCCTGGCACTTACCTCCATTTCCTCAGCTAATATGCAGGTGATTTTTATTTTGACATTGACTTTTGCTGGTAAGTGAGGATTTTGTTCACTTAAGCCTGCTTCCCATATCCTTAGTCCTCCCAGTAGTTATGCAACCACTTTCAGATCCTTTATTGGCTACTTTTGTAATTGTACAGATGGTGCTTACCCGTAGCTTCGGTTTGTGATTCATAGGCATATTTTGTTAGATGAGGACTCCCACTCTGCTAGATTGAGGATATCCATATGTCTACCCTTCTCCCTTTTGCCCAATTCAGCCATCTGTGTTTTATGCTATTAAAAGGTCTAAGTGTTCCTTTAATTCTACCTTAGGTAGACTTCCCCATTCTTCATATTGCCCTATGAGAAAATCAATAGTTTCGTTAGATTAGTGACACCACAGGAGTTTTATCTAGACAGAAATTGGGTTAAAATTGGGCTTTTCAAATTCTAAAATCACTCTCCAAATCAGATTTAGATGCAAAGTTACTGTTAGTGTTTTCCACAGGGAAATAATGTTTTAATTTGTTAAAGATTTCATTATAGCAACTGCCACTTTTTAACCTAGTTGTGTGTGTGTGTGTGTGTGTTTATTCAACATGAATATCCTAGAAAGAAGAAATAAATGCTTAAGGAATCTCACTTTTCTATTTTAATTTCAGTCTGGTATTACAAAATATACTGTTACTATTGGTACCATTACCTATATTTATGTTGTAACATCATATTTTTAAGAAACTTCTTTCAATTACTTAGTTCTTTGTTAAAATACGATTTTAATATGTAAAAAATTACAGTAAAACAAGTTTCTTTTTACTTTTTAATTAACTTTCTGAAAGAAAACAACTAAATTGGCTTATGTCAATGACAAATGCACTTAAAATGGAAATTAGAGAATTCAACAATATCACTCTGATCAATTCAAATCTATTTAAAAGTACAAGAAACTGCTTTGTAATTGGTGCTAACCCTGAAATATTTATGCTGGCCACCATTTGGTCTCAGTCAGAGGAGCCCAGGAGGCAAGAGCCACCTCAACTTTTCCCACAGGTGGTCTTGCAACCCTGGCCTGAGCCTTCTCATCATAGAGTCCTTCAGTGTAAAATAGCTCAAGAGTTCGTTTTATATTTTGTCAAACTCCTTCCTGTATTCCCCACTTTTTTATCCTGTAGAATAATTTTGTTAACCCACAGGATAAATAATGTCTCTTTCCAATTGCAGAATACATGAAAACATCTCTCACATCCCCTTTTGTTGGACATACCTTTTTCCTGAAACCATTCTGTATGGTATTTCTAAGACTCTTGGTTCTATCAGTAGTCTTCTAAAATGCATCAGCACACCAAAAAGACTGTGCCCTAAGTGCTGGCCGTGTTTAGCATATGAGGAGTGGCCTCTCATGCTAGGCTCTTGTAGAAAAATGGAAGTTCCATGGCCAGGAATCTTAACTGACCCTGGTCTAATGACTTAGGGTTATAAGTCCCTGTTCTTAAGAGGCTTTGCTCTCCCTCCCTCTCAGCAGGAGCCGGCAACTGCGCAGACAGGAACCAGAGGCTTTCACTTCACTGTTGATGGGAATAAGAGGTCATCTGCTAAAGTTTCAGATTCAGTAAGTTTGTCGTGTTTTGTTCCGTTATAAATGATTTTCTAGGTTTACGGGGCTAATGTCTGTACTAGTTTTTAATATATTGGAATGATACACAGGTCTTACAGGAAAAACTTCTCATTCCAGTGCATGCTCACATTATTTTTTGTATAATAATAATCATAGTACAAATATAAACAGATATTAACAGTTTTTGCTGATAGCTGTTATGTATTTATTAACCAGATTAAAATTTAAATTAAGTGGAGCAACAACAAAAAAATACAAGTAAACAGTAAGTGACAATGAGTAGTATTTACTGTGATGGATGATCAAGCAGGACCATAGCTACTTGGGTGTAGACAGCCTCTTGTGGGTTCGGTGGGCCATTCTGTTCTCTGTTGAAGAAACAAATTTGCTTGCAAATTTTCTCATAAGCCCACAATAGTTGCTGAACACTAGTTGGCACCCTCTCGGTCTTAAACAGAAACATGGTCCTGAAATAGGCTTGTAGCTCTCCGTTCTTAGGTAGTCTCCAGCTGGAATGTGATTGGAGTCTTTTCCTTCCATCATACATTGTCATGGGAAACAGAGGTCACAGGTGGAGACTCATGATCGACACCACATTATCAATTTAGATGCATAGACGCGTATGCTTATGGGTATTAACACACAAAGAGACGGTAACTAAAGTGACAGTTGGAAAGAAGCCATGTTTAGAGCTGGGGTTTTGGTCCCTGTTGCTGCTTCCTCTGCTGCTGTCCCTGCGTGAGGTGTACTTTTTGTTCTCAGCATTTCACCTAGTGGTGGGTTTCCTAGTCCCACAGGGTAGATGCTCTTCCGTTCCTGAGCTCTGTGTGCTGGCCCCTTTCACTGTGAGGGTACCCACCACAGCTCACGCACCTCCAGTCTTTGTATTGTGAAATCCCAGTGCAGGATGAGGTCCTCAGGGTGCATTTGCTCTGTTTTTTATGGTATTTCTTGGGCTTTCTCCAAGCTCCAAGGTAACCAGTCTGAGTGGTGTAGCTAAACAGGTGACTGATGGGCGAACCTCTCTTTTGCAGATTTCTGCGCAGTACCCAGTAGTGGACCATGAATTTGATGCTGTGGTGGTAGGCGCTGGAGGAGCAGGCTTACGAGCTGCATTTGGCCTCTCAGAGGCGGGGTTTAACACGGCCTGCGTTACAAAGCTTTTTCCCACCAGGTCACACACTGTCGCCGCCCAGGTAGGAGAAAGGGGCTCTGCTAGTGCTCTTGGCACCTGCACAGCCCGGCTGTCTACCTGCCAGCCACCTGCCCCAGGCCACCTTGCCACTGTGTTCCACCTGCACTTAACCTCTTTCTGCTCTTTGCACCCACTTGGCTCACTTAGCGTGGGTGGTGGGGGTCCTCGCCTACTCTGTCCCCTGAGGCTGCTGCTTGGATCCTGCTGTCACTCTGTTTCTGCCCCAGTCACACTGGGTCTCCTGTGCAACCATCCAGTGCTCCCTGCCCCACTTTCATTGCTTCGTCTTCACTGTGCTCACCTGATCTGGAGTAAGCTGGTCTGTGAGTCATGCCTCCTGCCTCATCCTCGGGCAGGCCTTGTTAAGTGTGAGGGTGATGACCTCTGATGATAATCTGAATGTGCAGGACAGAAAATGGTGGCCACTGAATACTCTGAATTTAGGGAAAGGATAAAAGTAAGGTGACAGTTATACATGGTGAAATTATAATTTTGTTCTGTCACTACAGGCACGCTTTAGGTAGTCCCCATTTTGTATATGTCAGTGTTCCAGAGTCATTTGACTGTCTTTTCTGGTATCGAGAGCACATTTCCTCAGGGACAGCAGTGTGTGGCAACTTTCCAGGGACCAGTAAGCACCACCTAATCACCTCTAGCAGGAACAGACTATATCAGGTTTCAGCAACATTCTCAGGCCCTCAGGTGCCCAGGTACTTTATTCTAAAGCTGTGCTTCATAAACTAAAGAGCAAATATGTATCTTTGGAGAATTTGTTGTGTAAAAGGAAAAGTATGTATAAACAGATAATTCTAAATTATGTTGCAAAACAATGTTTGGGTAGTACAGTGTGAATAAAATGAAAAGAAAAGGATAGCTGTACTTGAGTGCTGGTTCTTGAGGGAAGAAGGTTTAGTGGTGGAAGGGTGAGCAGGTGGGGTCCGATGCAAGTCTGAAGAGTGCTAGAACTCCCACCCAGTGTATCCCCAAAGCGCCTGGGTCTGCATGTGCCAGAGTGATGGTTTATGTTACTTCAGACAGCTTTCTACACTCTGCTGTCGCTCTGCTCCCTAAGATCTTTATCAGCATGGTGTTTGGGTTCAGTGGCGGGAGGAGGGGTCAGGGAAGGGAGGAGGAGTGAGTGTGGTAACTTGCTGCAGGTCTGCTACGAGGTTCTTGGCTTGCTGTGACTCACCTTGTAATTAAAACATAACTGGGAAACTGAGGCACAGCAGCACCGAGTAGGGAGGGAATTAGAATGTGGGTCTGCTTGGCTCAAAACTTGTGATTGAATAACTGCTGGGAGAAGAGAAGGACATTCGCAAATATGCCTTGTGAAAAATTCACCTGTGAAAAAGAGATGGTCTAAAGAAGACTGGTCCAGTGTTAAAGTTGGGGAGGAAAAGGGCTGTGGTGTGTTTTTTGTGACTGAGGATGGAGACAACAGGGTGAGGCAGCTAAGGTACCGGCACAGCAGAGGGAGGTGTGGTGTAGGTCCTGGAGCTCTGCATTTGAAGTTTATTACTTGGCAGAAAGCACTTCCTGTCTTTAACACTTGCCCCTAAATATTGTTGGGAATGTTTTGTCATAAAACTATCGAAATGGGGTTGTTGAGTATCCCTCACATGCCAGGTTTGGTAAGCAGTAAGCACTGTACATGTAACCTCTTACTTAAGCTTCCAGGCAGCTCTTGGAGGGGTTTAGCTTCATGTCCCTTTCATGGATTGGAAGACTGAGGCTGAGGGGTGCTATAACTTGGCCCCCATCACTAGCTTGGAAGGGAGGAGGTGAGACTTGGTATCTTTCAGGCATAGCCGCCTCCTCTATAAGGAAGGTCCCACAGCCTGTTTGCAGTCCGCCTCCTTGCGGTTTTCTCGCAGGTGGTTGGCTTTCCTGAGGGGGCAGCTGAGAGCTAAGCCTGAAAGATGTCACTGGGATGCCCACCTGTAGCTCCTAAGTTTACTCTGTGTTTTCAGGGAGGAATCAATGCAGCTCTGGGGAACATGGAGGAGGACAACTGGAGGTGGCACTTCTATGATACTGTGAAGGGCTCTGACTGGCTGGGTGACCAGGATGCCATCCACTACATGACAGAACAGGCCCCCGCCTCAGTGGTTGAGGTGAGCCCTTGAATGGACTGTCCTAATGCAGAAGAGGGACCAGGCAGATGGGACTGGCCGGGAGGATGGCAAGCTGGCCAGACAAGGGAAATTTCTCCTTCTCCTGTTATTAACCATTCGACTCACTTAACAAAAAACTCTTCTTTTGATAGTGTTGAGATTTTCATAGATGATGTGAGTTTTGGGTTTGCAGGGTTATACTGAAGTTGTTCAATGTAAATTAGCATGAATATCATGATTCTTTTAAGTTTCTAGATGTGTGTTTGTGTTTCACAGCTGGAGAATTACGGCATGCCATTCAGCAGAACTGAAGATGGGAAGATCTACCAGCGTGCTTTTGGCGGACAGAGCCTCAAGTTTGGAAAAGGCGGGCAGGCACATCGGTGCTGCTGTGTGGCTGACCGCACTGGCCACTCACTACTGCACACGTTGTATGGAAGGGTGAGGCCTCCTTGGGAGTGCAGGGTGGCAGTGTGGTCTGGTCAGGCCAGACACATGTCCATGAGCCAGAAACTTGCCCCTGGGTCACATCAGCAGCACTGTGTCCTCTCAGGGTCACTCAAACAGCAACAGAATGACTCTATAGGCCATGTACTCTAAGTTTAATTTGAAAGTGTATATCTTAGAAAGTGGCGATCATTACACACCAGGCTTGAGCTCATGATCTATCTTGATGAAAGTGTAAGGAGGGTATTCCCAGGTCCATCTGCCACCTCTGAGTTTGTGAACCAGTTGATCTATTTTCATACTTAACTGTTAAAACTGGACTAAGCCTGCAGGGGCAGGAGTCACTGGCTAATGGAGGCCAGCTTTGGCCTGGCCAGACGGTCAGTATTCCGAGTAATATTGAGTTGGTATAATCAGTGTTCTGAAGTCTTGCTTTCAGATGGGGACAATCATTGACTTGCAGCTGTTAGGGCACCAGTGGCTTCTCTGGCCCAGTGTGTAGACAAATATGTGATAGGACCTGCCTGTCCCTCTGAATTGTGTATTGTACAGGGAGCTGCAGGTTCAGCATCCATTTCTGTTAGCCGAGGGGAGTGTCAGATCCAGTGCCTTGCCTGGCTCTGTCCAGTTGAACCTTCTGCTATGGTAAACTTGCTTCTGTGTGCTGTCCAGTGCAGCAGCTGTCAGCCACATGTGGCCATTACAGATAATGGCCACTGTGCTGAGGGGCTGAGTATTTTATTTAGATCAAGTTGCCATGTGTGGCAAGCAACTCCCTTAGAGCACAGCCCAGTCCAAGTTGAGACCCCGTGGTCCATGGGCCCTAGCTCTGGTGTCACTGCGAAGGGAGTGTAGTCTGTGTGCAGAGACAGAAAGCCTGGAATGCCTCTTGGGGTCATGTGGAAGTAGGATGTGTTACCATGTTACCGCATCTCCTGGCATGCACTGATGTGGTGTGTGTCCTTTTATGGTTGGTTTACGCCGCTGAGAGCAGGGTGCCTTCTGTGTTACACCAGCGTCCACACTGTCATCTGGTGGAGTGCGTGCCCTCTTCCCAGCTTGGTGCTCTCCCAGGGTTTCCCTAATCCATCCTCCATGATCCAGAGCAAGGTCTTCAGGCTGTTGACACAAGCAACACTGCCTTAAATGTTGGCTTAAAACAGTTTTATGCAGTTGAAAACGGATCCCTGTTTTCTTGTTTTTCAGTCTCTGCGATATGATACCAGCTATTTTGTAGAGTATTTTGCCTTGGACCTTCTGATGGAAGATGGGGAATGCCGCGGTGTGGTCGCACTGTGCATAGAGGACGGGTCTATCCATCGCATAAGAGCCAAGAACACTGTTGTAGCTACTGGGTAGGAGTCTGACTTCTATCTTAACTAATTTCTCTGTGGGGAAATTGAATTTCTGCTTCTTTACTGTCATGATGGAGGCTTTAGGGAGTAATGGTTCAGGCACAGGCCGGGGCCCACCCCAGTAGGGATAACAGGCTTGGCCAGCCTCAGTCCCTCATCTTCATGGGGGGGGGGCGACGGGAACACTGCCTCGGACATGCATGAGACAGGGTCACCACCTCACAGCTGGGAGGGCCTGAGGGGATCTGGGTCTAGAGAGTCTCATGACATTTCATGGAATAATATCTTTTTTGCTTTGGTGGGTGCTGTGTCTTTGCTCATAGTGGATAGGTGTTATTTTCATGTGGTGAAAATGAGTGAATTCCATTTTATATACCGTCAGTCTTTTATCTTAACCCTTCAAAGAAGTGAGTCCATAAACATTCAGGATACAAAAGTAACACATGTACCAGGGAAATCGTTCCAGCAGCACAAAGAGTACTAAGGTGCAAATGCAGGCACCTTCTCTGTGCCCCAGGCTCCCCTCCCAGTTGCCCAGGGCAGTGTGCAGGCACCACCCCCTTGGGACCATTAGCCGGGAGCTCCTCACGGGATGTGTGTGCAGTCAGTCATTCTCTGCTGGCCCATCTGTTTCCCAGAGGCTACGGGCGCACCTACTTCAGCTGCACGTCTGCCCACACCAGCACCGGCGACGGCACTGCCATGATCACGCGGGCGGGCCTTCCCTGCCAGGACTTGGAGTTCGTTCAGTTCCACCCCACAGGTAGGCCAGCACTGCCTCGTGGGCCAGGGGCCTTATCTTCTCAGCCCTCTGTACCTGTGGGATGCTCTTCTGTACTTGCAGATGCTAACACCTTTCTAATTGCCTGACTTCTTATCTCAGACCCACCCTGTCCTTACCTCAGGATCTTTCCTTGTTTCTCCCAAGGCAGTTCAAGTCACCATCCCAATCCTAAACTACCTTGGCGGTACTTAGCCCAGGTGGGGAGCTACAGCTGTGAAGCAGCACCCCTCTCCCTAGCCAGGCTGTCAGCTGCAGGAGGCAGGGACAGGTCTCTCTCATTTCCTGGTGTCTTCACAGTGCCCAGCACACATAGGGCCTCAGTGTTTACTAAGTGTATATCCTGTGAGGAAGGGGACACATTTGACCAGAAGACTGGCCTGGGCAGACTCAAGGGCTATAGGGAGAGCACTGGGCTGCTGGGTCTCAGAGCGGCAAGCTCGGATACAGCTGTGACAGGCGGCTCTGGGATGTGCCAGTCGTGGGTGGGGGTGGGCTCCTCTAGGGTCATCAGTGGGATTCAGAAGTGGGTGAGGCTGGAGGAGCAGGTTTGGGAGAGCTTGGGGAATGTCATCCAGAAGCGAATCTGAGGGAGGAGCAAGGCCAGCCTCCTGCGGGAGAGGAGCAGGGAGCAAGGGCAGCCTCCTGGGGGAGAGGACTCTCCTACTGGACTCTGGGTCGCTTTTTATTGCCTCTCAGCTGAGGAGGCCCCACACGTGTAGCGGCTGCCACTGCTGAGGACTGAGCCTGTTACTCCTCTTTGCTCTGTCAGCATGTTCTTCCCGGTCCTTCGTAGGGTTGAAATATATGAAATGTATTAGGTGGGGTTTTAATTATTTTTAATCAATAAAATGAGACATCTGAATTACCTCTAATTTATTTAGAGCTCCATTTCTCGATTCTTTTCTGTGAACCCACCACTGGGGAAAATGCCACTGTAACTAGGAAAACTGGAGGACAGATGAGATGCAGGGATCAGCATGCTTGTTCCAACGGCAGGACACCCCTCTCTGCACCGTTGAAGGCTGGCTGTCCAGTTGCATTGGTTTATGTATTTATCTCTTTGTAAAATGCAAGTGAGTGTGTGGCATTCTTGTTTCATTACATTGAGGGATGAAGCTGAGGCTCAGGGCTCAGACCTTGCTGTGTTGTCAGGGTTGGACTTGGGCTCTGCCCTTCGAGCTGCGGGGTGTTGCCACAGTTCCTACTTTTGTGTATCTCTGAAAATGGGGAAAAGCATCTGGGGTCATTGCAGAACCTAAGAATTGTCTGTATCGAGTACCACGAAGTATTAACTGCAGCAATTACGATCATTATTTGATTATTTTAGGTATAGACTTTTAAAGCTGGTTTCCCAACCTAAACTGGCAAAAATTTCATGGTGCAAAAGGGCGCTCAAAAATTAAAACAAAACCTAGATATTTAACATATGCTTGGTTGTGGTGAAAGTCTAGAATAGTGTCATCAGAGTTGCATCACCAGTTAGGCAGCTGTCCCTTCTCATTGCAGCTGTGTTCATACTTCTTGTTATTAAAACTTCCCACTTACTCCTTAACTTTTCCTCTTATTCTGTTTTAAAATGCCCTTTGCCAACCCTTTTCCACCTTGCCAAAAATGTCTTGAAAGAGGTACTTGCATTTGAAACAGATATGGCAGTTGTCAGGTCAAAACACTGAGTGTGTCGCATCCTTCACAGGCATATATGGTGCTGGTTGTCTCATTACGGAAGGTTGCCGTGGAGAGGGAGGCATCCTCATTAATAGTCAAGGCGAGAGGTTCATGGAACGATACGCCCCTGTCGCAAAAGACCTGGCATCCAGGGATGTGGTATCTCGGTCCATGACTCTGGAAATGCGTGAAGGAAGGTTTGTGTGACTATCTCCAAAGGTGTTTGAGAGCACACCTGCCTTAACCTGGTGGCTCTTGTTCACATCTGCATTTAATTTGGACCGGTGTGGCTTCTGTGTGTTTCACAACCTGTCCCAGCCCACCTCTGTCCTCTGCCTTACATGCAATGCCATCTTACCAGGGGCTGCGGGGCTGAGAAGGACCACGTGTACCTGCAGCTTCATCACCTGCCCCCCGAGCAGCTGGCCATGCGCCTCCCTGGCATCTCAGAGACAGCCATGATCTTCGCAGGCGTGGATGTCACCAAGGAGCCGATCCCCGTCCTTCCCACCGTGCATTACAACATGGGTGGTGTCCCCACCAACTACAAGGGGCAGGTGACAAAGCCGAGCGCTCCCACGGAGGAAAGGAGGCGGGAGCAGCAGGCCTGCCACACCATTGTGCCTTTAGTCTTCATTAGAGGAGAAGATGGATGTTTTCCCCAAGAAATCTTTGTGCCATTTGTTTGGCTCCACTAGCTTTAAACTGCTCCTCCCAGAGCAGGACGGGCTTGGTTACCTTCCAGTTTTTGGATTCAGTCCTTAATAATAATTAATTGCTAATAATTTATTAATTCCTCCTTAGTAGATAGTACTAGATTTAGTATAATTTGTACTTTTCCAGTTTATAATTATTTTCCTATAATCTAGTTTTTACAGGGACCTTATAAATTCTTTACAATGAATACATACATTTTGATGGTTTGCAGTTCACAGAGGACTTTTCAGTCAGTTATTTTAGCCTCATTGGGTGAGGTAGGTAGGAATTTTATTCTGACTTTATAGACGAATATAAGTTGGAAGGGTCTGAACTCCTCTACCTCCCATTTTAATGTTCTTCCACCTGCCCTATTCTTCTCATCAAGCACAAAACGAGTGTGGAAATAAATGGGGTCAAGTCAGAAGTGGTGGGCGAGGTTTCTAAGGAGCAGTAGACAGAGGTTGAAATTGCAGGTCTTAGGCGTAAAGAACACAGTTTAATTTGGCTCCTTGGTTTAGGGTAACCGAGTACAGGACGGGTGTGTTGGGGTTCCCTGTAGACAGAGAACATCCGCCTTCACTTCCTCTTCCTTCCCTGACCCTGACAGGCCCCCACTGTGGGGAAGTGGCCTATGCAGACTGCACTGCTTAAACCTCCTATCTCTCCCCCACAGGTTCTGCGGCATGTGGATGGCCAGGACCAGGTTGTACCTGGCCTATACGCCTGTGGGGAGGCTGCATGTGCCTCAGTGCATGGTGCCAATCGTCTGGGGGCAAACTCACTCTTGGATCTGGTCGTTTTTGGCCGGGCATGTGCCCTGAGTATTGCTGAGTCCTGCAGACCCGGTATGCGTCATCCCAAGTAGCCAGTCTGTGTCAGAGGCAGGAGGTTTTTATAAAGTCTTGATTTGTAATTGGAACTTTGTTCAGTGATCATATGGTGGTGGTCTGGTTTTTTCCCCTAGAAGTGAGGAAACAAATTCAGAGATTGGTATGGTGATAGACTTGAGACTAGATGCAGTCTAGATGGAGGTTCTGAGAGTTCAGAGGGTGACTCTTTTTGGCCAGATTTTTTTTTTTGTAGTCATTATGTTATGCTTAGAAAAGTCACTATTAGGAAATAATTATTTTGAAGGGAAGTTTATATACATATTACTTGTCTGATAAAAATTACTTGTATTGAAATATTTTAAGTAGCAAGTATGAATATAACTTCTTGGTACTTATAGAAGAATAATTTAGACTTTTCTAAAAACAAAATACAACCAATCAATCTGTTGAAGGAGAAAGGATGGCTTAATGCACGTTAAATGAAGGGTTGGGCCCCAGCTCTCTCTGCAGTGTTATAACAGACTTCAGTCTATGACTGATTTCTTGTGGTGACTTAATTTGCCAAGGAAAAGACACCGTGGGCTGGACATGCAAGCACCACTGAGAACAGGACAGTTACTGTTGCTCAGACCTTTCAAAGGACCTTCATGTTGGTTATCTTGTCCCCATTTGCCAGAACAGGGTGTGAGGTGCAGACATTGTTGCCAGGCTGAGGGTGATGGGACACAGGCCTCTGACCTTATTACACCTTGTTAGTGTTAGTGGTTCAGAATCAGATCTGTTTTTCTTAAACAAAAGCTTTTTGTATTGATTTTTTTTTATTAAGGTACCACTGATATACACTTTTAAGAAGGTTTCACAAGAAAAAACATGTGGTTAATACATTCACCCTTATTATCGAGTCCCCCCCATACCCCATTGCAGTCACTGTCCATCAGTGAAGTAAGATGCCACAGAGTCCCTATTTGTCTTCTCTGAGCTACATTGTCTTTCCCGTGACCCCTCACACACCATGTGCACCAATCATGATACCCCACAATCCCTTTCTCCCTCCCTCCCATCTGCCCTCTTCCACCCCTCCCCTTTGGTAACCACTAGTCCCTTCTTGGAGTCCGTGAGTTTACTGCTATTTTGTTCCTTCAGTTTTGCTTCATTGTTATACTCCACAAATGAGGGAAATCGTTTTGTATTTATCTTTCTGTCTCTGACTTATTTCACCGGGCATAATACTCTCTAGCTCCATCCATGTTGTTGCAAATGGTAGGATTTGTTTACTTCTTATGGCTGAATAGTATTCCATTGTGTATATGTACCACATTTTCTTTATCCATTCATCTACTGAAGGACACTTAGGTTGCTTCCATATCTTGGCTATTGTAAATAGTGCTGCGATAAACATAGGGGTGAATATGTTTGTTTTTTTGATACTTGATATTTTGATTTTTTTTTTATTTTGGTATCATTAATACACAATCACATGAGCAACATCATGGTTACTAGATTTCCCCCATTATCAAGTCCCCACCACATACCCTTTTACAGTCACTGTCCATCAGCATAGTAAGATGCTATAGAGTCACTACTTGTCTTCTCTGTGCTATACTGCCTTCCCGTGCCCCCCACCCCATCTATGTTATGTTGCATGTGTCTTTTTCAATCTGAGAAATTGTTTTCTTAGGGTAAATTCCTAGGAGTGGAATTCCCAGGTCAAATGGTATTTCTATTTTTAGTTTTTTGAGGAACCTCCATATTGCTTTCCACAATGGTTGAACTAGTTTACATTCCCACCAGCAGTGTAGGAGGGTTCCCTTTTCTTTGCATCCTTGCCAGCATTTGTTGTTCCTAGTCTTTTCTACGTTGGCCATCCTAACTGGTATGAGGTGATATCTCATTGTGGTTTTTAATTTGCATTTCCTGATAATTAGCGATGTGAAGTATCTTTTCATGTGCCTGTTGGCCATCTGAATTATTTCTTTGGAGAAGTGTCTGTTCATACCCTCTGCCCATTTTTTATAGGGTTGTTTGCTTTTTGGGTGTTGAGGCATGTGAGTTCTTTATATATTTTGGATGTTAACCCCTTGTCGGATATGTCATTTACAAATATATTCTCCCATACTGTAGGATGCCTTTTTGTTCTGCTGATGGTGTCCTTTGCTGTACAGAAGCTTTTCAGCATGATGTGTTCCCATTTGTTCATTTTTTATTTTGTTTCCCTTGCCTGAGGAGATGCGTTCAGGAAAAAGTTGCTCATGTTTATATTCAATAGATTTTTGCCTATGTTGTCTTCTAAGAGTTTTATGGTTTCATGACTTACATTCAGGTCTTTGATCCATTTTGAGTTTACTTTTGTGTATGGGGTTGGACAATAATCCAGTTTCATTCTCTTCATGTAGCTGTCCAGTTTTGCCAACACCAGTTGATGAAGAGGCTGTCATTTCCCCATTTGTATGGATTTTAAGTTTGCAAAACTGATGCTATAGAAACAGGCCAGTATTACTGACCTACTAGTTCAACAGAGCCCTTATATAATGAGAGGCTGTACCCCGTTTCATACCTATAGTTACCAGGATGCGTAGAATGAAAAGAACAGGTTCCACTTTCAGACACATGCTCTCCCTTGTTCTGACAAGAACTCCAGGCTGAAATGCACAGAGGCGGGGTGTCCCGTCCCTAGGGGAGAGAGGCTTCCAGCAATCCTACTTTACCTGCAGACCTTGGTCTCCTGGATCTCATACCTCCTACATTTATTACCTATTGAAAAAGATACCTTTTAAAACATGTCATCCCCTCCCAAAAAACTTTAAAATCCTTAAAACATTAATTTTTTTAGAAAGCAAGAACACCAAATACTGAGGTTTAGGGAAGAGGATATGAGGTTCAGGATGAGCAGGAGACAAGTTGGAGGAAGCCAGGCCCCTCCATGTCCCTTATGCTGGTGGCTGAATTGCTGAGACTGTCCTCTGTAGGATGCCATTTTTACCTTCAGAGAGTAACCATGCAAGATGTGTTTGCATCAATCTGATTTTTAAATGTAAGAGATGACCTCTGTTTTGTCCTTTCAGAGATTACTTACTGAACACCTACTCTTTGCCAGAATTTTTGTCTTTATGTTTGCTCTTTGCCCCAAGTCAGTAGGTGGTCCCTCAGGTGTAGAGTGTTCTGTGCTGTGTGCATTTGCCAAACTTCCTGAAAGGCTATAATACACACTTGTTATTCAAAACCCATCTGGTTTTTCTCAATAGTGTTCGAAAGTTAAAAATTCTTGTTTTCTCTCTTTTTTTTAGGAGATAAAATTCCTCCAATTAGGTCAAATGCTGGGGAAGAATCTGTCGTAAATCTTGACAAGTTGAGATTTGCTGATGGAAGCATAAGAACGTCGGAACTACGACTCAGCATGCAGAAGGTAGGAACCTAGATGTGCTGTGCAATGGACAGACAGGGCTCATCAGGAACCCTCCTGTGGTGCCTGGGGAAGCAACAGAGGATGTGTGTGTGGTATCAAGTAGGATTATAGCAGGGATTGGGCTGGAAGAAGACAGAAGTGCCTGTCTTCCCACATGGAAAGCTGGAGGCAGCTCTGCTGCAGCAGGGACTCACCCTTCTCTTGTGTGCTTTGGGGTGCTTGCATGCAGCTTCCCTCCAAAGATCATCTCTGGCCGTCATGTGTATGTCACAGCCTGAAGGGGGAGGGACAGCGGGAGGTCCAAGAAGCTCAGTTCCCAGCTGGAGCTTCCTTTAATAAGCAAGTTTCCTGAAAGCCCAGCACATCTCATTGCTGAGAAACTAATCCCATCCATCATCCAAACTAACTTCTAGCAACTCTGGGAAATGTCTATAAACCGGGTCCGTTGACACCCCTAAGTAAAATCAGGAAGAGGGGAGCACGGACAGTGTGTGGAAAATATGATCTGTGCATTGCTTACTATAAGAGTCTTTGCTTTCTGGATTAGCACATCCATAGGAACATTACGTGAGGATGGAAGTGCTCTGTTTCTTTGACCACACACAACTGTGGAGCATGTGAAATGTGACCAGTCTGACTAAAGACGTGAACTTGACTTTCAGTTTGAATATAAATAGCTACGTTCAGTTACTGGCTACTGCATCAGATAGCACAGATATAGAGCAATAAAAATAATATGTAAAGTAGCTAGGAATCAATCAGATTCTTCTAACAGGGATTTTGGTCCATGAATGAGATCTTTGCCCATTTGAAATTATTTGCAGGAATTTCTGTGAGGGGACATTTTCTGAAAAAGATCCCCTTGCTTTAACCATATTCTGAAAGCGGTCCAGTGGCCCAAACACACAGGCACCACCAAAAGAAAAAAAGTTACATCCTCCATTCTCTTAGGACTGTGTGGTCTCTCTTCAGTTGACCTTGGGCTTCAGGGAGGCTTTGTGAAATGGTGAGGGCAATAGCACAGGATGTTTCAGGACAGCCAGTCAAGTGACACTATGTAGGACTTTGGTAGGGTGCTGATAATCGGATTGGCAGCCAGCTAGGATGGATAAGATCATTGCATTGGACAATGGGAACCTCTGCTCAGACACTGAAATGATGAATCCATGAGAGATTTTTAAATAGGAATTACTGGAGGCATTCCGACCAGACACGGCAGGTACAGCTCTTCCTCAACTTCCACTGGGGTTATGTCCCAATAAACTGGTAAATTAAAAACATTGTAAGTCATAGATGTGTTTAATACACTCACCTGCTGAACATCACAGCTTAGCCTAGTCCACCTAAGCGTGCTCAGAACACTAATTAGCCTACAGTTGGGCACAATCATCTAACACAAACCTGTTTTATAGTAAAGTGTTGACTAGCCTATATAATACATTGAATACTGTACTGAAAGTGAAAAACGGAATGGTTGTATGAGTACAGAATGGTTGTCAGTGTGTTGGTTGTTCACCCTCGTGATTGTGTAGCTGATTGGGAGCTGTGGCTCACTGCTGCACCCACCCCAACAACATGAGAGAAGATCCATACTGCCTAACACTAGCCCAAGGAAAGATACAAATTCAGTGTTTGGGGTGCATTGTTTCTACTGAATGCATATTGCTCTCCCACCATTGTAAAGTCGGAAATCAAAAAATTGTATGTTAAACAATAACTGGGGGACTGTCTGTACTAGCGTCTGTTGTGTGCCAGGCAGTGTAGCGTTCTAGATGCTAGAGTCAGCACTGAACAAAACACAAAAAATTCCTCCCCTCATGGAATTTACATTTGAGTTGAGGGGGAAGTAATGTTTCTGAAAAGAAACAGACAAAATTATCATCTTACAATATGATTACCTAAAAATTCTAAGAGAATAAACTGATAAACTAGTTAACAATACAAGTGTGAATTAAAGTGTCTGGATAAAATATGCATATACAAAAGTCAGTTGATTTCCAGTATGTCAGCAGTAATCTGTTTGAAAGTATCATTTGCAGTGCAGCCAAAAGTTTAAAATGCCTTAAGAAACCTAATTAGAAATACATAAAAAGCATATGAAAATGACCCTGAAAAACATAAAAGACTGTTTTAACTAATATTTACTAGATTCAAAGATAGTTTTTCCATTTGGTCTTCCTGAAAAACTATGACATTGATGGTGTATCTTACAATCTTACGATTATGTATCTTTCCAAAGAAGCTAATGTCTACTGAACAGAATTGAAGTGTAAAGCTATGTTAGTAGGATGATAAAAGGGAAGATCATTCAGTAGATGTTAGGAAACAAAGGTAGATTATACTTCTCAGCGTGCCCAAAGTCTCATGTTTATTTCATGTCACACATGAGCATAAATGATAAAACTATAAAGGTACCTAATACATGAGGAGATTTTATAAAATAATCAGAGGAGTAAGCAGTCCTGGACCGTTTTCTTCTCCTTCCTCTACTTTATGACCTTCCACCCCAATACCCACTGCTAACCACCTCATAATCTTACCACTTTTTAGTTTTTATCACTGGGGGCATCTGTTGGCTCCTATAACATTCACCACCAGATCTCTGTCAGGTGAGAAGGTGTCTTGTGGCCCGCACGGAGCTGATGTTTCTTCGGGAATTTGGGGAAGGGCACTTAATGCCCTTTATTCCACTGTTCCATATAGCAGGCCTCAAAAGAAATCTGCTTGGGATCACTGATCCTGGTGTTCCACAAACTCTGCCTGCCAACAATGTAAATGTTCCACTTTAAATAAAGTATGGGAATATAACGTATACACTTAATGGAAACAGACACGTTCTTTAAAAGCTTTACTCAAAAGTTCATTTAAATGTCCATTTATGATGAAAACTCTCAACAAAGTGGATATAAAGGGAACATGCCTCAACATATTATATGTGACATATGGTAGCATCATACTCAGTGGTGATAAGACCAGGAAGAAGATGAGGATGCCCACTCTGACCACTTTAATTCAACACAGAATTGGAAGTCTTAGCCAGAACAATTAGGCAAGAAAACTGTAAGTCATCCAGATTGGAAAGGAATAAGTATAAAACTCACAATTTGCATGTGACATGATATTATATATAGAGAGAACTCTAAAACCTCAATCAAAATACTGTCAGAACTAATGAGTTAAGTGAAGTTGGACGATACAAAATCAGCATACAAAAATCTGTTGCATTTCTATACAATAGTAACAAACTAGCAGAGAAATTAAGAAAATAATCCGTTTATAATTACATTAAAAAAAAAACCCTAAGGATGGTACACCGATAACTGTAAGACATTAATGAAAGAGACTGAAGAAAACACAAACATGGAAGGATATCCCATGTTCATGAATTGGAAGAATTAAATGTCTTTACAATGTCCCCTCTACCCAAAGCCATCTACAAATTCAGTGCAGTCACTATCAAAATTCCAATGGCATTTTTTACAGAAATAGAACAAACAATCCTAAAATTTGTATGGAACCACAAAAGACCCCAAATAGCCAAAGAAATCTTGAGAAAGAAGAAAAAAGGGAGATATACTCCCTGATTTCAAACTATATTACAAAGCTATGATTATCAAAACACTGAAGTATTGGCATGAAACAGACACATAGACCAATGACAAAGAATAGACAGCCCAGAAACAAATGCTTTAGATGGTTGATTAATTTACAGCCAAGGAGGCAAGAATATACGATTGGGAAAAGACAGGTTTTTCAGTCAGGGGTGTTGAGAAAACAGCTCAGCTACAGATGAAACTGGATTACCATCTTACACAAAAATTAACTCAAAATGGATTAAAGACTTGGAATATAAGACCTAAAACCATGAAACTCCAAGCAAAACACATAGGTGGTAAGCTCCTTGCCATAGGTCTTGGCAATGATTTTTTTAGATTTTACACAAAGGGAAAATAAAGTGGGATTTTATCAAACTAAAAAGCTTCTGCACAGCAAGGAAACAATAAAACGAAAATGCCACCTACTAAATGGGAGAAAATATTTGCAAAGCATGTATCTGATAAGAGGTTAATATCAAAAATACATAAAGAACTTATACAACCCAATAGCAAAAAACCATTTTGATTAAAAAGGGTGGAAGACGTGAATGGGCGTGTTTCCAAAGAAGACATACAGGTGGCCAGCAGATACTTGGAAAGGTGCCCCACATCACTAATATCAGGGAAATGTAAACGAAAACCACAATGAGATGTCACCTCACACCTGTCAGGATGGTTATGATCAGTAAAGACAAGAAGTGTTGGTGTGGATGTGGAGAAAAGGGAACCCTCATGCACTGTTGGTGGGAATATAAGTTTGTGCAGCCACCCTGGATACCAGTATGCAGGTTCAAAAACAATACCCTATGATCCAGCAATTCCACTTACTGGTATTTATCCAAAGAAAACGAAAACACTAACTCAGAAAGATACATGCACCTCTGTTCACTGCAGTATTTTTTATAGTAGCATGGAAACTTAAGTGTCCACTGATGGATGAGTGGATGGAGATGTACATACACATGGTAGAATATTACTCAGCCATTAAAAGAAGGAAATCCTGTCATTTATGCCAACATGGATGGACCTAGAGGGCATTATGCTTAGTGAAATAAGTCAAGAGAAAGACAAATACCATATGATCTCACTTAATATGTAGAATCTGAAAACAATGAATCTCTTAGATACAGAGACCAGACTGGTGGTTGACAGGGGTTGGCGGGGGGGTGGTGGTGAAGGGGGATCAAAAGGTACAAATTGCCAGTTAATAATAAGTCCTAGGGATATAATGTACAGCATGGGTACTATAGTTAGTATATTGCATATTTGAAGCTGAGAAAGTAGATCTTAAAAGTTCTCAGAAACAAAACACTAAATTTTAAAATTCAGTGTAATAAAACTCATGGTCTAAATTTCCTAGTTTTTCTGCTTAATTCACATATTTTATCAAAAATTAAATACTTAAAAAATTCTAAAGGACTTAACAGTTCTTGGCACAGCTTCATCCCAGAACAAGAAGTTCCCAGGTGATGTTTTGTGTTGCAGTCGATGCAGAGTCACGCAGCAGTGTTCCGTGTAGGGAGTGTGTTGCAGGAAGGCTGTGAGAAAATCAGCCAGCTCTACAGAGACCTAAAGCATCTGAAGACATTTGACAGAGGTGAGCAGCCCCTCGGGCTTCTGCACACACCAGGGTATTAGGTGTTTGTGGGATGGGCTGCCCAGGGCACTGTCTGTCCCAGCCGCCTGGACTCGGTTGTCCTGGCTGTGAGGACACTGGAGGGCACCTGTCTGATGTATCTCATGGGTCCCAGGGATGGTGTGGAACACTGACCTGGTGGAGACGCTGGAGCTGCAGAACCTGATGCTTTGCGCACTGCAGACCATTTATGGAGCAGAGGCCCGGAAGGAGTCACGCGGTGCTCATGCCAGGGAGGATTACAAGGTGCGCCTGCGTGGCCCAGCCTGTGTTGTGGCCCACCGGCGGTGTCTCCTCCCCGCTGGTATTGCTGTCTGTAACACCACCATCGCTGCACTTCACGCCGCCTTTCCAAAGTAAACTGAAAAATGCCTTTCATTCTCCTGATAATTTTTCATACCTTTGTTCTTGCCAAGTTCGGAACCACTAGGACTGTTTCCTTGCTTTGGAGCAGCAAGTACTCCTGCCAGTAGTGGCATCCGTAAGCAAAATGCAGCGGTCCTCAGGAGAGCAAAGATGAGTGAGGAGCCCTAGTACTGTTGCCAGAAAATACTAACTTGGTGACTTAAATGACGAGGAAGTCGTCTTTTCATACCTGCCTTCTGGTTTGGGAAAATTAGGGTTAGGGTCATTGTTTGTTATTAAATGAATGAGTTTTATGCAGAGCAGAATCATATTCTGCCTAAGAGCACTTAGCGTGTTATTAATGGCCAAAAATCACGGGACAAGGTGAAAGGGGGCCAGTGTGGGCTAGGGATGCAGCAGGAAGACCAGAGCCCCTTCCTGCCGACAGACACAGGCCTTGGCCCAGGCAGCCCCGCCAGGCATGTGGACTCTATGTCTGGGCACATTGGCTGAGAGGAGCTAGATTATGACTTGCTGTGAAAATGTATCAATCTGTCCCCCTCCGAGTGGGGCTGGGTGAGATGTGCCTTGTAGTTGGTTTAAAGAACAGATTGCTGAGCACACTTTGCACTGCAGGCTGGCAGCTTCTTCAGGCTGGGTTAGCCGTGTGTGTGGCTGAGATGAGCAGATCCTCGTTTTGCTCAGTCACCGCAGATAAGCAGGTAGAACCCACTGGCACTGGGAGAGCTCATCCTGAGGTTGTGTGTTTAGGAATAAGGGACTGCACTGTAGCCCCACTGACCCCAAAAGGTCTTTCCTCTGCCCCTCCACACTCCTCCCTCTGCAGAATACCAGCCGTGTGTCTTTTTGCTTTTATTTGAAGAGGCTCTTGTAGATCTCCTCCATTACCACGTGCAAGGCAGTCCTTAATAGCATTCAGCTTCTCTTTGAGAGTTTTTGACAATTTAATAAAATTGCTAAAGTTAAAACATTTTAATAGCTGAAAGAAGTGGTCAGAATTTCCCAGAGTACAGTAAGTCCATGAAAGATTACCTAATTCCAATATCCACCCACCAGGAGTCGTACAAAGGAAATGTGCAGAAGCCCAGCCCTGGATTCACTACTGAGTCAGGCTCTGCACGTGCCAGCATGGCTGTGGTAGAAACAGAATGCGGACACACATGGAAAGCCCTGGCTGGGCTGGCACAGTGAGGGGCTTATTGGTAGTGAGGGGACTGACAGCTGGCTGACAGGTCATGTGTCTCATTTTTCCATCCACCTGTGTTTGATACTTGGCTGCACCATGTCTCATATTGCTTGTTCTTTTGGATGGGACATGGTCTTACATGAGACATGGTTGCAAATGGTCTTTCATTAGGAATCGTAGAGTTGGGTTGGAAAACAGTCTAGGAAGGTCCTGGCCCTGAGTAACTCAGCTTGGGACAGTGGAGACCTTGTTGAATGGGGTCTGGGATTCAGATCAGAGCAGTCTCTCATGTTTCAGTTAAACAAGTGTGCCATGTTTTCAGGTTACATTGTTCTTTTATGTAACAAGCAGTCTGAAATGTAACTGTTAATTGTATTTTCTGAAATAAGTTTACTCTCTCTGGCCTCAGGAGCGGATTGACGAGTATGATTACTCTAAGCCCATCGAGGGGCAGCGGAAGAAGCCATTTGAGGAGCACTGGAGGAAACACACACTTTCCTATGTCGATGCCAAGACTGGGAAGGTATGTGGGAAACTTGTTCTGCTCGTGTGTGCACTCACATATATGCTGTCCTGTGTTTTCTGCAGTTGAGCATTTGATGAACTGGGACAAGAAGCATGGATATAATTGGCTGTTCACAGATTTGAGACACCACTGAGAAAGGCACAGTCAGGCTTAACCCAGCATGGATTGGGGTGTTCAGAGGGGCCAGCCATCCACAGCTTTGGCCCTGGGCTGGGAATGTTGCCCAAGACCTCGTGGCAGGGAGAAGATGCTGGAGCCCATTGAGGTCCGAGATTTCACTAGAGGCACAGAAAGACACCCCTCCCTTCCCAGGGGCTAGACCACCTGGAAGCAGCCCCAGGGAAGTCCAGGAGATGCTGTGCAGCTCTTACCATCCTCTGCACACGGAGCAGGTGTGGGGGCATGGGGAAGGCAGGGCACTGGGAGCAGGTACTGAGATAGCAGGACTGACTCAGTGTCTCACGCCACTGAAATTCACCCACTGGGCATTTCAGCTGGGCAGTAAGATTCAGAAATAATTAAGGTATAAAGTGTTCACTCTTAAGCTGTTCTTGCTCATAGGAATAGACTTAATCATCTATCTGGGCCTGCAGAAGTTAAGTTGTGCTCTGTTGCTGTCACTTAACATAAAGTGCCTGGCATGTCCCTCTAACTTAGGGTGACAGGATTCTTGGTAATCGTGTGAAGGCTATGTTCTGACAATGTATAGGACGAAGTCAGACTTCCCTTCCCTAGTGCAAGCCTATTTTCAGTTCTGTGTGTTTTATGATGGTGAAAAAAAATATGTGCTCATTTTAGAAAGAATAGAAAATACAAAAATAAAGAAAATGAACATTTGTAAGCTTACCAGAGATATCCTTTATCATTTTGAATTATTTAAAGTTTTGTACGTATACATACTTTTCCTCATGTGATATATGTAAATATACACTTACAAGTAGAAAAAACTGGAAGAAAATACATAACCTCAACATGAACTATGATAGGACTCCGCCTGCTTCTTGCGCATTTTTTGTAAAGCATCAAGAATTTCATAGTGTTATTTTAACTGCCATCTTCCACTAGTTGGATTTCTCATAATTTACATAGCAAGTCCCCGGCAGAGCTCATGTGTGCACTAAGTTTGTTGTTGAAAACCAGTCCAGTGAGTACCTGAATATTTGTCTGCAAATCTGCACATATAGTTAATTTTTCAAGAGCACGAGAAAATGCTGTTTGTACTTGAACCACTGCTCCTCTTCCTAAGGTCTCCCTGGAATACAGACCTGTGATTGACGCCACATTGAACGAGGCTGACTGCGCCACAGTCCCTCCAGCCATTCGCTCCTACTGAAGAAGCCAGGGCGACCCGCTTTTGTAATTATGTACAGGACCTCATGCATGTGTTCAGGCCGTGGATGTCTTTTTTAAATTGCACACTGCACCCAGAGAGTACAGAGTGCAGTTGGAAGAGAGACTGTCCAGTGGCCAACAGCTTGCCAGTAATCAACGGCCGGGAAGTATTAAGCTTCCCTTTATCCCTTCTTTTGTTCTTGTGAAATATAAAACCTGGCATGATTCTTAAATAAACTAAATTACAAATTTATGGCCAAGTCCATTTAAAATCTTACACTGTTTGACGTTAGGCATGTTTGCTAATCTAAGAAATGAAATGTGATTATCTTTTTATTCTGTTCATTGAAATCTGGAAACTTTGTTGTAGTATATATTTAAGTAGAAATGAATTGTGGTGCCTGACAGCACAAGAAGAAAACAAAGCGTCTCCTCACTCTTAGTGAGCAAATAGTTTACTATGTGAACATGTGCCCCAAGGTATTTAAACAGCTGAACACTAAACTGATGTGTATGTAAGTGGATTTCTTCCCTCCCCACTTCCTCTCAGATGCTCAGGGTCACGTTCCAAGTTCCCATCTTGGTTGACCTCTGTAGAATCCAGTACAAGACTATTAGGTTCATTCATTTCAGATTCTGCTTTTCAATTTTAGAGATTGTCTTTAAAAATGTAAACTTTGCAAATACTTAAAACATTAACATGATTTCAGAAAAACAATTCCATTTACAATTGCATCAAAAAGAATAAAATACCTAGGAATAAACCTAACGAAGGAAGTGAAAGACCTGTACTCTGAAAACTACAAGTCACTCCTAGGAGAAATTAAAGAGGACACTAACAAATGGAAATGCATCCCATGCTCTTGGCTAGGAAGAATAAATATTGTCAAAATGGCTATACTACCTAAAGCAATCTACAGATTCAACACAATCCCTATCAAACTACCAACAGCTTTCTTCAATGAACTGGAACAAATAATTCTAAAATTCATATGGAACCACAAAAGACCCCGAAAAGCTAAAGCAATCCTGAGAAGGAGGAATAAAATGGGGAATTACGCTCCCTGACTTCAAGGTCTACTACAAAGCCACAGTAATCAACACAATTTGGTATTGGCACAAAAACAGACCCACAGACCAGTGGAACAGAATAGAAAATCCAAACATTAACCCAAACATATATAGTCAATTAATATTTGATAAAGGAGCCTTGGATATACAATGTGGAGATGACAGCCCCTTCAGTAGCTGGTGTTGAAAAAACTGGACAGCTACATGTAAGAGAATGAAACTGGACTACTGTGTAGCCCCATACACAAAAGTAAACTCAAAATAGATCAAAGACCTGAATGTAAGTCATGAAACCATAAAACTCTTAGAAAAAAACAGGCAAAAATCTCTTGGACATAAACATGAGCGACTTCTTCATGAACATATCTTCCCAGGCAAGGGAAACAAAAGCCAAAATGAACAAGTGGGACTATATCAAGCTGAAAAGCTTCTATACAGCAAAGGACACAATCAGTAGAACAAAAAGACATCCTACAGTATGGGTTAATATATTCATAAATGACGTATCTGATAAGGGGTTGACATCCAAAATATATAAAGAACTCACGCACCTTAACAAACAAAAAGCAAATAATCCAATTAAGAAATGGACAGAGGACATGAATAGACACTTCTCTAAATAAGAAATTCAGATGGCCAACAGGCACATGAAAAGATGCTCCACATCGCTAATCATCAGAGAAATGCAGATCAAAACCACAATGAGATATCACCTCACACCAGTGAGGATGGCCAACATCCAAAACACAAACAACAACAAATGTTGGCGAGGATGTGGAGAAAAGGGAATGCAAGTTAGTTCAACTGCTGGTGGGAATGCAAGTTAGTTCAACCATTGTGGAAAGCAGTATGGAGGTTCCTCAAAAAACTCAAAATAGAAATACCATTTGACCCAGGAATCCCTCTCCTAGGAATTTACCCTAAGAATGCAGCAGCCCAATTTGAAAAAGACAGATGCACCCCTATGTTTATCGCAGCACTATTTACAATAGCCAAGAAATGGAAGCAACCTAAGTGTCCATCAGTAGATGAATGGATAAAGAAGAGGTGGTACATATACACAATGGAATATTATTCAGCCATAAGAAGAAAACAAATCCTACCATTTGCAACAACATGGATGGAGCTAGAGGGTATTATGCTCTGAAATAAGCCAAGCTGAAAGAGACAAGTATCAAATGATTTCACTCATATGTGGAGTATAAGAACAAAGAAAAAAACTGAAGGAACAAAACAGCAGCAGACTCACAGAACCCAAGAATGGACTAATAGTTACCAAAGGGAAAGGGACTGGGGAAGATGGGTGGGAAGGGAGGGATAAGAGGGAAAAAGGAGCATTACAATTAGCAGATGTAATGCTGGGGGGGGGGGCATGGGGAGGGCTGTACAACTCAGAGAAGTAGTGATTCTATAACATCTCACTACGCTGATGGACAGTGACTGTAATGGGGTTGGTGGGGGGGACCTGATGAAGGGGGTAGTTTAATAACCATAATATTGCACATGTAATTGTAGATTAATGATACCAAAATAAATTATAAAAAAAATTGTGTAGTGTGAGTTAAAGCTAAGTAATTACATTAATGTTAAAACAGATTTTTCTGAGAAAGGATACAAGATCACAGAGGTAAAAATCCTGTAATAATAAATTTGGAATAGAAATATAGGTGTAAATTAGTTCTTTTCTTTGTTCTTTTAAAAAACTTAGTTCCTAACTCTGCCCCCATAGTGGTAGACACCCCAAGACCCTGGGTTGTAAAGATGCTTTACATACCCCCACTGAAAGAAAGCAGGGCTCCTGGGAGAATTGCTGTTTTCTGCACTGGAGGAGGAAATGTGCAAGATGAGCCTACAGCAGTTTCTGGGCCAGAAAGCAAGGAAACCACCGAAGAGCCCTGGGACCCTGTTAGAAGGTGCATAGGAGTCAGTGGACAGTATGACTGTGTGACCAGAAAAGATTGAATATAATTAAAACGGAACGCGGCGCGGCCCAGAGCAAACAGGGCGTGGGTGGCCGGGTGAGAGGCACGGAGGATGCCACGCACCTGCCCTTCCTCACACTTGTCCAGTGACTGCCAGTCCCAAGAATTAAGCACGTCCTCGCACACACACCCCTCTCCGGCCTGCTGTGGGCAGCAGCTGCAGTGGGCCCGCGTGTCTCGGGGGCTGGCCGCACACTGAGCCTACGCCCCGCCACGTCCTGCACCGCCCGGGCGTCGCCTGGCAACGGGGCCGCAAGGGGATTGGCCGTGCCCAATCCCGTGACCGCAGGAGACACGCACTTCCTGTATTCCAGGAAGTGGCGTCACGCCCGGTTCCGCCCCCGCAGAAGCGGAAGTGGAGCCGACCGACCCTGTAGTGTAGCCAGCGGCTCCTCAGCGTCGCAGCGCTCGGCCCATGGCCGCCTACCCCTACCGACCGAGTCCCGGCACCGGCCCCGGCCCTGCCGCGGGCGCCGCGCTGCCGGACCAGAGCTTCCTATGGAACGTCTTCCAAAGGTAAGGCCGGTACCGCCCGCTCTCCTGGCCTCCTGCCCTCCGTTCCTGTCCTATCCACCTTATCCTCCTGCCCCGGCCCCCGTGGCCCCCTGCGCCTCTGCCTCCTCCTGTGCCCGGCCACCTTGTGCCCCTCCTGGCCTCCTGTGCCTTCCCCGCGGCCTCCATGTCGGCCTCTGTCCCTGGCTCCTCCCTCGCTCCGTCCTTCTCCTTCAGCAGCCAGGTGTCCACAGCCGAGGGGCCCTGATGCTCCCCTGGGGTTGCTTGCTTTAGGTAACCAGGAGCACGCTCTCCTGCGCTGAAGGCCCGCGGCCTAGACGAGGCGGCTGCTCTGGGCAGGTGACTTACTGCCCCGCCTCCTGTCCCTGGTCACCCTCCCAGTGAAGGAATGACCGAAACTTGAGTGAGTCATGATTAGGGAAGACTTAATTGCCTGAGGAGATGTTTTCCTGTTTGTGAAAAAGAGAGAAACATCCAGATGGAATTCACTTGCGGAGGGAACGGGGAGAAAGGCAAACACGGGGGAGAGATTACCCCGCCTCTTGGGGGAGAGCCGCTCGCGGGGAGGTAGTGCCTCCGGCAGGCGCACGACTGCGCAGGGTCCACGTCGGTGCTGGCCTCGGTTTGCTCTTCTGCGCTTCTGGTCGCCAGCTTAGCTGCTCTTGGTTTTGTAGGGTCGACAAGGACAGGAGCGGCGTGATATCGGACAGCGAGCTGCAGCAGGCACTCTCCAACGGTGAGTGAGGCCGGCTGCCGCATGAAGTGACTCTCAAACCTGCTCCCCCAGTACAAAGGGGTCTTGTTATTAGTGGTTCGGGTGCTTCTGATTTTGCCAGGTGGTATCCTGACTGTCGTCAAGCTGTCCTGTGCTCCTTGAGCCAGTCCAGCAACGACAGGGATGTCTCAGGAGAAGTGAAATGGGGGGTGTATAGGAGGGATAGGAAGTGAGTTTGTGCAGCAGGGATCTTTCAGGTACACGGAAGATCGTGGAATTCTAAGGTAACTGTGCCTTTCTGACCCCTCTCGGGAGGAGTACCTTGTCCTGGAGACACCGGTGGGGAAGTGATGGGGGTATCACAGGCGCTGCAGCCAGATTGTGAGGAGGTCGTCTTATGGGGGGAGGGTCATGGACATTCTGATGGGCGGATGAGGTGACAGCTCCCATGTGGTGGTGTGGGGGCACCCCATGGAGTTATACTCTTGGCAGTCCCAGCAGGATTGTTCCCTAGAAGTACAATTCAAGACCTTTTCTTCATCAAATACCTGGCTGTGCTGTCCATTTGAACCCCAAAGAGACTGTCTTCTCTGATTCTGTTTGTTCCTGGCTTTTGCAGCAGTGTGCATCTAAGCTACAGAGGGGGTTGGTGTGAAGATGTCCAAAGGCTCATTTTCAGTAGCAGAGGGATATGTGTGTGATATGGGAGGACTGGGATGGGGTGAGAAGACAGATGCAGGCAGTGCAGAGATGCTCACAGGAGAGCCATGCCCCACCTTGCTCCCCTCCCCTCGTATGTGACAAAGGTGAGGATTTGAATTTAATGACTGACATGTTTATTTCATATGACAGTAGATACCACTGATTTCAGTTTTGCAGAGCTTAACATACAGGAAACACAGGTTCTGGCGTATAACTTCACATGTGTTCATGTAGATTGTTTTCAGGAAATTAAGAAGTTCCATTACTTCTGCCTTGACGATTATGCCTTCTTGTTTCCTCTCAGATAATTTTTAGACCCTTCTTGTTTATCTGTGTTCAGAGCTTCAGTTATGCTCAGGGGAAGACAGGGTTACAGTCTGCAAATCCTGGCTTCATAGTTTCTAGTGTTGACTGAAATGAATAAATTCACCACATAGGCTGAGTGTGGTTACATGTTAGAGTGCGGTCCCTGCAGCAGGACTGCCTCTCAGGTAATGCTTCAGAGGCGTTCCTTCTGAGTCCTTTTTGTGTCACCATCCATTTCACATCCCCTTTCAGTTCATCTGCTTGAAGTTTTGGGAATACCACCCAGGTTTGGCATTTATGTGAAACCTCAACTGGGGGTGAAGGTCAAATATCAACCTCATCAGCATGACAGTTTGCCCTGTAGGGGTCAGGGCCCTGGGGTCAGCCTGCCTGGGTGCAAATCCTAGCTCCACCAGTTCTAGGAAGGTGACCTTGGTCAAGGACATGGCCTTTCTGGGTCCAGTGTCCCCACGCTTACTAGGAGGGTAAATTGAGGAAATGCATGTGAAAAGCTTGTCGTGGTGCCTGGCACAAAGCAAGGGCTGACTGCTGAGATCAGTGGTGCATTGATGCCTAGGAGACGGCTATAGCCTGAGGGCTGCTCTTAGCTGGTGACAGTGACTGATGCCCTGTTTACTGAGCCTCTGCTGCTGTGGGCACTTCGCAAACCTCCCTCACCCTTGCCTCAGGCCAGCACTGTCAGTTGGTCCCTGGGGGTGCATGGGGAGGGCCTTCTATCCTGACCTTTGGTCTGGCCTCCCATATTTCACTCAAGGGTGTCAGAGGACTGCCCCTAGTTCAGCTGGTTCTTAAAGCATATGGCTCTTTACTTGGTCAGAAAATACTCTTGCACTCAGCTGCTACCAAATATCTACCAGGAAACTTTTGGGCGGGAAAGGAATTGTAATGAAATTGGCTAAAGGATGTTTAGTGCACCCTTCAAAGATACTTGGAAATCAATACCTGGTTTAACCCACTAACATGTACATAAACAAGACCAGGTCACTGTGGCCTATGTAGAGTCCCTTTTTTCGAATTGCCCTGCGAGGTTCTGTCAGTGTTTGCTGGGGGTGTGTAAGAACTGGCCCTGCAGAGCAGGCATCACAGTTACGCCCTGCAAGGCAGCAGCATGTCCAGCACGCCCTCTGGGGGCAGCTGCCAGAGCAGTGGCCATGTTTTCCGGGGAATGTGGTGCTTCTTGTACTTAAGCGAACAGTGGTGGCGGCTAGTCTTGTCTTGTTTGTATTTTGTAAACCATGAACCTTTTAACCAACTACATTTTCCTCTTCAAATTAGCTGCTAAAAAATTTAAAGTTTGTGTCACTAGTGGCAAGAGCTTAGAATTTTAAGAGGAGAATTTTACTGACATAGTCTTAGACTCCTTCTTTTCTTATCCTCCTGCTTTTCTTCTCCTGGCCAGCATACCTAAAATCAGTTTTACTCTGCTGTACAGTTAATATTTTTGTATGTATCTTTAAGCGTTGTCTGGTAATGCAGGTTGTTAAGGAGTACAGATATCCGTCCTTTTCACGGCCAAAGAGCGTGTGGTAGCCTGGGTGCTGTGCTTGCTGAGGCACCTGTGGTACCCTCGGGTGGGAGGGTCAGGGTTTGAATCCACGTGTGTGGTCACTGCACTGTGGTGCCTCGCTCATGTTCCACTTCGGGGTGCCCCTCGGTGAGGCGTGCACTCTGAGCCCTGGTGTTCCCATGTGGGCATCCGCCGAGTGCTCCCACCCTTTGCCCTGGGTTCCTGCCCTCTCTCTTCACTCCCTGTCCTGCCTGCCTCCCGCCCTCTTCTAGAAATCTGTGCACTGCTCTGTCCTGCCCTGGAACCACTGTGGCAGTATTTGTGTATCTCTGATGCTGTCCTTTCTCCTCGCTCTGTGGGGTGCATGTTGTAGCTGCCTCTGGCTGCCTGGCTGTCCCTTTTGTAAGGAAGGCTGAGGGGCTTCTTGCCCCTGGAGTTGGGTGCAGGCATTAGTCACTGGGTAGACACTTGAAACCCTCTTCACGCCTCCCCTTGAATTCCTGTAGCTGATATGATTAAAGGTATTTTGACGTATTTTTCTCCCAGGAATGGGCTTCTCTTTTCATAGTAGAACTAGAATGTTAGGCTATTTTAGGAAATTAGTTTAATTAATCTGTTTATTACTGGTGGGAAAACTAAAATCACAAAATAGCAGGGTTTTTCACTTTTGTGAAATCTGTGCCTCTCTGTTAAAATCTAGTTGAAACCATCCTGATAACGTACTTGTAGGTCCCCGACAGTGTATCCTTTATTAGACTTGTTTCCATAGGAAAGCTTCTAAAAATGCCTGTTCTCAGGGAGGCCTGCAGTTAATAGGAGTGAAGACAGAGGGCTATTCTCTTGCCTTCTTTTTTTTTTAATTGCTTTTATATTTTTTTATTTTTTTATTTTGGTATCATTAATCTATAATTACATGTGCCAACATTATGGTTACTAGACTCCCCACATCATCAAGTCCCCACCACATACCTCATTACAGTCACTGTCAATCAGCATAGTGAGATGCTAGAGAATCACTACTTGTCTTCTGTGAGTTGTACAGCCCTCCCTGTGCCCCCGCTCACATTATGTCTGCTAATAGTAATGGTCCTTTTTCCCCCTTGTCCCTCCCTTCCCACCCATCCTCCCCAGTCCCTTTCCCTTTGTTAACTGTTAGTCCATTCTTGGATTCTGTGAATCTGCTGCTGTTTTGTTCCTTCAGTTTTTTTCTTTGTTCTTATACTCCACATATGAGTGAAATCATTTGGTACTTGTCTTTTTCCGCCTGGCTTATTTCACTGAGCATAATACCCTCTAGCTCCATCCATGTTGTTGGCAATGGCAGGATTTGTTTTCCTCTTATGGCTGAATAATATTCCAATATGTATATGTACCACATCTTCTTTATCCATTCATCTACTGATGGACACTTATGTTCTTCCCATTTCTTGGCTATCGTAAATAGTGCTGCGATAAACATAGGGATGCATATGTCTTTTTCAAACTGGGCTGCTGCATTCTTAGGGTAAATTCCTAGGAGTGGAATTCTTGGGTCAAATGGTATTTCTATTTTGAGTTTTTTGAGGAACCTCCATACAGCTTTCCACAATGGTAGAACTAATTTGCATTCCCACCCCAGCAGTGTAGAAGGGTTCCCTTTTCTCCACATCCTCGCCAACATTTGTTGTTGTTTGTCTTTTGGATGGTGGCCATCCTTACTGGTGTGAGGTGGTATCTCATTGTGGTTTTAATTTGCATTTCTCTGATGATTAGCGATGTGGAGCATCTTTTCATGTGTCTGTTGGCCATCTGAATTTCTTTTTTGGAGAAGTGTCTGTTCAGATCCTCTGCCCATTTTTTAATTGGATTATTTGCTTTTTGTTTGTTAAGGTGCATGAGCTCTTTTTATACTTTGGATGTCAACCCCTTATCAGATATGTCATTTATGAATATATTCTCCCATATTGTAGGATGTCTTTTTGTTCTACTGATGGTGTCCTTTGCTGTACAGAAGCTTTTCGCTTGATATAGTCCCACCTGTTCATTTTTGCTTTTGTTTCCCTTGCATGTGGAGATATGTTCATGAAGAAGTTGCTCATGTTTATGTCCAAGAGATTTTTGCCTATGTTTTTTTCTAAGAGTTTTATGGTTTCATGACTTACATTCAGGTCTTTGATCCATTTTGAGTTTACTTTTGTGTATGGGGCTAGACAGTAATCCAGTTTCATTCTCTTACATGTAGCTGTCCAGTTTTGCCAACACCAGCTGTTGAAGAGGCTGTCATTTCCCCATTGTATATCTAAGGCTCCTTTATCGTATATTAATTGACCGTGTATGTTTGGGTTAATGTCTGGACTCTATTCTGTTCCACTGGTCTGTGGGTCTGTTCTTGTGCCAATACCAAATTGTCTTGATTACTGTGGCTTTGTAGTAGAGCTTGAAGTCAGGGAGCGTAATTCCCCCTGTTTTATTTTTCCTTCTCAGGATTGCTTTGGCTATTCGGGGTCTTTTGTGGTTCCATATAAATTTCAGAAGGATTTGTTCTAGTTCATTGAAGAATGCTGTTGGTATTTTGATAGGGATTGCATTGAATCTATAGATTGCTTTAGGTAGTATAGCCATTTTGACAATATTTATTCTTCCTAGCCAAGAGCATGGGATGAGTTTCCATTTGTTAGTGTCCTCTTTAATTTCTCTCATGAGTGTCTTGTAGTTTTCAGGGTATAGGTCTTTCACTTCCTTGGTGAGGTTTATTCCTAGGTATTTTATTCTTTTTGATGCAATTGTGAATGGAATTGTTTTCCTGATTTCTGTTTCTGTTAGTTCATCATTAGTGTATAGGAAAGCAACAGATTTCTGTGTGTTAATTTTGCATCCTGCAATTTTGCTGAATTCAGATATTAGTTCTAGTAGTTTTGGAGTGGAGTCTTTAGGGTTTTTTATGTACAATATCATGTCATCTGCAAATAGTGACAATTTGACTTCTTCTTTACCAATCTGGATGCCTTGTATTTCTTTGTTTTGTCTGATTGCTGTGGCTAGGACATCCAGTACGGTGTTGAATAACAATGGGGAGAGTGACATCCCTGTCTTGTTCCCAATCTTAAGTGAAAAGCTTTCAGCTTTTTGCTGTTAAGTATGATGTTGGCTGTGGGTTTGTCATATATGGCCTTTATGATGTTGAGGTACTTGCCATCTATACCCATTTTGTTAGGAGTTTTTATCATGAATATATGTTGAATTTTGTCAAATGATTTTTCAGCATCTATGGAGATGATCATGTGGTTTTTGTTCTTTTTGTTGATGTCGTGGATGATGATGATGGATTTTCGAATGTCGTACCATCCTTGCATCCCTGAGATGAATCCCACTGGATCATGATGTTTGATCCTCTTGATGTATTTTTTAATTCGGTTTGCTAATATTTTGTTGAGTATTTTTGCATCTGTGTTAATCAGGGATATTGGTCTGTAATTTTCTTTTTTTGTGGGGGTCTTTGGTTTTGGTATTAGAGAGATACTGGCTTCATAGAATGACTTTGGAAGTATTCCCTCCTCTTCTATTTTTGGAAGACTTCCAGGAGAATGGATATTATATCTTCTGTATATTTTTTATAAAATTCAGCAGTGAATCCATCTGGCCCAGGGGTTTTGTTCTTGGGTAGTTTTTGATTACTGATTCAATTTCATTGCTGGTAATTGGTCTGTTTAGATTTTCTGTTTCTTCTTTGGTCAGTCTTGGAAGGTTGTATTTTTCTAAGAAGTCCATTTCTTCTAGGTTTTCCAGCTTGTTAGCATATAGATTTTCATAGTCTCTTGCCTTCTTTTTAAAGTAACATGTCACAAACTCTTGATTTTAGGTACTTGTTACTTTCACATTATTTTTTGCAATTCTGGAAAATTAATTTTGCTCAAGCCTTTTTTTGTGCTTTTTAAGGTTTACTTTAATATGGCATATTGATATTTTGAGGAGGTATTTTTATCTTTATTTTAAAAATAATAATTCATACATTCTTTTTAAGAAGTTTTTTATCAAAATAGAGTTCCAGCTCTCTTGGGGATCCCATATTAAGAAATGAGAAGTCAGAACCACATGAGCTGACAGTTCCTTGCAGACTGCACCTCGCCACTGCCCCCCAACAGGCCCTATTTAGTGGGTGCTGATGTTCGTTGCCCCCAGTGATGTGGCAGGAGGGCTTTGGGATTTACTTCAGCTCCCATTTGCTGTGCAGAGCTGCCCAGAGCCTGCATGTTCCCAAGAAGGGCCTGCTTTCTGCCACACTCGGATGGCTCAGCATGCCGCCAGTGCCTCTGTGCTCACAGTGTGACTTCTGGAAAATGCCTGCTTTCCCTCTGGATGTCTGGAGCTTCTGTGATGCCCCCCATACAAACCCTGGGTACCCAGACTCAAGGGAGCTTCCCAGACACCTTGTGTGTTATCCCAGCTCGTCATGGGAGTTTGAAGTGCCTCTTGTGCTGCACTGCGGGGCCCAGGACTGGGCGCTGCAGAGGCTGGCTGGGCTCCCCAGGTTTACCTGTGCCTGTCTGCATCCTTTCCCTGTAGCAAACCCCAGCAAGCCACCGAGCCTGATGGTGGTCTTAGGGACCCCACTGCAACCTGTCACATCTGCTCTTCCCCAAAATTTACCCCGCCAGTTTCAGATAAAAACAAAGGAAGGCTGGGATTTGGCAGACCTAGCTTTGCTGAAGGTCCCTCCCTGGCCTTGGGCAGATCACAGCATTTGTGGCCTCAGTTTCTTGGGATATAAAAATAGGAAAACTGGAAGGGAGTTTAGACCCCTTCCCCTTAGCCAAGGTTCTGCCCTACAGATCCTGCATCTGCCTGGTACAGTACTACCAGATTGTTCTGTCTGCATCTACCAGATTTGAATTTACAGTGATTCACAATTAGACATTTAGATTGTTTCTAATTTTCATTAATATAAGTACGTCGTGATTTCACCAAAATTTTCATTTAAAAAATTTCTGGAAGTGTTATTTATCAGACCTAAGGGTATAGGCACTGTTAACATTGTTGATCAGTATTCATATTGCTTTTCAGAAAAGTCATATTTCCAGTCATGGCTATTCAAAGCCGTAATTGGAGATAACCAGTGAAATAAGGAATTTTGCTGAACCTGAAGAGGCACCAAAGTCCTGGCAAATTCCATGCATTGACCACAAGGAGCCGTGTGCTGAGCCCACAGACTTCCTAACGCAGTTCCTGTCTGCCAATAAAGTGGAAAGACTGTGCCAGCAATGATGTAAAATGTCTTGATGATTTTCCCTAAAAGATTCTGAGTAGTTCCGTATTTCAGTTGTAGGTATGCCAGACACCGTGAAGCCGTGACCCTTCACCACTCACTGAAGGCTTTATCAACCAGAACTCGAGTTTGTGGTTAATAGGACATGATTTCAAGGAAGAAAACTTCGGAGACTCAAAGGGTGGAATGTATGTGGTTGGGGGCAGAGTGGGATTTTCCCTGCAGGGAGGCAACTGGGAATTCCCAGAATCACTTGTGTGCTTAGGTTGAAGTGGGCAAATGCCGAGGCGTCCTGATGGCAGAGCCTCTGACCAAATGTTGCGTGCAAGCCAGCACCACTCATTCGACAGCAACTCAAGGCTTTCAGCTCTGTCACATGCGCCTGTGGCAGTGCAGTGTGTTTTCCTGCAGAACTGTTCTGTGGAGCATGAGCCTGTCAGGCTGACACTCAGGTGTGGTCAGTCTTAGTGTGGCTGGAACATTAGATGTCCACCCATAATGTAACAGCATTTCTACATCATCGTAGGTTGAACTTTGATGCTTAGTCTGAGATGAGGCTGCAGGCCCTGCGCACCGTAAGCTGTTAATGTCAGCTGCTGTTATTAGCCCTTGGTTTCTGGGGAGAGTCAGCCTATTTGGGCAAGGATGGGTGGTGGTACCAGCAGCCTGCAAGCCATCTTCCTGTTTATCAGCCCTGCAGGAAGTGGGGGTCTCATTCCAGAGGGACAGCCCCTCCCCAACCTGACTCAGCCCATCATAACGCTGGGCCCCCTGCGATCCTCAGAACCCTCCGGCAGGGTCACCAGGTCTCCCTGGGCCATGCCTCTCAGGGATGCATCCTGTTTTGTGCTGCATGCAGCCTGTCCAGGTGACACCTGGCTTCACCACAAGATGTGCCTGTGTTTGCAGCATTTTTTAGCTATTTTACTTGTATTGCTTCTGTTTAAAACTTGATTTGCCAAGTCATTTGTTGAGATGGCCCAGTGGTACTTCTCCTGTGTGGCTCCTACTCCCAGTCAGGGTGGACTTGGGGGACAGCCTCACTTTGAGAAATCGCTCCAGCAGTGCAGTCAGCTCAGTTCAGCAGGCACTCGCAGGCTGTCTGTGTGGCCATGGCCTGTATTGGAGGTGCTGAGGACAGGGAAGATGCAGGGGGACTCCACTCGGTACCCTTGGTTCATTGGCCGCAACAGCTGGTACAAGGGAGGTGAGCAGCTGCCTGGGGACGTAACACTCTGTGTCCAGGCTTCTGTTGGTGTTGAGTTCTCTGTAACAGGTTTTGTTAGTTCAAGTATAGTTGACATAATACTAGTTTTAGGTGTACAGCAAAGTGATTCAGCATTTGTATACATAGAAAATGCTCACCATAAAGTGTCACATCAGGTGGTTTCATATTATTGACTGTATTCCCTGCTGACCTTCCATCCCATGACTTATTTTATCCCTGGAAGTCGGTGCCTCTTCATCCCTCTCACTGATTCCACTCGTCTTCTCCCTCCCCATTCCCTCTGGCAACCACCAGTTTGTTTCCTGTATCTGTGTGTCCACTTCTGGGTTTTCGTTTGCTCATTTTGTTTTTTGAGAATCTACATGTAAGTGAGATCATAGGGTATGTGTATTTCTCCTCCTGGCTTATTTCATGTAGCACAAGGCCCTCTAGGTCCATGCATGTTGTCGCAAGTGGCAGGGTTTCCTTCTTTCTGTGGCTAGCACTCCACTGTGTGCCGCATCTTTATCTGTCATCCATCCATGGCTTCTCAGGTCGCTTGCATGCCTTGGCTACTGTAACTGATGCTGCTTTGAATGTAAGCATAGGTCTTTTCAAATCAGTGTTTTCCTTTTTTGGGGAAAATTCCCAGAAGCGGAGTTGCTGGATTGTGTGGTATTTCTATTTTTAGTTTTTGAGGAACCTCCATACTGCTTTCCACAGTGGCTGCACCAGTTTACGTCCCCCCCCCACCCCAGCAGTGCACAAAGGTTCCCTTTTCTCCATATCCTCTCAGACTCTTTTTGTTTCTTGTAACAGATTTCTTTTTTTACAGTGGTTTTCCGTAATACTGACTTTTTCTAATACTTTTATGTATATCCTCTTGTCCGCCCTGCCCCCAGAGTCTTCAAAGCCTGGGGAGAGGTGCTTGCCCAGCGCCAATGTGTTCCAGGCTCCAGGAAGGGAGGCCCTGCCTTCCTGGGAGGAGCGCCTTCCTGGGGTTATTACGGTTGCCATGTTCCCAGGGGCGAGTTAGATGGTGGCTGCTAGAACAGGTAGATTTAATATAGGGACCAGGAGTGAGCTCCAGAAAGCTCCCCTGAGAAAACATTTCACCTGAGGCTTAGAGGGTAGTTGGAGGGAAGGGTGTGTGTGTGCTGGGGCCACACTTCAGGTTGAGAGGAGCCTGCCTGAGGCCTGGCTGCTGGGGGGGCCAGTGTGGGAGGAGGGGTGCTGAGCCGCAGACATGCATGTAAAAGGTTACTCTGCAAGGTGGGTGGGTCTCTGTGCCTCCAGAACTGGCACAGTTTTTGTATAGAAAGAAAAATGGGTGGTTAACAAGTGGGGTTTGGGAGAGACACTGCCTTCCCTCCACATCAGAGATTTTTTTTTATGAGTATAAAATTTGATAAAGGAACAAATTGTTGTGTAAACAGATTCTTAGGCATAAAGGTATCTGGTCATCACAGTTGTTAAATGGTTCTAAGTTCCCAAGTCTGTCAGATTCAACAGTCCCCTTACAACATCGCCATTACTATTCTGAAATGAATCATAGAACATTACCTACCTTTTCACAATTTGAAGGAAAATAGTGTAATGCCAACTGAAATTTCAGATTGAGAAGTGTGGTTTTTGGTGTGTTTTCAGTGCGCTTGGGCATGATTCCTGCAGGGAACGTGAGGATGTGGCCTGTGTGCAGAGTTGCTACACCATTTCTTTGTTACATAGTAAACAAGAGTGAGCTTCCAGGCTCAGATCATTTATAAACAGCTTGTTGGGACGGGAGGGACTCCTGCACAAACCATGAAAGTCCTACAGCCTTTCCTGGGGGTCAGGCAGCCCTCAGCAGTACCCTGGGGAGTGTCCCCTGCTGAGAACGGTGGCCTCGGGACTTCATGCTAAAAGTAATTTCATTAACTCCTGATGGTGTAGATTAGGAACTCAGTTTCCTGGGGAAACCATTTTCTCTTACTTTAGTTCCTGTTTGCTTTCAGGCACGTGGACTCCATTTAATCCAGTGACTGTCAGGTCAATCATCTGTAAGTACCGGTGCTCACATCTCCCCGTGCGGCACAAGCCATGTGCCTGCCTCACTCTCCCCTGGACACCAGTGAGGTGGGCGTGGGGCTCTCACTCTCCCCTTACTGCCCTAGTCTTACTTGGAGTTTACCGCCTGTCCCATCCTTTTTTGTGACCCCAGAGATCTCATGTGCACGGTGAACCGGCACAGCCGGCTGATGGGGGAGTTGGTCCTTAGTCTCTCACCTGACTGTTTCCCACGTGCGACTTCACTGACTTGTGTGTGCTCTGGCCAAACCGAGAACACTCTCATTAGTCTCTTTACCTGAAAAGACACCAAATGGTTCATCGTTTGCACTATACCAGTCCAGACAGTTTTCCTTTATTTCTATAACATTGTGCAATTACGTACAAATGTAGTTGCAGGTCTTACTAAGAAAAGATCTAAACCCAGTGCATATTGTTCTCACTGGCATGGGCCTCCCTTGACAGAGGACACCTGTGACTGGCACCTTGGCTGCAGGTCCCCTGGAGAATGGAACTGTGACTCGGCCCTGAAGAGGAGCGGGGCAAGTTGGGGCCAGTAACATCGCCTGTCCGCCCCTCCGTGCCCTCTGGCAAAGCAGGAGCCCGCAGCAGAGGCCACTCAGCCAAGTGCTGTCTTTAGGGTGTTGACACTTCCCTTGCATCTGTGTCATCCTGCAGAGGTGACCTGACTCCCCATTCAGTGAATTTATCAGCGACACATAGGGATTTGCTGGCTGAGCACCACGCTGGTCCCCTGGTCTAGGGGACGTGTGGAAGCTGGTTTCTGGTACCTGTCGGGACTCCCTTTGCCACTCACGCTGCTTTCTGTCTCAGCCATGTTTGACCGGGAGAACAAGGCTGGCGTGAACTTCAGTGAGTTCACTGGCGTCTGGAAGTACATCACGGACTGGCAGAACGTCTTCCGCACCTACGACCGGGACAATTCTGGGATGATTGACAAGAACGAGCTAAAGCAAGCACTGTCAGGTTTTGGTAATTTACTTACCTTGATTGTGTAGCATATTTCATTTTGGAACCTTGATGCCATTAAAGGTTTTTTTACTTTGTTCAACCTACAGATTTTTTAATGCATTCTATGTGAAACTTTTGTTTACATCATGCAGATTTGTAATTTGATACTGTTTCCATCTGGGAGGTTTATAGTTGATGTGGAGACTTTTATGCAGTTTTCATCCAAAATGAGATAAGGGCTATGCAATCGTTTATATTTTGTGAAATGGAATGATGTCACACGCACATTGAGAATGTGGCTTTTAGAACAAAGTGAATAAGTGAAAACAAAATGGTATATGGCAGCCTGTATTTCATGACACATCAAAATACACAGAAAGGTGATAAAGTGCCCACAGGAGATGACTTTGTGAGCTGCCGTGCAAACCACGTGTCTCAGCATCTTAGCGAGCACATGGCTCCCATTCTCAAGGATGTGTCCGCATGCGTGCACACCCTGCACACATGCCAGGCCTGAGTGTGTGCCATGCTCCGGGGTGTCTGGTGCCTTCCAGAGTGGGTCAGCAGCCCTCTGACACCAGCGTGAGTCTGAGAGGAATTGGGGTTTTATGGAGGAAAACAGGCACGCTGCGGGACTGGTGAGCCTGGTGGGAAGCATGTGGAGATTCCAGTCAGTTTGGGACAATCTCACTTAGCCCTCTGTCCCTGGGCCCATATCACCAAACCCCTGCTGTGTTTGCCTGAAAGTCTGCTTACAGAAGCCTTCTAGAATAAACGAGAGAAGTTAAATTAGAGATTTAATAGTACAAAGTACATTTCAGGTCTGTGTTTGGTGTGGCTTCTGCCCTCCCCGTTCTCTGGGCGTGTACTCAGGCTGTCTCCCTCTTCTCTTCCCTTTGCTGCCTTAGAAAGTCAACACAGGTTCTTAGAGGCTCAGGGACTGGTCTCCACAGAGATCTGTGCTGCGAACTCTTCAGCCATGGGTCAGGATTTGGGCAGGACGTTTACCTCAGGCCCTTGGCATTGGCACTTGGCATGAGCTGACCTTGCTTTGCCCTCAGGTGGGGGCCATATGGAATTATTTCCAGACAAGTGACCCCAGAACATGGCATTACCTAAACATGTCAGGCCCAGAGCCCTCTTTTTACTGTGGGGTCCTCAGAGCTCACAGTGGAAATGCTGAGGCAGATGGTGCCCCTCGCCTCCTGGGCCTCTGCAACCTGGGCAGACCCAAGGCGTTTGCAGCCTTGGCGCAGACATAGGTCACGTGCAGATTGATCCCTTGTGGTCAGGAGCAGCAGGTTCCCTTATGCTGGGCAATGCCAAGACCCTTCCTGACTTCCAGGCTTCTTCTGGAGAAAGTAAATATTCTGTGGCAGCATTCAATTATTCTGAGATGTTCCTTCATGAGTGGGCTCTCCCCAGGGCCAGCTGTGAAAGGAGTATTGCCATCCTTTTTGCATGCTGGTGGGAAGATGCTCAGTAGTCACTGTTAGGAAATGTGTCTCAGAGTCAAAGATCCCTGTTCAGTTTTTACTCCTAAGAATATTTTGGTTGGCTAAGCTGGGGGCTGCATTAAAGGTCAGCACATGCACAAGGGGTCGGATCAAGCCTAGGGTGCCCTCTGACCCCCAATGGCTCCACACGGGTGTCTTGAGCCAATGGGCTGGATTAATAGTTGGCCCATTCATTTTTCGCACTTTGATTCCTATTACATGCTGTGCGCCAGGTGCAGAGGCCAGGCTTCCACTCTCACTGGCCAGAGTCCAGACTCCCATGGTGGAAGTCCATTCCCACACTAAGTGCAATCTGCCTTCTGAGGGCTCCACGTTCCCTGCAGAGGCCCTGAGCCACCGCAGCTTTCTGTAATGAGGCTATGAAGCCACAGCCTCATTCCTCATTGTCCATCTCTGCCTCATGCCCAGTTTATGCAGAGAAGTCCAGGCTTGTGTCGTGTTATTCCAGCAAACCTCGCCTGCAGCCTGGGACCTGTGCACATCTGTCCATGAAGTTTGCCATCAACCCATTGCCCCAAGTTAGCAAGGTGTCTTTTCACAGTGAGTTTTCCTGATTAGGGTCCCTGCGGGCCCACGAGCAGCCTCACCCTGTTTGTGCTGTTGGCTGGTTGTAGACACAGGTCAGTGCCCTGTTCCAGATTTATCCCTTGTGACAGTTTCCGTACACTGGGTAGATACTAACTGGCACCAGCTCTTTGGAGGTATGCTGTCAACACGGCGCGCACGAGGCTGGCTGGCCCACTCTCCCTGGTGCTGAGAGTTGGCAGTGGGTGACCAGTGGTATCATCAGGGCGGCCCTGATGTGGCGTCCCTCCCATACTTATTAGCTCTTAGGAAAGAAGGACTTGCTCCATCACTCAGGGCTGTTTGTTCATGGGAAGTACAACTGCTTGGGGGAGAGGTCTCCCCATGTTCTGCTGAGATGTCAAGAGCTGGAAGAGAGGGTTCAGCATGTGGGGAACTTTTCCACCTGCCTCCCTCTGACCTAGGACCAGTGCTGTGAGGTGAGGTGAGTCTATGGCTCAGTTCAGAAGAGGAGGGGCAAGCCAGGAGGTCCCAGGCTTGGCTGGGGCCTGCAGAGCCCAGTCTGGCTCCAAGCCATGCTCTTGCTACCCCAGGCAGGTTGTAGTGGAGCTGGTGGTCTGCACGCTGGTTGTGGGAGGAGGAGGTGATTTATGTGGTGCCCAAGATATGCCATTGTCACCACCGTATACCCTAAGTCAGAAAGTTTTGTCCAGAAGGAGAATGTGGCAGAGGTGGGGCCCTTCAGCCGGCATGCTGGGCCCAGCGACCACCGGCCTGACCACCACAGGCTGGCCACACAGAGCCCAGCCTTTCTCAGGATGGTGGGGTCATCGTTACAAGATTTCACCAAAGAAAATTTCTCGAGAACAGTCCCCTGGGTGACTCTCCTCCTCACAGTTTATTTGCTCGTTATCTGTTTTTCTTGTCTGACTTCTTTGGTTTTATTCTTACTATGACTGGGCACCAGGGAAATTGGAGGTTAATCCCAGGGGCAGCAGAAGTCACTTCTGTTTTCTGTACAGATTGTGGAGAACCTGTGTCTTACCATCTTGCCTGTCCCTTTTCACCTGGGCAGCCGTGGCCGTCTCCTCTCTGCAGCCTGCATGGGCACTGCCCTGTCACCATGCCCCAAGCCCAACCCACACCAGCTGGGCCTCTTGCCCACAGGCATAGTGCAGGGTGTGAGGAGGTGGGACTCCTAGGTGCCTGTCCAGGACCTGTTTCTCTTTTCTGACTAGGTTGGGAGTCTGTCATCTACTCAGCTTGTGGGAAAGCGGGCCTAGGTTTAAGTCACAGAGGCATGTAGCATGTGCTGACTGCTCTGGAAGGCACTGTCATGTGCTTGCATGTTGAATCTTTTTCGGTGATTAAGTGCTCATGCAGGTGATTAACTGAAATTCACTCAGACAGTAGGTGCGTATCCTTGCAAAGATCCACTGGGGCTGAGAACTGGTAAGCATGCTCTGGTACCTGCTTGTCTCCTGCATGAGTAAGGGTCCACGGTCACACAGGTAGGCTGCAGAGGGAAGGAGGTCAGCGTCCCCGTGTAGTAGGGTCTCCCCAGAGACCTTCTCAGGACTCGCACAGCAAGTTGGAAATGGAGTCAGCGACTTTGCCTAACATTTGATGACCCTTCAGTGGTTTTGAACTTCATGAGGCTGCCTTGCCCCTTGTAATCTCCCATTTCCTAACGTTGAACGGATTTACAGGGGAGTGTCCATCTAGGAACCTAGTTCCTTAATTCACCTTTTGTTTAGCAGGAAGCCTTCAGTGATAAGCCCTTTCAAAGCACTCTCTAGTATCAACTTCCTGGGCAGTTCAATTACCAAGAATTTTCATGTCTCAGTTAATAAGCATAATAAAGTTCATCAGTAGAGGACTTTGTGAAACAGTAACTTCACTGCATTCAAGAAACCGAGCCCAGCTGCCCTGTGGAGGCACAGCCCTATGGCATGAGTGTAGGTGATGTGCACAGTTGATGAGTGTGCACATCTTCAGCCCCTACAGCAGCGGCTGCTGTCTTCACTCAGTCACTTTGCTGCCTGGAGGAGGGGAGTTACCAAGCACCTGGCTTTGTGCCCAGGGTGCGTGTGCATCAATGCGCCTGTCTGCCACCGTCCGGATCTCAGTCACCTGCTGTTGTGGGAGGCTCCGGGTGTTTTGGTGGGAGACTGTTGATGGTGTTGCTCTCCTGACCCCTCTTCATTCTGATTTGCATCCTCAAGGGTACCGGCTCTCTGACCAGTTTCACGACATCCTGATTCGAAAATTTGACAGACAAGGGCGGGGACAGATTGCGTTTGACGACTTCATCCAGGGCTGCATCGTCTTGCAGGTAATCAGGGGCTCCTGGGGTCACAGCATGAGCCTGCAGAGTGGGAAGGGAACCACAGCAAAGCGGAGGGAAGGGAGGTGCCATTCCAGAATTTGCAATTTAATGGAGCCAGACTTGTGAATGCTAGTGTCATCTTCAGAGAAGCAGCTACTACTTCTTTCAGATGGCGCGCACACAGCAGCTGGTCTCCCCATGGGGCTCTGCAGAGCAGCCCACTTGGGAGAGGTCCTTGTGTTGAGTGGTTGTCAAATGGATACCCTGGTATTTTTGTTGTACTTTATTCCAAGGAAATGGCTGTTTTCCATTGCCATCTTCACTGTGCCCTGCCTTTGAGTGTGAGCTGGCTGTGGGCAGCAGGGCCCTGCTTGGGGTGGGAGCATTCCCAAGCAGCGTCCAGCCCCTGCACTCCACGTTTCCCCCAACGCTACTGCAGTCTCCTACACTGCTGCGGGAGAACTGTGAAACAACCACAGGGCCTGTGCCAATGGGCAGGAGCATCCTCCAGATACAGGGTGCCTGGCCTAGCTGCCAGGTCAGGACTCGACAGGTTTCCTGTCTTTCAAAAATTTTATAATGACATCTCAGAAACAACAGCAGAGATACAGTGTAATGGGCCCTGTGCTCACCACTCAGACCCAACAGTTGTCAGCACCATGCCTTCATGACCCCACCTTGTTCCAAAGCAAAATTCCATTTATGGAAAGCAAATGCTTTTTCCAAAATATTTCAGTAGGACCTGTCTCTAAGAGATAAGGCCTTGCAGTTTGAATCAAAGTTGAGGTGACATCTTGTCAGCTGAGATGGGACCAGCATGAATCACAAGTTGTAAATGTAATTTGGAATTTTGGAAAACATTCTCAGATTTTTTTCCCCAGTAAAATCAGTAAAAGTGAAGTTTATCTGACTGGCCTACATAGAGCACACAACAGTTTCCTAGCCAGAGGATCCAGGTGGTCAGTGCCTTGCTGGACAGCCAGGCCTGTTACATTTAAGCTTCAGGTCATCCGCCTCAGGGTCTGGTGTGGCCAGGTCACATTTGCAGTGTTGTCTGACCCTTTGGAAAGCCTCTCATGATCTGCATCTGAATTGCTCTAGGGTGGGGTTTTCCTTTGAGGTTGTGTGTGTGTGTGTGTGTCTTGCAAACATCTGACCTTTATATTTCTACTGAAGCAAAGGTCATTGCCCACAGCTCCCAGCAGCTGGGGAAGTGCCATCAAGTCTTGCACCCGCGTGGCAGAGTGCAGGGCCCTGACCTCATACTGGCTTCGTGTTCTCCCCCACCCCCATCCCCAGCATCCTCCAGGGTGGACGGACCTGACTTGGTGGGTGGCTGGGGATACCTGCCAGTGCCTCCCTGCACTGGTCTCCATCAGAATTAGGGGATGTGGAGACGTGAATGCTTCTGAAATTGGGCTTGCAGTTGTCTTTTTACCAAATACAGTCTGTTCCTCTGTTAGTGAACATTAAGGTCTAAATGCCTGTTGTTTCTTCCCAGAGGTTGACTGATATATTCAGACGCTATGATACGGATCAGGACGGCTGGATCCAGGTGTCCTATGAACAGTATCTTTCCATGGTCTTCAGCATCGTATAACACTGGCCTTTTTAAGTGAGACTCGCAGTAAAAAGACTGAAAATGCCAAATCTCTTACGTTTAATGAGATGAAACATGGATGCAGTTAGACACTGTTCTTTAGACTTTATACGACTAACATTTGGGGACCTCTGTACATATGTGGATAAACTGGTCAGCGTTTCTGCAGTTGTAACTAGTTACATAGTTTTCGGTTCAGACATTAGATTGGCGATTGTTTAATCATACCATGAGTTAAGTTGTAATAATGTTTCAGGAATTCTGCATGCAAAAAGTTCATCATATGCTTGTCTCGATAGCCCCAGTTCTATACTGGAGATACTTTTAGTAGCCAATAGGAATTTAAAAATGATACAAGGTTGTGCAGGAGGCTTTTCATGTGCCTTACTTTTTAAAAAGGGGATTGTATTCATTTGCATATGCAGCAAAAGCAATAAAACAGCTGTGCCCCAGTCCTCGTCCGTTCTGTGCACTCGTGGGAGCTCTGAGGGTCAGGACACCTTGGAAAGGAAATCAAGAGCCTTCGACCTTCAACCTCTCAAGAGCCATCAACTGCAGTTAGGGGGGTTAGTTTAATGCTATAAAACTCCTTCACACGTGCAAACACAGATTTGGTTGAGAATCTCATGGGTTCCTGTCATTTATTAACAGCTCTGCTCTGCCCTGCCATGGTTTGTTAATTAGGGTCTTGAAATATGGAAACAAGTGGTATGGCCAGCCCACATGGTGGTGGCTCCTGTCACCTGCGGTCATGGCAGGGCCGGCCCAGGGGGCCCCCACCCTGCCTACAGGGAACCGCTCTAGGCCAATTCTACCTCTCCTCCCTTGAGGTGTACTTCCCAGGACCAGAATTTGGGGCAGGTTTTATGAGGACACTGGGGTTCTGATGGGTGTCAGTGACTCATGAAGGAGTCTGGAGCATACAGAATGGGGTATCCAAGGAGCTCTGTTGTTAGGGGCCTGTGCGGCTGTGGATGGGGGCCTGGATCCTGTGTGTTCCTTCTCTGTGGCCTCTGATTAGAGGGATCAGAGTGGTGTGATGGCATGTGGGGTACTCAGGTTTTGGGGCGGGCCTGCCCTGGTGAGCTTGGTGCAGGGTGATCCCACCCCTTCCACGCTGGGTGCCCATCTGGGTGTCTGTGTGCTCAGGACCTAGCACCAGCTTATGATGTCCAGGCCTCCAAGGAGGGCAGTGGTCTGACTCTGACCCAAATTCCCAACTCCAGACCCCAAGAGCCTCAGGCCCACACATCCAGACGCTCAAGTGACTTCTCCCTGGGTTCCCACGGACACCTTGGCCTCAACATCTTCCAGCTCCCAAACCACAGGCCCTCGCTCCCAAACCACCCCATAACCACGTGCCACCCATCCCAGTCTGCCCACCCGAGGGGCCTCGGAAGACAATGCTGTCATTTCTCCCTTGACCTCAGGCCTGCAAAGACCCCCAGCTTAGAGTGAGTGTAGCAGCGTGGCCGCCTCCACGTGCCCCATCCACCCTCCTCACTCCTCCCACCTGCACCTGCAGCCCTCTCAGCTGGTCAGATGGCAACGGAGGGCCTTGGCGAGATGCTGCCCCCAGGTACACAGTGGTGTTTGGTCTCTGTATGGTGGACACCGGAGGTCTGTTCTTTCACTGTCAGCCACAGTGAGGAAATTGTGTGCGTGCATGATTGGCCCCACATTCCCTGGTGAGGTGAACATAGATGAGGCGTGGAGTTTGACCAAAGGTCCGATTGTGCAGGAAGTCTTATCCCTCATTAGCAGAAAGGGCTGTTCCTCTAATGAAGTAGTGTGGCCTTACCTCACAGGTGTGAGGGAGAGAAACAGGTGAGGGACACGCACTCAGGGGATATGCACTCAGGTGGGGGACAGACATGCATAGCCCTGACCCTTGGTTGGGAGTTGGGTTTGGCCAGTGGAGGCACATAGGAGGGGGCATAATATAGGAATGGCAATACCATCCCCCATTATGTTAAAATACATATAACAAAATTTACCATCTTGACCATTTTAAGTGCACAGTTCAGGGCATGAGCACATTCAGTTCACATGTGCAGCATCCCCACCACCATGGGACTTTCCATCTCCCCAAACTGAAGCTCTGCTCCCACTGAACACTCACCCCAACCCCTCCCTGGCCCCACAGTCCACTTTCTGTCTCTGTGGATCTGCCTCCTCCAGGGAGCTCGGATGAGGGACCCAGGATTTGTCTTTTGTGACTGGCTGGTCCACGGTCACAGTGTCCTCGGGGTCCAGTGTGCTGTGGTGGGGCCAGGACTCCCCCATCTTTAGGCTGCATCACATTGTACTCATCCATTCATCTGGTGCGGGTGGGGGCATGGCTCTGCCCTCTGGAAGGCCGGAGAGGCCAGAGAGGCTGGTGGGCTTCAGGGGTTGGGCTGTCCTGCTGGGAAGCCCAGGCTCCAGAAAGGCAGCAGTGAGGGTGCCTGCACTGGGAGCCAGATGCAGCCCACGAGCGGCAGTCGGCCACACGGGGGCAGTGTGCCCACACCCTGGAGGGTGCCTGGACCCCACAGACCTGCCATCATGAACCTAAGGAAGCACCAGGGACTGGAAAGCGGAGCTGCCCAGGTGCTCTGTGTTCAGTTAACTGGGTCCACCCAGTAGGGTTTGGAATGGGGTGGGTGGAGCGCTACAAGGGAAGTGGCCTGGCCTTGGTGGGGTTCACAGGGAGACCAGTGTGGGAGCCAGGCCAGCTGCTTCAGCTATCCACAGTGCTGGATCACCTGTCCCCCCCATTCCCCAGTCACCTGCTCTCTCACACTCTCTCTTGCCATTTGAACAGTGTTGGTGACCTAGCTCCTTGTTTGACTTATGAGAAATTGAAGAACCTGCTCCAGATACCTGAGTGCCCAGACAGCTTCACACCTGGACTCTTGATGAAGAGGAGAATCCTGCAGAGTCAGCACAGCCCCACCTGTGGCCACTGCCCTGGTCACCACTAAAGCCAGCTTAGCCAGCTTGGAGAGTCAGCTGGCCCAGTCTGGATGAAACAGGTCAAGGAGGGCAGCAGGAGGTGTAGGGATGGGGGATGGGGGATGGTCACCACTGGGCACCAGAGACAGGCTGTTAACCCCTCACCTGGGGAGGGTCTGGTCTGCAGGTGGACCAGATGTCAGAGGCACTCCCCCTGCTGTGTGGCTGGGTCCTCCTGTCACCCAAGGTCCCCCCTCATTGCTGCCCTGGAAGGTGGGGACCAGAGGGGCTGGGCAGTGAATACCCTCCTCACACACAGCTCTCACCTCTGCCACCTGACAGATGGGCTTCAGGCTCACTACGCTTCTCCATAGCATTTAAGTGCAGTGTGTACATGCTCACTGGCACAGACATGTGTGAGTGTGTATGATTTTTGATCAATGTCTGACCCCCACTAGACTAGAGGCCCCAGGAATCTAGCCCCTGTCAGCCTCAAAGAGTGGGAGCTTACATACCTGGTGGATAACTGGGGAAAGGTGGGGATTCCTACCTGGTTTGTGTTAAAGTACACATGGTATCGGATTCACCATATTAACCACATCAAGTGCACGGCTCGGCGTGAAGCACATTCACATGTCGTGCAGCGTCCCCACCACCACGGGACTTACCGTCTCCCCAAACTGAAGCTCTGTCCCCACTGAACACTCACCCCCTCCTCTCCCTTCCCCTGTCCTCTCCTTCCCTCCCCTCCCCTCCTCATTCCCACCATCCCCTTTCTGTCTCTGTGGATCTGACCCCTCCAGGGAGCTCAGATGAGGGACCCAGGATTTGTCTTTTGTGACTGGCTAGTTGACGGGCACAGTTTTCTGGGGTCCAGCATGCCGTGGCAGGGCCAGGACTCCTCTCTCTTTAGGCTGCGTCACATGTGCTCATCTACTCGCCTGCTGAGGACATTTGGTTAGTTTCCAGCTTTGGTGATGGTGAACACTGGTGTCCCACTATCTCTTCAAGCCCCTGGTTTCAGTTCGTTTGCTTTTATACATAGAAGTGATGGACCACGTGGTGATTCCGTGTCTAACTTCCAGCAGCTCTACCGCACCACTTTCTGCGGTAGTTCCATTTTCTCCACGTCCTTGCCAACACTTGATTTTTTATAATGGCCATCCTAACAGGTTTGAAGTGGCATCTCACTGTGGTTTTGACTTGCATCCTTCAGTGATGAGGGATGGAAGAGCATCTTTTCACATGTTTACTGGCCATTTGTGTCTCTTCTATAGAGAAATGTCTATTCAGGTCCTTTGTCCATTTTTAAATTGGTGATTTTTTTTTTATTGTTAAGTTGTGGGAGATCTTAATTATTCTGGACATGAATCCCTTATCAGATATATGATTTTCAATATTTTCTTCCATTCTGTGATAGGTTGCCTTTTTACTCTTGTTGGTGTTCTTTGATGCACAAAAGCTTTAAATTTTGATCTAGCTCTATTTTTTATTATTTATTTTTTATTGTGTATTTTTTCTTTTGTTGCTTATGCTTTTGGTGTCAGATGTAAGAAATCATTGCCAAAACCAATGTCATGAATTTTCTCCCCTGTGTTTCCTTCTAAAGTTTTATCTCTTATTTTAGGTCTTTGATATATTTAGAGGTAATTTTTGTATATGGTGTGAAGTAAGGATCCAGCCTCATTCTCCTGCATGTGAATGTCCACTTTCCCAGCACCATTTGTTGGAAAGACTGTTTTTTCCCATTGAGTGGTCTTGGCACCCTTGTTGAAGATCATTTCACTACATAGGTGAGAGTCTGTTTGGGGGCTGTCTTCTGCTCCATTGGTCTATACTTACCTGTTTCATCAATAAGAAATGAGGATCGGAGAGGGCCTATAATTTGGCAAGTCACGTGATAAGTAGCAGTGAGGCTGGGATTTGGTCTGAGGGCACCCTGGACCTCGCCCTGTTCAGGCAGGGAGGTGAGAGCGCAGAGGGCATGTCTGACCTGCCAGTTCTTCCCACCAGACGGCACTCCATACCAGCTGGCTCCACCTCACTTTGTTTGAAATAGGTTCAAATTGGCTGCCAACAATTCGGGAAGTCTTAAGATGGTAAAATTCCTCTTGAAATTGCCTTCAAACCACACAACGACCCAAGGAGAGGAAAACAAAGTTTCAGCTGCGGGTAATACAGGAGACACCTGGCCCTTGGCTCCGAGGAGACTGATTGCAGGGGGAGGCTGCCAGTCCCCAGAGACTCAAGGCTCAGGAGTAGCAGAGAAGAGGGGCGAGGGAGGCCTCAGGGCTTCTGCAGGATGTGTCCCTCTCCTCCCAGGGCAGTGCAGCACTTGTGAATGAAGCCCAGGAAAGGTCACCTGACATCTGTCAAAGAAGCAGTTCAGGGATCAGAAGCAGCATCTCAGAGAGAGGACCAGACATACTGCAGGAAAGAAAAACAGTACAGAATGAGAAGTAACTGTTAAAAAGTAAAAATAGGATATCCGGAAGGGGAAAAACTTATTAAAGCACAGAGAAAACTGTAGGGGAGAAAATTTCAGAACAAATAAGGGGGCATTTTCTAGAAACGAAGGAGGTGGGCTAGTCTGGCAGGGAGCGCCAGTGCCCAGCACCAGGGGACGTGGCTGCTCTGAGGACAGTGAGAGGCCCTGCCCCTCCCCAGAGGAGGGAAATTGTCTCCCCCCTTTTTCTGTCCTTGGTCAAGCCATCCCTCAGCTATACAGGTAGACAGTTTTTAATAAATTTTCCTCATATGCTCCTTTAACTAGGAAGCTCCTGGAGGATGTGCTCCAGCAAAAACAGTGAGTAAACTGGGAGGAAGGCCTGGGGTCAGGAAATGGAACCAGCACAGGGACAGCGGGAGAGCTGGAGAGACAGCTGAGCAGTGGTCTGGAGGCAGCTGTCCCTGTGGGGTGTGGAGCTCCCATGAGCTGGCTCACAGAACCTGCAGAAGGCTGGCTCCACAGGGCCAACCAGAGGAAGCTGGACAGTAGTCAGCATAGTCCAGTGGCGCTGGGAGCTGTAGGAGTAGGAGTTAAGCTACAGGTACTACGTCAGGGCTGAACTACAGTAAATTGGCCCCCCTTCCTCCCCCTCCCCTCCCACTCCCTCCCTCCTCTTCTACTGTCCCTCCCCTCCTGCTCTTTCTCCCCCTTCCTCCCCCTCCCCCTCCTCCTCTCCTCCTTCTACCTCCCCACCCCCTCCCCTCCTCCCTCCCCTCCTCCCTCCCCTCCTCCTCTCTCCTTCACCCTCTCCCCTTTCTTGTTCTGCAGTGGGTGCTGGAGCATCTGCCTGGACAGAGGAGAGGAGTAAAGACTCCAGTCTCAACTTAAGGGCCAACAGGTGGACAGTGGGGCCCCATCTGGGTGGGCGCTGAGGATAGGCTGGCCCTAGGAGTCTGGAGAAGATCATTTCCCTAAGGTCCTGGGGACACATTTTGCTTCAGGGTGCATAGGGGAGGCTGGGCAGGAGGATGGGGGCTTCCGGGGAGACTGCTCAGAGCCTGATGGAGGCCTGGAGGACACCCAGGCTGCAGCTGCAGGACTCGGGGGCCCTAGGACTTGGATGAGGACAGCAGCGGTGCTGAGGGGCCGCTCCCGGAACTAGACGTGGGAGACGGAGTCTGGTGATCCCTTGGCAGCCCTGATGAGGACGGTGACACTGGAGCGGGTTGCGGCCTCTGGGGGCCCCTCAGACGTTGGAGACCTCAGCTTGTTAGTTCAGGCTCACAAGGTGTCCTGGGATTCTGACCCCCATCAGGTGGGGGTAGAATGGATTCAGAGTCCGGAAGTGTCCACCGGGTCGCAGGAGGGGAGGGGGCCAGGGACTGTCGGGGTGGAAGAGGAGCAGCGGGAGGGGTCCCCACTGTAGGTCCAGAGCGCGCGGAGGAGGACGCGCACCGGGTGGGACCCTGAGAGGTCCGAGACTGGGACGTCGCAAGAACGACCGGGTAGTTTCTGGGAAGCTCAGGGTCCAGAGTATGATATTAGTATTTTACAGTTTGTAAAGCAAATCAGTCCTTTAGATTTTATCCACGACCCCATGCGAGCAGGCGGGGCGGGATACGCTAACCTCACGTTACCTATTCGCATCGGGGCAGCAGGTACCTCGCGGCTCCGGGAGCCTGGGCCGCGCACTTACGCACCGCGGGCGGGTGTGCGCTCAGCCTCCGCCGGCACGTGGCTCCGGGCGAGAAATAGGGGAGCACCCGCAGGGAGTGCTGGCGGCTCAAGGGGTGCAGGGAACTCTGGGGCGGACAGACAGGGGAGTCCACAGGTCCTGGGGGTGGGGCAGGGCGCGACCCTGCAGAGGCGCGCACGGACCCGGCAGGGCGAGGGGTGGCGCGGCGCCGGCCGGGGCGGGGATGCGCGCGCGCGCCCTCTGCCGCCTCCTGGGCTGGGTCGCCTCCGGGGCGGGGCGGGCTCGCGTGCCGGGTGGGGCCGTCCTTGCTCGCCCGCAGCCGCCGCCTGGTCCCCGAGATGCTCTCGCCGGCAGCCGCGCAGCCACAGCTCCCGGCCCGGGAGCGCTTCCCCTGCGGGCGCGCCTGAGCCTCCGCGCCCTGCCAGCCCGGGTAAGTGCCCTGGGCGGCTCCGCCGGCCCCTGTCCCGCGATGGAGACCCTCTTGCAGAGCCCTCCTCCCTCCCCATCCTCGCGTCGCCAGGCCCTGGGGTCCGAAGGGCGGCTTCTCACCTAAAAATTAAAACGCACTTTTGAGGGAAGCCAGTCCGCTCCCACCGTTCGTGGCCTCTCAGGTGCCTACCCGGGGGCGTCAGACCCCGGCCCTCCACACCCCTCACGCTGTTAACTGCACCCCCTGCCTGTGACCCGCTGTCTGGGGGGTCGCGCTAAGCGCCGTTTGCACTTGGCCTGCTTTCTTGGAGACGCGTTTTGGGCAGATGCTGTCGGGGCTCTGAACGGGCCCCTGAGTCCTCCCAGGGCCGCTGGCAGGGCCGGGCAAGACCTGGGGACGCCCCAAGCCCGGTGGCAGTTCGGCCCCCTCCTTCCGGACATGGAGACGGTTCTCACTCTTGCTAAGGGCCAAGGGCCGGTGTTCCAGGAATTCGCTCGGTTTCAGTTAATGGCACCAAGAAGTATTTTCCCCCAAAGTCTCAAATTCCTAGATTGTGAACACTTTGTGAGGGACACACTCGTAGGGACCCTCCCACCCTGCTGCTGCCTCTGTGCTCCTGCCTGGGGAGGGGCTCTCCGCGTGGCAGGCGACCACCTGGAATCAGAGGTCAGGGCCGTGGGGTCCCCTGCCCTTGGGTCCCTCCTGTCTTTTCTGGGTCTTCCCCAGGGGCTGGGGCCGGAAGTACCTGCTCCCCCTTGGGAGTGCCCAGCAGGCCTCAAGCTGTGGCCACATAGTGTGGCCATGGCGGAACAGCCTCCATGGATCACCCACAACCTCTGTGGGAACGGCCACAGGCTCTGGTCCTTGAGGGGCTCTGTGCAGAAGGGGCATGTGAGTGGTGCCCTGGAGCTTCTGTCCCCAAGCTCTGGGTATTTGGCATGTGTCTGACTGGACTTGTGGCCTGGTCAGCGCCGGGCCCACACCAGGCACTGCAGGCCACCTCAGCAAAGACGGCTCCTCAGCTAGCCACCCTCCACCAACCTCGGCCATTAGGGCCTCATGTCAGTCTCTGCGGGCTCCTGGGTCAGGGTGGCCACCATGGAGCTCTCAGAACTGGCGTTAGAGGCCTGAGGTGATGTGCCGATGGTCCCCACACATGGACAGATGAGTGCCCCGGGAAGAGGGCCTTACGTGGGGCCGTGCCACCTGCTGCGGTCCTCAGCAGTCACGGCTGCAGCCACCCTCACAGATGAGGACTCTGAGTCCAGTAGCTGGCGGGGTTTGGACTCAGCCCATGCACGCTGTTTCACTCTGGTGCTGCTGGCCCAGAGCGCAGGAAAGAGGGCCAGGGCCATACACCCAGAGGGAAAGGGTCTGCACGTGGGGCTTTTTATGTTTGACTTTTGGTTTTCTGTTTTCTAGAACAGTCATCTCTTACTTCCACAATAAGAGGAAGGGACTTATACAGTTCAGGTTTCTCTGTGAAACACACAGTCACCTCAGATCTTAGTGGGGTTGGGAGGCCCACACACCACCCTGTTGGGCCCAGCTCACATCAGTGTCTCCTGTGGCACTCAGGTCCCCGGCCAGCGCCCTAACACTGTCCTTGGCTGTAGGAAGGACCCTGACAGCTCGTTTGCGGGATGGGGTCTTCTGGGACTGGTGTTCCCTTCACCTTTAACTTGGTGACTGAGTGCTCAGCCCTTCTCAGGACTCAGGGAAACACCCCAGCCTCCTCCCCCCTCGAATGGGGACTGGGCCTTGGATGGTGGAACATGCTGGCCTCCAGCAGCACTGAGGGCTGACCTGGTTCCTAGAGAAGAGCAGGCATGGTGGCCGAGGCACAGGGTGAGGCTGAGAACCTGGACCCTCCCAAGCACCCACCCACCTGCTCCTGCTCCAGCCTGTGGCCACTGGGGCCCTGTCCCAACTCACCCACGCCAGCCCACCTCTCCAGAGCACTCCTGTTCCCTAGCACATCCCCATCTACTTAAGCCTCTGCAGCCGCCCTCATCTGCTCCCACTGTGCAGACCTCCCTGCAGGCATTTCTAGCATTGGTGCCCATTCCTCCCCTGCCATTCTTTTTCTTACCATTCTATTTATATTTATATGTAAGTTGTGTGCTGTGGGGTTTTTTTTTGGTATCATTCATCTACAGTTTCATGAGCAACATTATGTTTACTAGACTCCCCCATCATCAAGTCCCCACCACATACCCCTTTACAGTCACTGTCCATCAGTGTAGTGAGATGCTATAGAATCACTACTTGTCTTCTCTGTGTTGTACAGCCCTCCCCATGCCTGTCCCCCCTACATTATGTCTGCTAATCGTGATGCCCCTTTTTTTCCCCTTGTCCCTCCCTTCCCACCCATCCTCCCCAGTCCCTTTTCCTTTGGTATAACTGTTAGTCCATTCTTGGGTTCTGTGAGTCTGCTGCTGTTTTGTTCCTTTCAGTTTTTTTCTTTGTTCTTATACTCCACAGATGAGTTAAATCATTTGATACTTGTCTTTTTCCACCTGGCTTATTTCACTGAGCATAATACCCTCTAGCTCCATCCATGTTGTTGCAAATGGTAGGATTTGTTTTCTTCTTATGGCTGAACAATATTCCAATGTGTATATGTACCACATCTTCTTTATCCATTCATCTACTGATGGACACTTAGGTTGCTTCCATTTCTTGGCTATTGTAAATAGTGCTGCAATAAACATAGGGGTGCATATGTCTTTTTCAAACTGGGCTGCTGCATTCTTAGGGTAAATTCCTGGAGTGGAATTCCTGGTTCAAATGGAATTTCTATTTTGAGTTTTTTGAGGAACCTCCATACTGCTTTCCACAATGGTTGAACTAGTTTACCTTCCCACCAGCAGTGTAGGAGGGTTCCCCTCTCTCCACATCCTCGCCAACATTTGTTGTTGTTTGTCTTTTGGATGTTGGCCATCCTTACTGGTGTGAGGTGGTATCTCATTGTGGTTTTAATTTGCATTTCTCTGATGATTAGCGATGTGGAGCATCTTTTCATGTGCCTGTTGGCCATCTGAGTTTCTTCTTTGGAGAAGTGTCTATTCATGTCCTTGCCCATTTCTTAATTGGATTATTTGCTTTTGTTTGTTGAGGTGTGTGAGCTTTTTATATATTTTGGATGTCAACCCTTTATTGGATATGTCATTTATGAATATATTCTCCCATACTGTAGGATGGCTTTTTGTTCTATTGATGGTGTCCTTTGCTGTACAGAAGCTTTTCAGCTTGATATAGTCCCACTTGTTCATTTTTGCTTTTGTTTCCCTTGCCCGGGGAGATATGTTCATGAAGAAGTTGCTCATGTTTATGTCCAAGAGATTTTTGCCTATGTTTTTTTCTAAGAGTTTTATGGTTTCATGACTTACATTCAGATCTTTGATCCATTTTGAGTTAACTTTTGTGTATGGGATTAGACAGTAATCCAGTTTCATTCTCTTGCATGTAGCTGTCCAGTTTTGCCAACACCAGCTGTTGAAGAGGCTGTCATTTCCGCATTGTATATCCATGACTCCTTCATCATATATTAATTGACCATATATGCTTGGGTTTATATCTGGGCTCTCTAGTCTGTTCCATTGGTCTATGGGTCTGTTCTTGTGCCATTACCAAATTGTCTTGATTTGCCAATTTATTTTTAAGTTCAGCATTACTCTTATACCAAAACCAAAGACATTTCAAAATGATAAAAGTACAGACCAATATCCTTCAAGAACATAGACACAAAAATCCTCAACCAGATGTTAGCAAATGGAATTCATCAATATATATAAAGGGCAACACATGAGTTTATCCAAGGAATTCAAGGCTGCATCAACATCCAAAAATTGGTTATTATAATTCACTGTATTAAAACCAAAGGAAAAATACCTGTAGTTATCTCAACACATACGAAAAAGGATTTGCTGTAATCCAAATCCACTCGTAATAAAAAAACTTTCATTAAACCAGGAATAGAAGGCAACTTAATTAACCTGATAAAAGTCATCTACAAAAAACTCACCACTAACAGCACATGCCACTGAAGGACGGAACGCTTGTCCTAGGACAAGGGGTGGTGTTCTCCATCACCACTCCCACCAAGCTTCACATCTGTGTCCCAGTCCAAGTGATAAGGTGAGGAAATGAAATGTCATCAAGCTGGGAAAGCAAGAAATGAAACTCTGTTCACAGGCAACATGATTGCACAAATAGAATGATTTTGAACATTTTACTAAGACAAACCTCTTATAACTAATGATAGAGTTCAGCAAGGTTGTAGGATGAAAAAATACACAGAAGTCCACTGTGTTTCTGTAGACTAGCAATGGGCCATCAGAACACAGATTTTTAAAAACGAGTACCATGTACAATAGCACCAAAGTAAAAATGAAATAGGTATTTCAAGAGTGTGTAACTTTGGCCCCAAGGAGTAGGTAGTAAGGGAGGTGGTGGGAAAAAAGTTGAGAAATAATAGCAGAAATATGTCCAAATGTAGTGACAACTGTAAACCTACAAGAAGCACAAGAACTATGAAGAAAATGTCACCAAGGCACATCCTAATCAGACTGCTCGGAGCAGTGATAGAACAGTCTTAACAGCTGCAGAGAAAATGGCAGCTGGAACTCAGGAACAAGAGAAAACAGGACAGCAGATGCCTCATCAGAAACACATGGGCAAAAAGGTGGTGTAGCCACACCTCTGAAGTGCTGAAGAAAGAGCCGGAAACCGAGAATTCCAGACCTTGTGGATGGAGGTGCACTACCTCACAGACACGCAGTCTGAATGAACTCGGTGCCAGTGGACCCACACTACAGGGCATGTGATGGAGTGTCTTCAGGCCGCAGGAAGCAGTACAGATGGTGACAGAATGGGTGAACGCAAGATTTGTTCTCACTACTCAAATATCTTTCAAAGATAACTCACCATTTAAACAACAAAGACAGCGACGCATTGTGCGGTTTGTGACCCAAGTAGCCGCTAAAGGACTGACAGCCACAGAGGAAAGGCCAGGCTGGGAGGGATGGCGGTGCCCTGCTGCAGCTCCTGTCCCATTCGTGCAGTGGTGTGAAGGGACCCAGAGCTGGGCAGGTGCCCATCGCTGGCTCCAGGTGCCAGTCTGCCCTTCCTTGCTTGCTTTCCACCGAGAGGCACAACCCAACAAGCATTCCTCCTCAGTGAGCACAGGGAGGCCCCGCTGGCAGCCGGCCCCATGGGGAGCCACCAGGTCGAGGCTTCAGAGCCAGGGCTTCTGATTTCTCTTTCTGTTGCTGCTCACCACTGCCAGAGGCTGGGAACTCAGTTAAATTCCCATTCCAGGGGGCCTGAGCCCCAGCCCTGGGGAGGAGCCCCTTCCAAGTTCCCTTTGGGCAGTGCCCCAACCTGGGCACCCTACAAGGCCTTCACGCCACCTCTGCACTTACTCAATGTTAATAATGCTACAGATTGAAGTCTCTCAATTCAGACAAAACATTTAGTTAAAAACATAGAAACCGTTATTTTTAGGTCCACATGTTTTAGAGATACATATTAAAACACATATGAGAGAAATGACATGTCAGGGGTTTGCTTCTACATGATCTGGAAGTAGAGCGGGTATGAGTGGAAGTGCATCAGCCAGTATGGAAGGCTGACTGGCCAGGGCTGGTGGGTGAATGAACTGGGCTTATTATAGAATTCTCCCCACTTCTGTTAAAAGGTTCAAAATTTCTATAACAAAAAGTTTTTTTAAAGCATTAAAAAGAGAAAAAATGTGTCATAAGGATACACATATATGGTCAACTGGTTTGGGACAAGGGTGACAAGGCCAGTCAATGGGGAGAGAACAGTCTCAACAAATGGCACTAGGATAACTGGACACCCATGTGCCAAAGAACAAAGTTCACCCTACCTCACACTGTATGAAAAAATTAACCAAAGTTAGACCTAAGGGTAAGAGCTGAAACTATAAAACCCTTGAATCAAACATAGGGCTATATATATCTTCATGACCTTAAATTTGGCATTCAGGTCTTAGCTATGTGTGATATAATTTGGTCATTCAGATGACCAAATATGTATTTCCCAGATATATTTGGTCTTCAACCACAGTTCTTGGAAACACTGCAGAGTCTTAAAGTTGAATCGGGTGTTTTGTCATGTTAATAAGAGACTTTTGGACCCTGACCCATGGCAGGGGCTAGAGGTTGAATCAGCCAATGGCCAATAATTTAGTCAATCATGGCTATGCAATGAAGCTCTCACAAAACCCCTGAGAAGAGCATATCTCTCTCTCTGCTTCCTGCTTCAGAATGCTCTGGTGGAGAGAGTTTCCACACTTGAGGAAGCAGAACACCTCCACGTGCCACCAAGCCAGGTCCCAAGCGCCACAAGGACAGAAGCTCCTGTATTTGGGAACTTGCCCTGTGTATCTCCTCATCTGGCTGTTCACTTGTGTCCTTCACAGTACCCTTTATTAAACTGGTAAATGTAAGTGTTTTTCTGAGTTCTGTGAGCCACTCTAGCAAATTAATCGAACCTAAGGGCAAGGTCGTGGGAACCTCCAATCTCCCAGAAGAACAGGTAACTGCCTGGGGCATGCGACCAGAGCCTGAAGTCAGCGGGGGTGGAGCCCTTAACCTAGGGAATCTGGTGCTGTCTCCAGGCAGCTAGTGTCAGAATTGAGTTCTCAGACACCCTGCTGGTGTTTGAGAATTGCTTGGTGTTGTGTGTGAGAAGACCTCCCCTTCCATCTCGCCAACACACACTGGAATCAGGTCCAGGAATCCAAAAGAAGTTAAGCTCACCCATCACACTATGTCACCAAAAGCACAAGTAAGAAAAGAAAAAATAGATAAATTGGACTTCATCAAAATTTAAAAACTTGTGCTTCAAAGGACACTACTGAGAAAGAGAAAAGACAACCCACAGATGGGAGAAAATAAAAATTATGTATCTGAGGAGGTTCTAGTATCCAGACTTTTTAAAGAACTCTTACAACACAACAACAGAAAGATAAGCAACTCAATTGAAAATGGGCAAAGTACTCACATAGTTGTTTCCCCAGAGATAAAATATAAACGGTCAATAAACACATGAAAAGATGTTCAGCATCATTAGTTGCTGGGGACGTGTCAATCAAACCCAGCATGACTTCACACCTACTAGGATGGTTATAACCAAGAAAACAGAAAATAATAACTGCAGGTGAGGATGTGGACCCTGTATCCCATTGGTGTGGATGTAAGATGGTATAGCTGATATGGAAAACAGTGTGGCATCTCCTCAAAAAATTACACATAGAGTTACAACCTGGCTCAGCGATTGCACCCCTAGGTACATGCCTCAGTGAACTGAAAACATGTTCAAACAAAATCTGGCAGACAAGTGCTCATATCATCATTATTCACAATAGCCAAAAGGTGTAAACAATGCACATGCCCATCAACTGATGGCTAAACAAAAGGATGAATACTATTCAACCATGTAAAATATGGTGTTCAGAGGCACAGGACAACACAGATGAACCTTGGAATGCTATGCTATGTGAAAGAAGCCAGACACAAAGGCTGCAGATGTGATCCCAGTTCTCTGCAATGTCCAGAACAAGCCGATCCACAGAGGCAGAAGGTAGATTATATGTCACCAGGGGCTTGGAGATGAAGGGACAGGCAGTGACGGGCTTACTGGGAGCAGTTTCCATTTGTGGAGAACAAAGTTTCAGAATGAGAGAGAGGTGGTGCTTGCACAACTGTGGCAATATACTAAATAAATGCCACCGAGCAGTGCTTTTACAAGGTGTTAGTGTTGTTCTGTGACTTGTACCTCAATAAAAAACACAGCACACTGGGAGGGGCTCAATAGGGCAGCGTGAGCAGGGCAGCAGAAATCCCCTCCCAAAACCATATATATTTTTGAAAATACAACAAATACAACTACTCCTAAAAGAGAGACCAGAAGATACAGTACAACAGCCAGCCTACAGCTACATCTGTGAGAACTCAGCATCTCACGAAAAGGGTAAGATACAAAGCTGTTACTCACGGGACCTGAGCACTCCCCCCACCCCAGCTCACCTGCGGAGGAAAAGAATCAGAGTGGGGAGGGAGTGGAAGCAAAAGACTGCTAAATAACCAGCCCTAGTAGTCTGCACCAGGAGCACAGACACACATTACATGGTGTACTGGATATTAGAGAAACAGAGAAGTAAAATCCGAGATGGAGACTGCGAGTGGATGCCACAGCCAGCTCCCCGGGACAAAAGAAAAGTGGGTGCTTCTTAAAAGTCTTAAATGGACAAAGGCTTATCAGCTGGACAAAATCGTCCTGGCACACTCAACCCAGCAGGCTGGGAAACTTAAGGAACTTCAGGTGCCCTAACCCCCAGGGAGTAACCCAGCACCGAAGCCCCTCACCGCAATAAGCAGCCTGCCATTCTTTCCCCCCAGCCAGCACTGCAAGCAAACTGGCTAACCCACCACAGCTGCGGAGCAGCCAGGGAACAGCCCCACCCACAGCAACCACACAGAATCTCCTCCCAGCCCGCAGGTAACCGGGACAGACCCAGAGGCTGCCGCTGGTGCACAGCTGTCCAGCACGGGCAGCAGAAGCCGGAGCAAGGTCCGGAAGGCACAAAGGTGCAACGTTTTCACAGGAGAACACACCTGGCACGTCTGCGACCCCCTGCAGGGCTCCAGGCTATCCCGAGGGCTGCCCCGCCCACGGCAGCTCAGGAGATTATCCCAGAGTCTGCTACTGGTGTGCGGGTGCCCGACACAGGCAGCAGAGAAGGGCAAGGTGACCCGCGAGCAGGAAGGAACGTTGTTCTCCCAGCTGACACACGTGCCACCTGCCTGCGACCACTTCTATCACCATGAAAAGGCAGAAGAATCTGTTCCAGTCAAAGATCACTCCGACAACCCAAGAGAGAGGGCCTGGTGAGATAGATATAACCAATCTTCCTGAAAAAGAATTCAAAATAAAAGTCATAATCATGCTGATGGACCTGCAGAGAAATATGCAAGAGCTAAGGGATGAAGTCTGGAGGGAGACAACGAAATGAAACAATCGATAGAAGGTCTTAAGAGCAGACTGGACGAGCTGCAAGAAACCGTTAATGGAATAGAAATCAGAGAACAAGAATACAGAGAAGCTGAGGCAGACAGAGATAAAAGGATCTCTAGGAATGAAAGAATATTAAGAGAACTGTGTGACCAATCCAAATGGAACAATATTCGCATTATAGGAGTACCAGAAGAAGAAGAGAGAGAAAAAGGGATAGAAAGTGTCTTTGAAGAAATAATTGCTGACTTCCCCAAGCTGGGGAAGGAAATAGTCTCGTAGTCCACGGAAGCCCACAGATCTCCCAACACAAGGGACACAAGGAGAACAACACCAAGGCATATGATAATTAAAATGGCAAAGATCAAAGACAACGACAGGGTATTAAAGGCAGCCAGAGAGAGAAAAAAGATCACCTACAAAGGAAAACCCATCAGACTATCATCAGAATTCTCAACAGAAACCTTAAAGGCCAGAAGAGAATGGCATGATATATTTAATACAATGAAATAGAAAGGCCTTGAACCAAGAATACTGTATCCCGCACAATTATCATTTAAATTTGAAGGAGGGATTGCACAACTTCCAGACAAGCAAAATTTGAGGGAATTTACCTCTCACAAACGACCTCTACAGGATATTTTAAAGGGACTACTCTAGATAGAAGCACTCCTAAGGCTAAATAGATGTCACCAGAGAAAATAAAATCACAGCAAAGAAAGCAGACCATCCAAATACTAACTAAAGGCAAAAAATAAAATCAACTATCCACAAAAGCAGTCAAAGGAAACACAAAAGAGTACAGAATAAAATACCTAATATATAAAGAATGGAGGAGGAAGAATAGACTGGAGAGAAATAAAGAATCATCAGACTGTGTTTATAATAGCTTAATAAGAGAGTTAAGTTAGATGGTTAGATAGTAAATAAGCTGTCCCTGAACCTTTGGTAACCAAGAATCCAAAGCCTCCAATGGCAATAAGTACATACCTTTTGATAATCACCCTAAATGTAGTTGGACTGAATGCACCAATCAAAAGACACAGAGTAATAGAATGGATAAAAAAGCAAGACCCATCTATATGCTGTTTACAAGAGACTCACCTCAAACCCAAAGACACACACAGACTAAAAGTGAAGGGATTGAAAAAGATATTTCATGCAAACAACAGAGAGAAAAAAGCAGGTGTTGCAGTACTTATATCAGACAAAACAGACTTCAAAACAAAGTAGCAAGAGATAAAGAAGGACATTACATAATGATAAAGGGGTCAGTCCAACAAGAAGATACAACCATTATAAATATATATGCACCCAACACAGGAGCACCAGCATATGTGAAACAAATACTAACAGAATTAAAGGAGGAAATAGAATGCAATGCATTAATTCCAGGAGACTTCAACACACCACTCACTCCAAAGGACAGATCAACCACACAGAAAATAAGTAAGGACATAGAGGCACTGAACAACACACTAGAACAGATGGACCTAACAGACATCTACAGAACTCTACACCCAAAAGCAGCAGGATACACATTCTTCTCAAGTGCACATGGGACATTTTCCAGAATAGATCACATACTAGGCCATAAAAAGAACCTCAGTAAATTCAAAAATATTGAAATCGTACCAACCAACTTCTCAGATCACAAAGGTATAAAACTAGAAATAAAATGTGCAAAGAAAACAAAAAGGCTCACAAACACATGGAGGCTTAATAACATGCTCCTAATTAATCAGTGTATCAATGACCAAATTAAAACCGAGATCAAGCAATATATGGAGATAAATGACAACAACAGAACAAAGCCCCAACTTCTGTGGGACGCAGCAAAGGCAGTTCTAAGAGGAAAGTATATTGCAATCCAGGACTATTTAAAGAAGAAAGAACAATCCCAAATGAATAGTCTAAACTCACAATTATTGAAACTGGAAAAAGAAGAACAAATGAGGCCCAGAGTCAGCAGAAGGAAGGACATAATAAAGATCAGAGAAGAAATAAATAAAATTGAGAAGAATAAAACAATAGAAAAAATCAATGAAACCAAGAGCTGGTTCTTTGAGAAAATAAGCAATATAGATAAACCCCTTGCCAGACTTATCAAGAGAAAAAGAGAATCTACATACATAACAGAATCAGAAATGAGAAAGGAAAAATCATGACGGACCCCACTGAAATACAAAGAATTATTAGAGAATACTATGAAAATTTATATGCTAACAAACAGGATAACCCAGAAGAAATGGACAACTTCCTAGAAAAATACAACCTTCCAAGACTGACCAAAGAAGAAACAGAAAATCTAAACAGACCAATTATCAGCAATGAAATTGAATCAGTAATCAAAAAACTACCCAAGAACAAAACCCCTGGACCAGATGGATTCACCACTGAATTTTATCAGACGTATAGAGAAGACATAATACCCATTCTCCTTAAAGCTTTCCAAAAAATAGAAGAGGAGGGAATACTTCCAAACTCATTCTACGAAGCCAGCATCACTCTAATACCAAAACCAGGCAAAGAAACCACAAAAAAATAAAATTACAGACCAACATCCCTGATGAACATAGATGCAAAAATACTCAACAAAATATTAGCAAACCAAATTCAAAAATGCATCAAGAGGATCATACACCATGATCAAGTGGGATTCATCCCAGGGATGCAAGGATGGTACAACATTCGAAAATCCATCAACATCATCCACCACATCAACAAAAAGAAAAAAACCCACATGATCATCTCCATAGATGCTGAAAAAGCATTGACAAAATTCAACATCCATTCATGATAAATGGGTATATAGGGCAAGTACCTCAACAAATAAAGGCCATATATGACAAACCTACAGCCAACATTATACTTAACAGCAAGAAGCTGAAAGCTTTTCACCTAAGATCGGGAACAAGACAGGGATGCCCACTCTCTCCACTGTTATTCAACATAGTATACGAGGTCCTAGCCACAGCAATCAGACAAAACAAAGACATACAAGGCATCCAGATTGGTAAAGAAGAAGTCAAACTGTCACTCTTTGCAGATGACATGATATTGTACATAAAAAACTCTAAAGACTCCACTCCAAAAATACTAGAACTAATATCTGAACTCAGCAAAGTTGCAGGATACAAAATTAATACACAGAAATCTGTTGCTTTCCTATACACTAATGATGAGAACTAGCAGAAAGGGAAATCAGGGAAACAATTCCATTCACAATTGCATCAAAAAGAATAAAATACCTAGGAATAAACCTCACCAAGGAAGTGAAAGACCTATACCCTGAAAACTACAAGACACTCATGAGAGAAATTAAAGAAGATACCAATAAATGGAAGCACGTCCCTTGCTCATGGAGAGGAAGAATTAATATTGTCAAAATGGCCATCCTGGCTAAAATCTACAGATTCAACGCAATCCCTATCAAAATACCAGCAGCATTCTTCAATGAACTAGAGCAAATAGTTCTAAAATTCATATGGAACCACAAAAGACCCCGAATAGACAAAGAAATCCTGAGAAGGAGGAATAAAGTGGAGGGAATTCTGCTCCCTGACTTCAAGCTCTACTACAAAGACACAGCATCTCACTACACTGATGGACAGTGACTGCAATGGGGTATGTGGTGGGGACTTGATAATAGGGGGAGTCTAGTAACCATAATGTTGCTCATGTGATTGTCCATTAATAATGCAAAAAAAATTGGCAATTTTCAATTTTGTTTTCAATTTTCTGCCAGAGAATTGGTATTATTTCTTCATTAAATTAGTACAACTTACTAGTGAAATCATCTGGGTCGGAATTTTTTTGTTTTTTATTTGTTCTTGTTGTTGGACTACATACAGGACTGAATAAGTTATCTATTTTTTCTTGAGTGAGTTTTGGTATTTTGTGCCTTTCAATGAATTGTTCCATTTCATCTACATTGTTGAATTTATGGGGATAGTATTTGTCTTAGTATGCTTTGGCTGCCATAACAAAATACCATAGACTGGGCAGTGGGGGTGGAGGGCTTAAACAACAGAAATTTATTTTTCATAGTCGTGGAGGCTGGAAGTCTGAGATCAAGATGCCCCCAGATCTGGTTTCTAGTGAGTCTCCTGGCAGGCAGATCGCTACCTTCCCGTGGAGGAGAGAGAGCTCTGTTGTCTCTTCCTCTCTGATAAAGGCGGTAGTTCTGTCAGATCAGACTCCACCTTTATGACTTCATGTACCCTTAATCACCTCCTTAGAGGCCCCATCTACAAGTACAGTCAAATGGGGAACTAGGGTTTCAACATAGTGATCTGGTGGAACACCACTAGCTTCATAGAAGTATTCTCTTATTTTCCTTCTAATATTTATAGGATCTGTAGTGATGTCTTTCTTTAATTCCTGACATTGACAATTTGTGTCTTTCCTATTTCTTCATTAGTCTGGCTAGATGTTTATCAATTGTGTTGATCTTTAACAAAACCAACTTTTGGTTTCATCGATTTTTTTCTTTCTTTTTTTATTCTTTATTTCACTATCATTAATCTACAATTACATGTGCAATATTATGGTGATTAAACTACCCTCTTCATCAGGTCCCCCCCACCAACCC
>JAQQAC010009165.1:91940126-91960188 GCA_029783875.1 Phataginus tricuspis | reverse complement strand
TTTTGGGTGCAGAGTTCTGTAGATATCTGTTAGGTCCATCTGTTCTAGTGTGTTGTTCAGTGCCTCTGTGTCTTTACTTATCCTCTGCCTGGTTGATTTATCCTTTGGAGTGAGTGGTGTGTTAAAGTCTCCTAAAATAATTGCATTGCTGTCTATTTCATCCTTCACTTCTGTTAGTATTTGTTTCACATATGCTGACGCTCCTGTGTTGGGTGCATATATGTTTATAATGGTTATATCTTCTTGTTGGACTGACCCCTTTATCATTATGTAATGTCCTTCTTTATCTCTTAATACTTTCTTCATTTTGAAGTCTATTTTATCTGATACAAGTACTGCAACACCTGCTTTTTTCTCTTTGTTGTTTGCATGAAATCCTTCACTTTTAGTCTGCGTATATCTTTGGGTTTGAGGTGAGTCTCTTGTAGGCAGCATATAGATGGGTCTTGCTTTTTTATCCACTCTGTTACTCTGTGTCTTTTGATTGGTGCATTCAGTCCGTTTACATTTAGGGTGATTATTGATAGATATGTACTTATTGCCATTGCTGGCTTTAGATTCGTGGTTACCAAAGGTTCAAGGGTTGCTTCTTTACTATCTAAGAGTCTAACTTAACTTTCCTGTTAAGTTATTGTGAACGCCGTCTGATGTTTCTTTATCTCTCCCTTCCTATTCTGCCTCCTCCTTTCTTTATATATTAGATGTTTTATTCTTTGCCTTTGGTTAGTATTTGGATGGTCTGTGCTCTGTCTTCTTGGAAAATCAACCCATGTCATTAAATAGTAACTTTCTTTGCCGCTGGAAATGTCCCTCTTCTGATGTCCACTTTGACACTCACACAGCCTCTGCAGCTTCTTTTGACTGGTGTTTGCATCGTGTGCTCTCCACGCATTTGCTTTACCCATTTAAGTCCTTACACTCAAAGTGTGTTCCTTGCATATAAAGCAGGTGGGGGGCCCATTGCTGATTCTCTCACAGGGCTTCCTGCCCAGGGTGGAAATTGCACGTTCGTGTGGGCCTCCTCTTCCAGGCTGCACTTGCTTGAGGCTGGGTGAGGGCTCCTCCATGGGAGAGCCCAGCACCGTGGGATCAGTGCATGCTGTCCGCACTGCAAAGGGGAGGTCACGACTGATGCAACAGCTGGGCATCTAGCCTGGCATTGAGTGGGGGATTTACATAGGAAAGAGGAAGCTTTTGGCCCAGACGCCAGGACCACAGAGGGGAGGGTGGGAAGAGGAAGAGGGATGGCCACAAGCCCGCAGCCGTGAGCACTGACACAGCACACCAGCCCATGGTGCTGCTGGCGGTGTGTCCTGCTCACGGACCCTGGGGAATGGCTTCTATTTCCTGGTGACGCATGCAGGATGTCTGCCTGCCATAAGCATTCTTAGCCCAGGGCTGTTTCTCTGGAGCAAGTGATGATGGGGTGCAGCTAGGCATCCATGATGCTGCCCGTCGAGGGGTAAAGCACGGCGGGGGTGCACGTGCCCTTCACACCTTCCTGCCCAGCAAGATGAGGCACAAGTGGCTCACACTGCAGGCTCGAGCTGGCAGTGCCCAGGGCTCCTCGCTGGACGTGCCCGTGAGCCTTGGACGTGCATGTGCCCTGCTTGACACCCCATTTCTTTTTTAGGCCAGAGACAATGATCCCACCGGGGGAGTGCATGTATGCTGGGAGGAAGAGGAGGAAGCCTGTGCAGAAACAGTAAGTGTCCCTTCTTCCGTTGTGATGGATGCCTACTGATGGAGGGGAGGCACATGTGTGTTCATTAAAGAGAGTGAATTTCAGGAAAAGTGATGGAGGGGGAGGTTTCAGCGGAGACTTCCTGGCGGAGAGATTTGCAGGAACCCAGCACCGAGCTAGAGTCCACTGCCTGCCTTCCGTGAGTCTGAGGGATGCAGAGCCTGCCTGGCTGCTGTGCCAGCCTCGGCAGGAGGGGGCGTCAGTCTGAGTGCCGCCTCAGTGGCTAGAAGCCAAATCTGGGCTGAGCCTTCACCACAGCTTCTGGTGGGCACCCGGCCCCCTCTGCCTGGTGGACCTGCCCGCAGTGAGGGCGTGTCCGGAGCGCCACCGTGAGCCTGACCCGAATGGAAGGAGACCCTGGGGGCTTGTCCTCCCCACCTGTGGGAGGCTTAGTGAGAGTGGGGAGGCCCAAGCCCCATGCCCCAGGACACAGCACCACTACTCACGGACCCTCCACTGACCTGGCCAGCTGGCTGGTTCAGCTTGGGGCCAGCAAGGTGTGACATCGCGTGGAGGCCCGAGCTATGGGGGTGGATGCTAGAGCTGCCCTGATGGGGTGTCAGCAGAGAGTGGTCCCCGAGCCACAAGTGCCAGCAGCTCTTCAAACTGAGATGTGAGTGTGTCCACTGTTGGCTGGGCTGTGTGCGTACGTGTGCGTGTGAGTGTGTAACAGCTGAGAGCACAGCAGTGTCTGTGCTGGCTTGTGTTTCTGTGACCCAGGCTGCCCACCCGGTCCTGGTGGCTGCAGAATTCTGGGAGAGGTTCTCAGGCTCATGAGCCCCAGGGGGCCCAAGGACACAGCAAAGGCCCAAGACACTGGACTTTGGCAGGGCAGCAGGTAGATAGGCGACAGGCAGAGGCATGGCAGGTGGAGGGGTGGCAGGGTGGAGAGGCAGGGGGCAGGTGCAGGGTGGGGCGGCTGGTGCCAGGCAGTGGGGTGGCCCAGGAGCTGAGTGTCCGGGATGTGGTGGTGGTGACTGGCATCTGGCGTTGCGTGTCACATTGATAAGGAAAGAAAATGCCTGGAGGTAGGGCCTTGTGTATCGTGGTCTGTGAGGTGGGCTGTCTTTGGGAGAGGAACTAACTTTCCTGGTTTTATTGTTTTATTGCTTTTATTCCAATGACAGGGTCCGAGATGAGTTTTTGAGGCATCTGTTACAGAGTATTATGTTTCATTTATGATGGCTGGAAGAGGCAGGGTGTTGAGCTGGCTGGCACCCAGAGAGAAGTCCCCCTCCAAGCATTGCCCCCTCCTTCCCCTCGCTCCTTCCCAAAGTCAGTGCCTCGGCGGCAGGCAGACAGCCTGTGGGCTCTTCCGTCAGCACAGAGGACGGCATCTGCTTTGGCCTGAGTGCCACACACAGTGACCTGCCTTGCCAGCCTCCATGGCTGTGAGTGCCCAGTCCTTTGTCTCTGGCTCGGAGACGCACGCCTCCTGGCAGCAGCCGTGAGACAGGGCAGGCTTTCGGGCAGGGCAGATCCAGCCTCAGACCCACATGTGCCTACAGGCCAAGGCCTGGCCATCGTGATCTGGGCAGGCATCACCAGGTGGCCCCTGCCCTGGGCCATGTGCCCCAGGCCTCAACGACTGAGACTCACCACCTTACCATGCGTGAGGTTGGTCTGTCAACTGTGTTGGTGACTTTTGCTTGTTTTCTGTTGAATTGTTGATATGTTTGTGCCTATTAATTCTTAGGACTTGTAGAGGGAGGCTGATCCTTGAGTGTGTGTCAAATATGTTTTCACATTTTGATTTTACTTATGGTGTTCTTTGCCATGATGAAAAATATGATTTTTATGGCACTGACTTGAAATGTCCTTGGGCACCTGAGACCTGTGATGAGGGGCAGTGGGCACAGTGGTATGACTTGAGTCACTGGGCGTTTTCAGACATGGGTCACACTGAGCACACACACACTGACTGGTCCTGGCTCATGCAAATGCCTGGGTCTGCATGTCGTCCGCTGTGTCCATCTGCATCTGCACGGGGAGCTGTGGGTGTGTGACTGTGCACAGAGCACCTCCTAGCAACATGCTCTTGGGAAACCAGAGGCCACTTGTTTGTTTTTGATGTTGAGTGTGGGGCTCCCATGCCTACCACCCCTCCTGGAGTGTGAGTGGGCACCCTATGGCCAGGTGCACAGTAACCCCCACCCCCCACCCAGTGCCTCACGTCCCAGCTTCGGGCCTGGCTTTTGTGGGTTGGGGGTGAGCAATGGACTGCCATGCACATCATATTTCCTGGGGGGGTGGGATGACAGAAGAGTGGGACTCACCCGGACACAGGTGCCACTGGGTCCTGGGCCAGAGCTCACCCCGGAAAGGCCACTGAGCTGGCAAAGACATTGGCTGGAGCCCTTCCCTGGCAGAGCCCCCACAGCCTTCCCTCTTTCTCCCAGCCTTGGGATTGGGTCATGTGGGTTCTGAAGGCAGCCTCCTTCTGCTGCCTGCCTCCCTGTCCTCACTGGGCTGTGATTGGAGCTCACTGAACTCACCGAACTGCACACGTGTAACATGCACAGTCTGGTTGTGTTTGATGTATAAACACTGTGAAGCCGTCCCTGAAATCAAGGTCACAGACACTCCCATCTCCTGCCCTGTCAGTCCTCTCTGTCATCCCTGGCAGCCTCGTGAGCTCTACCCTGCACACTGTCTTATGTGCCCTGGAATCTTCTATCAATAGCCTGTGGCATTCTTTCACTTGGCATGAGGTTTTGAGATCCATCCACACGTGTGCCTGTTCCTGGCTAGGGGCACTCCACCCTGTGCCCTCACCCACAGGTGGACGTTGGGCCACCCCCACTTTGGGGCTACGAACATTTATGTACGAGTCCTTGTGCCTTCATTTCCCCTGGGTACAGCCCAGGAATGGGGTTGCTGAGTCATACAGTACATGTACATCTAACTTTTTAAGAAGGCACCAACCTGTCTTCCAAAGCAGTGCACCATTTATGTTCCTGGTAGCGGGACCTCAGAGCTGCTTACTCCACCTTGCTGTGTCCTCCGGGCTTAATGTGCATTTCCCTAATGACCGAAGGTGCTGAGTACCTTTTCATGTGCTTATTTATCATCTCAGTTTAAATAATTTGCCTATCTCGTTTTGGGGCTATTTGTCCTTTTATTAAATTACATATTTCTTTATATTTTCTGGACACAAAATCTTCTTGTGAATATGTTTTTCCAGTCTCTGGCTTCCCTTTTCATTGTCCTAATGGGGTCTTTCAAAAGACACTTTCATCTTTTTGATGAAAATCAGTTTATCAACTTTTTACTTTATGATTTTTTTGATGTGCGTTCTAAAAGCCTTGGGCTACCCCACGGTCTCAAGAATTTTCACACTATTTTCCTGTTAAGGTTTGCAGTAGGCTGTAGATTTAGGTCCGTGTCCATTTTGAGTTACTTTCTGTGTGTTGTGTCGGGTAAGGGCTAATGTTCACTTGTCTTTCTGGGTATCCAGTTCCTGTGATTCACTGGAGGCCCTTCCTTTCCTATTGAATTGTCTTTGCATCTTTGTCAAATGGATTGACCAAAAACATGGGGTCTACTTCTAGACTCTCTGTTCCATTGATCTGTGTCTCTGTCTTTTCTCGAATACCAAACTGTCTTGAACCTTGTTGCTTTCGAGAAGGATTAAAATGAACAGGTAAGCCCTCCAAATTTGTTTTTCTGTAATTGGCTATTTTAGGTCCTTTGTATCTCCTTGTAAATTTTAGAATCAGTTGTCAATTTCTATAAAAAGTCCTGTTGGAATTTCTGTTGAGATTACATCAAAGCATCAATAGGCTTAGGGGATGCCTGCCATCTTAACAGCACTGGGTCTTCGGTCTCTGAACGGGGGTAGCTTTCCATTCTCTAGGTCTTTTAGACTTTGTCCCAGCAGTATTTTATAGTTTCAGTCCAGATCCCGTTAGATTTATTCCAGGTATTTTATACCTTTGTAACTGCTGAACGACATTCTCCCTGCAGTAATGGTGCAGGTGCCTGTCCCTGATGAGCGAAACTCCTCCGTGAGCCCCTGGGCTCCAAGCCTGAGCCCAGCTTGGAGTGCTTCCCTCCACATGGCCTGTCCGCACCCTGGGCAAGTGGTGGGATGGTTCCGGCTCCCTTTCAGTGTGGGGAGCAGGGAGTGAGGCCATGGAGGTGCATCTTGGGACAGCCGGTGTCCTCAGGAAGGCTGAAGGAATGCGCTGTGTTTTCTAGGCTCTTCCAACACCCATTTCTGGGAGTCGGTGGATGAACAATCAACTCAACAGTAAAAAGCCAAACAGCCCAATTTAAACACTGGGCACAGGACTTAGACAGACATCTCTCCCAAGGGGATATACAGATGCCAACAAGCTTGTAGAAGATGCTTGACATTATTGGTCATTGAGGAAATACAGATCAGACCACATGAGATACTGCTTCACACCTGTGAGAATGGCCACTCCATGAGAAAAAGGAAACTGACCGTAGGTGTGGATGTGAGGCTGGGACCCTCCTGCACTCCACTGCGAGCACAGTGTCTCAAAGTCACACACAGGACAGCATCTTAACCCAGCTGTCCCACAGGCACATACCCAGGAGAACTGCAGACATGTTCAAGCAAAAACTGGGACACGAATGTATACCACAGTGCTCCTTGTAATATCCATAAAGTGGAAGCGAGCCAGATGGCCACTGTTGGTGGTGAGAACACGTGTAGTAAAGCCACACAGTGAAGTATTATTCAGCTTTGAAAAAGAACAGTGTTCTGAGCCATGCAGCACCAGAGACAAATCTGGAAAGCACAATGTTGGGCGAAGGACGCCAGGCATGGGGTGCCTCACACTGCGTGGGCCCGCTGACAGGAGAGGAGACGAATCTGTGGGACAAAAGCCAGGGCCCAGGGGCGGGAAACAGGGCCTTACTGGGGGCAGGGTTTTATCTGGGGGATGGGATGTCTCGGGCGTGGCAGAGGTGATAGCTACGCGACGTGCGAATGTGCTAGATGCCACGGAACACTGCACTGTAATTAGCTTATGTTACGTAATTATTTCTCAGTTAAAAAGAAAACTGAAGTGGTGCTGGGGTGGAGCTGAAGCTCTCCTGTGGCTTCTGTGTCCTGGGCCCTCCACAGCACGAAGGAGGGAGGTGCCCCGAGGCTTCGACAGAAGGGCTCTTTAAGGCAGCTTATGGGAACTGACTGGCAGACACGATCGAAAACGGGGACTTCTGGAGAAAAGAGGCCCAAGCCCCTCAGAGCAGCAGGGCTCTGCAGCCTACCAGGCACCGTGACCCAGGGTGGTCCTGGGCCCCAGGGCCCCATATCAGCGCCTGCCAGAGGCCCCTGCCCAGCCCCCTGCATCCCTCCCACTTTGGCTGTCAATTCAGGCTCAGTGCTTCCCATGATGACATCTAGGAAGGCCGGAGGCTGACTTTTCTGTGAGGAGGGCAATAGGTCAGATTGCCTGGGGCTGGGAGGGCGAACGGGGAGGTGACTGGGGCTGGGAGGGCGGACGGGGAGGTCATTGGGGGGTAGGTTGGGGTCTGGGGTCAGCTGTCCCCAGGGAATGGTGGTCAGGGACACCCTGGGCAGGGCCTCCCTGAGGGGAGAGCAGGTCTAGGTGGGGGACAAAGGGCCCAGCCATGCCCTCCAGGCCTCGGGGGTGGGCTGATGGTGCCCTCGGTCCTCCACCATCTTGGCCTCAACCCCTTTCAGCCCCGCTGTGTGGACAGGAAATTGAAGCCCAGAGAGCCTCTCCAACTGGATGCAGGGCTGGGAATCGTGGGTCCCGAGAAGGTCGTGTGTCCAGACACCAAGGAGGGCCTGAGGGCTGGGCAAACAGGTGGTCAGGGGCCCTTCACCACGGGGGGGAAGTGAGCACAGGGGTTCAAGCACCTGCTGTACTCAGCAGGCAGGGTGCCCCCATCTGCCTGGTCACCCGTCCCCGGTGAATGGTTGACTGCCCTGCACAGCACTCTGGGACAGCTCCCTTTAAAGCCATCTGCTCCTCCCAGCATTGCTGGCAGGGGACAGTCTCCACTGTGGGGCCGAGGCCCTGGTGGGCCCCAGGCCCTGGTGGGCCCCGAGTCTGACTGCTCCATTCCCACAGGAGGCCCCCTGCTGGGGCCGAGAGGACAAACCCTTCGAAGCGGCACCGGGACCGTCTCAATGCCGAGCTGGACCATCTGGCCAGCCTGCTGCCGTTCCCACCTGATGTCGTCTCCAAGCTGGACAAGCTTTCGGTCTTGCGTCTTAGCGTCAGCTACCTCCGGGTGAAGAGCTTCTTCCAAGGTAGGACTTGCACCTGTGTCGACCTGTGCCCACCCAGGTCTCACCTGGTTTCACAGGGTGGGCCCACTGGTGCCTCTTATCCTGGGTAACCGTTTAGAGCGGATTTGCTGAATGCTGATGAACCACAGCTGCTCAGTGGATGGGGCAGGGGCTGGCCCTCCCTCTGCTTGGCTTCAGGCTCCAGGGCCTGGGGCTTCCTTTCAGGGCCCAGGAGTCCATGGGACTAGGTGGACCCACTTCGTGGGGCAGTAGACAGGCTGAGCTCAGGAGTCCTTGTCCCACTGTTAGCTGGTGGAACTGCTAGGTGGCCAGCCTGTTGCTCTGCCTGTCCTGGGGGCTCTGTGAGACCTGCCAGGTGCCAACACCCTGCACGTGTGTGCTGATGTGTCAGAACCTCCCGGAGGCCCTGCTTCCATACCCAGAGCTCCAGGACAGACCTTAGTCTCCATGTGGCTTGGGTTAGATCTGAACTTCTTCCAAAATCATGAACTTATTATTTTTCTTTGGGGGCAGATAACATAATGTCTGAAGTGGTCAGATATAGGCAATAGGGAATGGTGGGGACTGTGGGAAACTGCAGAACCCATGGTCTGTGGGTGAGGCAGCCAACTTCACACATCCTGGACAAACCTGAACAGAACACCTGGCTGCCGTGAGGATGGATGGTAGCAAGGCTCTGGGACTGCGTGTCCAGATCTGTCCCTGCTCCCACACTGGTGGGAGGAGTTTGCCCAGTGTGGCTGTAGCTAGGCCTGGGAATCCCTGTCCAGGTGGGTCAGGGGTCGCTCAGCCACTACATGTTGCTGGTTGTCTCTAGCCCCCCAACAGGGGTGGGGGGCAGTATTCTTGAGGACTCAGCCAGACCTGCAGGGGCTCTGCCTGCTGAGTACTCCAGCTGGGCCCCAGCACCCCTCTGAAGGGCCCCCATGGAGCAGGAACCCCAAACCCTCTGGCCACCACTGGCTGTTGAGACCCCACTGTGTGTGTGACAGTTCTGCATGGGGGTCTCAGTTTCCTCCTGCCTGTTTGATGCCCCAGAATCCTGGAGGTCCACACCTGCTCTGGGATGCAAACCCCCTGTTGGTAGTGAGGGCCGGTCCTGCATCGTGCTCTGTCCCATAGTGGAAAGGCTGGCTGCCCCCAAGGGGAAGTGGAGCACACAGGTGGTATGGGGTCTGCTGAGCTGGGATCAGTCCTGGGGCCTGGGGCTAGGGGGTGCGGTGTCAGCCGGGGGCTCCTCTGGGCCATCCCTGCTCCCCACAGCTCCCTTGCCACCTGTTGGTGTCGGCCCCACACGGGCCTGTGGCACCTGAGGATATGGAGCTTGGTGCTTCCCAGCAAACCACGTGCTCTTCCCTTGTGTTAAACAGTGGCTCTGATGCCACCCTTTGGAGGGTGGCAGAAAATGGTGGGAGCTGTGGTGGGAGATTCAGTGGAGGTCACCAAGAGGGGCATGTGAGCCGTGGGCTTCCTGGAGGAGGCAAGGGGGTCGGACTGGTCTCTACAGGCTGCACTGTGCTGTTTGTGGCTCAGATCTGTGTTCCTGCATGTTGGGTGGGGCCTCCTTGGTGTTCCTCCCATCACGTAGTGCTCTGGGGCCCTTCCCGGGGACAGAGGGCCTCCCCAGCTGCACTGGGCTTCATGAGGCCTTGGGTGCCAGGGCTTGCCACCCTCCCCAGGCCTGCACTGGGACTCTCACCAGCCCCCTCTGCCCTGGATGCAGCCAGTGAGGTCCCCAGAAAAGCAGCTGCACGTGGGTGCACATGCATATCCAACCCTCAATCGGGACCTCTGTTTTCTCACCGGCCCATTCAGAACTGTGTCTGAATTTTGTCTCCTTCTCAGTGTCTACAGTGCCCAGCTCATGCCCTGTCTGCCCAGACCTGCATTTCCTTAGATTTCAGGCTATTGGTTGCCTGGAGACCTCAGATCTCTGACAGCCTCAGATTTGTACAGTTTGCAAACTGCAACCCTGTGTTGTCGGGTGGTGCAGGCCCTGACTGACATCCCCTACAGCATTTTGAGTTATACTTTTTAAGTTTAAAATCAGCAGACACCCGGCAGTGGGGACTCTGAGTGGCTGGAGGGCATGTACCAATCCAGGTCAGCCATGGGCTCAGCACTGGCCGCCGGGTCCTCGGGGGCTTCAAGGAGCCCAGACGCCTTGGCCAGTTTTCTGACTTGGGTGGGGGTGCCATGCAGGCCTCTCCCAGCCCCTCCTGGTGTCCCTCTGGGAGGAGGGTCTGTCTTGGGTGTGAGCTCACCACCACTGCTGTCTCGGTGTGGAGGTCCAGGCTCCTTGTCCTGGCCACCCAGGCCATGCTGGTGCCAGGCAGATAGTTCAAATTAGTCGAATTATGGTTGGAATCATCACGTGGTTGCTTTTGTGTAAGTGTCATGACCGTGCATCATACGCACAATTGAAATGGCCGGGCAGGTCGCTGAGTCTCCCTTCCAGCTCTTCGCCTTCCTGCACACCCTTCCTCTCCACCACTGACCCTGCAGGGAAGACAACTTCCCCTGGGGGGCATTTCCAGTCAAGACACGCTAGTTTTGAGCCATTCATGATAGAGAGGCCCCCTGCTTTTCACCTCAGGGCCCCAAGAGGCCCGCTAGTGGCGGAGGGGCACTCTTGATTATTTTATGCACTCGTTTTATTTTTCCTACCATCTCTTAATTACTTCCAAAGACAGGTCTGGCAGGAGGGGAAGCAGGCTTTGCTAGTTAACACGTGCACCTGCTCCCTCTGCCTGGTACCTGCGTCACACAGGACAGCAGAGCCGGGACTCAGGGGCAGCATGACCAGCCGCCCACAGACCTTTGTGGACTGGCTCTCCCCAACCCTGGGCGGAGCCGGGCAGCCCCAGGACTTCTCTGGTCCCTTCCAGGTGATTCGCTGCCCTCTGCTCAGGTGGGCTGTCCGGCAGGCTGAGCCTGCTGTCAGTGTGGTCAGTCCAGTGAAATAGTTAAAACTCCTCCATTCTTCAGGTGTGAGCCTCCTTCCCACCCTCACCTGAGGTCAGGCTGGCTTCCCACCTGGAGCGGCAGCAGGGAAAAGGGTGCGGCTGGGAGAGGCCAGCATCGCTGTGGTGGAGCACACTGCCCTGCAGGGACCCAGAGAGTCTTCCGGCCCATGCGGGCCATCCACCCTCTCCCTTCAGACCCCTCTGCCTCCTCCTTAGCCCCAGGTGTCGAGACCTCCAGCCCCTCCTGCTGAGGACTCTTCCATGCTCCTTCCTGGGAGGATGAATCTTCTTAGGCCAGCATTTAGGCACTGGGATCCTACCTGCTCCCCAGAAATGTGCACCTTGGACCTGCCAAGTTGGCCCCATTCAGTAACTCCAGATGCAGCCTTTGCCTTTTGGACTTCTCAAGTGTCAAGAGGCGCTGGCTCCACACGTGGCAGCCCAAGCAGGGATCCTTATGAAGCCCCTGTCACTGGATATGAGGTGAGGAGAGAAAGCCCTCTCCCAGTGCAGGTGGGGATGTGGGACTGAGTACAGCCCCTCCAAGGAAACCCAGCTCCTAGCCTTGAGCATCTCACCTCTGACCCCTCCCTAGTCACCTGGGGTCTCACTGTGGGACTTGGATATAATTGGTACCTGTTGTTGTGGGGCTTCAGCCAGAATTCAGACTGAAAGAGTTACATATTAACAACCTGTTATAACAGAAGAAAACAGGCCATGATGGTCCCCACCCTCCTGCATGTAGTCTAGTGGGGCAGCTCTGTCACCACACACAGCCTTTTCCATTTCCAGCAGCATGGCAGACTGGCGACCAGCAGTCCTCCTGCTGATAACAGCCACAAATACAAGATAAAACATCTGCAGCCTTCAAAAATATATTGATCAGCCAGCAAGAAATTAATGAATACTCAGCAAAATCTAAGTGACTATGAGAGCCCAAAAAGAGCTTTATTAAAGAAAATTTCAAAGGATATGCTTCATGTAGAGGGAGGGGAATTCCAGGCGGGAGGTTTGAGGTGCAAGAAGGAATGAAGGTGGTGACCACACGGGTGAGTCGAAGCAAACACTGATTGTGTGAAGCAGTGATACTGATATTTTGTGAGGACAACAACAAAAAAGTGAAATAAATTCCTAGCCATAATAGCATAAAAATTCAGAGAGAGAGATCTAAGTTAAAGAGCTCAATGTTTCTCATATTAATTTCCTTTGGAGGTTGATTAGCTAATTCATAATAGAATGTCAGGATAACCAGTAAGAAGAGAGAAATGGAGTTTAACTTTTAAACGAGTGGAGAGAAAAAAGTGGAATGAGAAAATGCAATCAATCAAAAGAAAAAAGACAAGGAGAAAAAAGAAGTGTGAAAGGGTGGAGAAGAAAGTAGATAATTCCAAATATAACGTAAATGGACCAAACATGACAAAGAAAAGAAAAGGATGATGAGAGTTTACAGAGGCACAGAAAGAGTGGAAGCAAAAAGATTAAAAAATGCCAACTGAAGGGAAGCTGATGAAGCTCTAGTAATGTCAAGAAATTGATTTGGGGTAAAAACATTATTGGACATCATGACAGAGTGTCACTACATAACGATTAAAAATTCATTTCATCAAGCACACAATAGGTGTGCTTCCAATAACATAACCTCAAAAATATAAAACTAATATTGACAGAACTATAAGTAAAAATACATGACTTCATCATCAGAGAGAAAGATTTTAAGTAACTCTCTGTATTTAATAGGTAAATTTAAAAATCTGTAAAGATTCTAGAAGATTTGAGCAATGCAAAAGAAGGGGTTTGAGGATTGAGCAAATGGACACACATAAAACACAGTCCTCTGAAACTAAAGAATTCACATCTTTTCAGGCCTAAATGGAACTTGTAAGTACATTGAAAATATATTGGTCAATAAAGCAAGTCTCAATAAATTTCAAAAGACAAAGTGATGAAAAATGAATGGTGAGACCTCGATGCAATTAAGCTGGAAATCAATAAAACGAAGGCCGGAAACCCTCATATTTGGAAATAAACACACTTGTAAATAACTCATAGATTAAAGAAGAAAACATGGTGATTTTGAAAATATTTACAAACCAAAATGCCTGCATGCAATATAATACTTAGAAATAAATAACCTTAAGTGTTTATATATAACAAGAAGGGCTGGAAATCAGTGAGGTAAGCATTCAGTTTTGTTTCGATAAAGAAAAGCAAAATAAACAAAAAGCATCAAAGAAAGGATATTATAAAGTAGAAGATTGTTGAAATATAAAAGACACATACAATAGATTTCCTTTAAAATTTACAAATATCTGGTGAGATGAGCAAGGAAAAAGGAGTAAATAGTACTGAGAATGCAAAAGGAACACAATTATAGGTGCAGATATTTAAAAGATGATTTGAGGCTGTAAAGAACAGATCTATGCCAATAAATTTGAAAGCATAAATGAACAAATTCCTAGAAATACAGCTTACTAAAATGACTCAAGAAAAAATGGAAAACCTGAGTAGTCAGTCATATGAACGTTAAAGAGGTTAAATCAGTAGTTAAAATCTTCCACAGAGAAAATTTAAGCCCAGATAGTCTTAAAGCAGTTTCCATCAAATAGTAAAGGAAAAATAATTCCACTCTGTACTGAATCCTGTGGTGTTGATTGGAATTGGGACTATTGTTGTAAAGTCATGGTTTTCAATATATAAAGATGGGTGCAGATGTAAATATGTATGTGTAAGTGTGTGTGTGTTTTCTGTGTCCACTATGGCTCTGGTAGTAGTGATACCACAGTGCCAGTGAGTACAACATACATTTACATCTTGGTTTCTAGATACCACTCACTGTTAAATGAACAGGAGTTTTTAGCCTTCTTCAAGAGTTGGAGCAGATTAAGTATAAGATAAGCTTAGAACATCTCATGCCAGCAAGCAAGGCAGTGCTCAGAGAGTGTCCCAAGACAGAGCCATCCTGAAGGGCTCCCGCTGGCCAGGTCAGGGACAATTCCAACACTGAGATGAATAAGGATAGTAATGGATTGTAACTCAGTGAATAAAATAGGACTCTGTAAGTCCACACTGATACAAGTCAATTAATGAATAAATAAATAACAAGTGAACATTCTTCCTCATGACAGGATGCTAATACAGACAGGAGAGAGGATGTTAGGCTTTTGACTCAATGGAGGAGGTGAGACATAAAATCACCAGTGGTAATGGTACAACTGTAAGTATATATAATAAAACAACCAATGTAGTGATGACTCAGAAAGAAACTTCAATGGATGTTGAAGTGGTGGAGGTGGGCAATTGCTGTGGTCCTGAACAATCTCCCAACAAAATGTGAGTCAGTCACAAAGTGGAGAGACCCTGTGTGTGCCTAGCTGGTCAACGTGACACACCAGTGGGACAAGTTGACGTGCGCTACAGAGCAGGATGCACAAGAAGAGCACATCATCCCTCCTGGGACATTCCTATGGAAGACGAACGACCTTGGTCTAATCATGAGGAGCGCCCCACAGACCTAGCTGAGGCCAAGGCCATGAGAGTCGGGGAAAGGCAAGGAGCCTTCAGGACAGGGCCATCAGGGGCTGCGGTGCAGCTGTGACCCAGGACCAGACCCAGTAAAAGGATGCTAGTGAAGTCAGTGAAACTCGAGCGGAGTCTCTGGGCAAAGGGTATTTGGGGAGCCTTGTACCATTCTGATAGCTTTCCTGGCAGCTGGACATTGTCTCAAAATAAAACAGAAACAAGCAAACAGAAGGAGGAACAAAGAAACTGCAGAATGGAGAAGCTGCTGAGGGGTGAATCCTGGCTGGGTCCTGGAGGAGCTGGCGGGAAGAGCGAGTCCTTGGGGGTGGGCAGTGGCCATGTGGCCGGAGTCCCAGCGAGCATGTGGGTGGGAGTGTTTGTGAAGCAAGTCCCATTCAAACTTGGCATTTTGGGGCATGCAGTCCTTTTGTAAGTGAAAATATAAGCCGGCACTTCCCATCAGCAGTCGAGGGTCTGAGCAGCGAGGTGGGGAGCAGGCGAGCGGCTGCCATGGGGTGCATGGGGTTCAAGGAGGGGTCTCCCTGTGCATCGTGGGGCTGCTCCCCTGATAACCAGCTCACCTGCAGCTCACTCATGGCCAAGCCCCTGCCAGCCCCTCGGCTCCCACAGGGCTCGGGGCCTTCTCCATGTGTCCCCAGGGCAGGCTGGTGGTACAGAGGCTGGGGAGTCGGGCTACAGGAGCCATCGGGCCATCACGAGCCAGCTCTTGGTGGGGGAGGTGGTGGGTCCTGCCCACAAGATGGGTGTTTGTTGCCACACTGTACACCTGCTGTTATTAGCTGAATAAATATTTGGCTTTTTTAAAGCACCAGCATAGTTTGTTTTTGTTCTTGTTTTTCTAAACGTCCCTGGAACCCTTGGCTTGTTGCTGGCATATCTTTCTTCTAATGTGTTGAAACTTAACCCAAATAGTTGGCTTTTCCAGATGTTTCGCACCATGAAGAGAACATGGGTCCACAGTGCATATAAACAATATTCCTTCTTTTTCTTCCCAGGAGCTATTTTTGGTTGCATCTTGCATGGTAGCGTGCAGAGTAAAGGAAGGGGTGCGTTTCTCTGCAGGACTTGGAGTCCCCCAGACTCCTGGGACAGGTGCCCTCAGCAGTGGTTAGAGAAACGTGGATGTGGCCTCCCCATCATTGCCGCCTCTAAGGAAATGTGTTTTCCGTAGTTCTTTTTGAGCCATGTCAGAGTGTGGAATCTCTAAAGCTCACATGGTGTGTTTTGGAAAATGTGGAAATCCTTCCTATGGAAAATCAACAACTTGAAGCAGTACACATCTTGGTTGTGCTCTTATCCTCTAAGCACTGTGTCTGCATGGAGTGAACGAGTTGAAGCTTTTTCTTGCTGGAGGGAGCATGGGGCTTCGAAGGGCAATTGTGATCCCCCATCCCCACAACTCTTGCACACCGAGGGCCAGCACCTACGCCAGCACCCAGCTGCCAGGATCCCCCACTGGCTTTCTGGCTCCCTCCTCCCCATGTGCGTGTCACCTGCGTCTTCTCACCCTCTATTAAAACACTCTTGCAGCATTGTGCCGAAAGCCACCTGCACAGAGGCGTGTTTCTCCCACCCTTCCCCAGACTGTCCGCGCATCACGCTCATGACGTTCCTGCCCCTCACATCCTGCAGGCTACCCCAACTCTGCCCACCCCTCCAGCCTGCGGTTCCCCCTGGCGGGATAGGAGGTCAAGGGATGACATGCAGCGTGTGTGTGTGATTCAGCAGTCATGTGTGGCTCCGGGCAGGGCACTGCCTGGCAGTGCTGGAGTGGCCAGGACACACTGCCCCTCGGGTGGCAGGGGAGGACGAGCTGAGGAGATGTCCCCACTGGGGATTTATTGGCCTCACTCCCTCACCCTCCCTCTAGGGTCTCCAGTCCACAGCCCAGGTGAAATGGGGCTTTCAGGAGAGGGGCCCCCGTGAACCTCCCTCCAGAGACTGCACCGTGTACCGCCATGGAAGAGCACTGGGGCAGCCCTCCATGCGGGGCGGGCATGACTAACGCCTGGAACTGTGGAGGGAGCCTGGTTGAGGCCACTTCTTTTAAAAAGCCCCGGGAAATGCTTGTCTGTCTGCCTCCTCCCAGCGGTGAGAGACCCACCCTCACTCCCCAGATGGGGCCAGCATGTCCTCATCCTGGGGACCCAGGACTGATATGCCTCTGTGGGTACCCCTCCCAGAGCTCCTGCAGACCCGCCGGAGCAGCCTGCCCTGCGCTCTGCTCCCACTCCCCTGTTTTCTGGGAGGGCGAAGGGCTCTCCTGGACCCTCACCTTCCAGGCCCCTCCCCAGACACCTGCCCTGACTGGTGGCTTTGTCTCACAAGTGCGGGACTCCCCAGCCTTGTGTGTGAGCACACACATGTCTGAGCACACGGCCCGCTGTGCTCAGGGCTGCCTGGGGCCTTCCCAGAGGCACACTTCCTGCTCTTCAGGCTCAGCCTTTGTTTGACTATGTTTGCACGTTTCCTGACGCTACCTGCAGGGACCCCCTCCTTCCTGCAGCTGCGAGGCCTGTGCTCAGCCACAGTCTCCTGCACGAAGGACCCTTGGGTAGTTGCCAAAGCATCTCCTTACCCTGTCCTGTGCAGAAGCTGGGTTTCTGCAGATGACAGCATTGCAAACCTGCCGGCGGCCTGAAGAGTGAAGCGAACAGGCCCGCATCCTGGGTGCAGAGAAGGACCTGCCGAAAGGCAGCAGGCAGGGCTCTCCTCTGCAGGTGTGACCTGTATCCACTGAGAAGCGCTAGATAACACTTCCCTCCAGTATGTGTCTGAAGTTTATCATTTAGGGAAACCCAAGTTTATCTTTCAGTTCTTGAAAACTAAGTGGAGGGATGGTTTGAGTGTTTGAAACCATGAGGTGGTAGATAGTCCATTAGTTCAAGGTCAAAACTGCAGAGGGGTTTGTAGACACAGTCGCAACAGGATGGGGGTCGTGTGTCCCTCCTGATTCCCCCCAGCCCCCCCCCCCCGTGGCCCCCCGGCCCCCCCGGGTCCCCCGGGCCCCCCACCTCCCCGGCCTTACCTGCCCCCTGGCTCCCCCCAGCCCTCCTCATCCTCCTCAGACCCCCAGCTCCCTTGGAATCCCCTGGCCCCTCAGCACTGTCCCCTGGATCTCCCTGAACCCAACCCTAGCCCCCTGGCCCTGTCTCCCCATGGATACCCCAGCCTCCCTGGCTCCCTAGGACAACCCCCACATCCCTGGCCCTGCCTCCTGGACCACCTTGTCCCCCTGGCCCCTCTGCCCCCGGCCCACCTGCCAGGCCCTGGTCAGTCACTCCTATTGGTCTGGTTACCCTGCACAGATGGGACCCCCAAACATGCTGGCTGTCAGGGAGAGAACAGGTCTCCTCAGGGTATGTGGAGAGGTGCCACCTCAGTCACCCAGAAGGGGCCCCGGTGGTGGGAGTAGGGGTGAGGGGCGCCTTCCATCGTGGTCAGCCCACGGTACCTGTCAGTCTCAGGTTGGGGGCAGGAGGGTGCGTGGGAAGCCAGGCACCCCCGTCTCTCCGGCCCAGCCCCAGGCCTGTTTCCTGGCTGCACAAAGCTGACGGCTACCTGCAGTATGAGCAGCCCCATGGATAGGAGCAGGCGCCCCGGCCTCTCTTGAGGGCTCGAATCCCATTGTGGGGGCTCTGCCCTCACGACCTCATCACCTCATCTCATCGCCTTCGGGGGAGGATCTCCAAGTGTGAATTTAGGGGGCACATTCAGCCCAGACAACTACCTGGTGGTGAGTGTTGGTGGCAATGAGACTTAGCAGTAAGATGCCCACTGGGCACCTGTGGCCTTGCCCGCGTGAAGCACGTCAGGTGCGTGGCCCTGTTGGACCCGTCCTACCTGGGGGCCGAGGCTCCCAGGGCTCCTGCTCTGAGCTGTGCGCTCTCCTCTGCTAAGCCCGACTCTGAGGGGCTCTGGGCTGGAAGTGGGCAGAATCGGGAGGGCACACCCTCTCCTTGGGGGTCCCTGCGACACTCCAAGCTCACTCCTTTCCCTCCACCCCTAACCTCTGGCACAGCATGGGGAAAGCAGAGCAGAGCCATGGTCACAGCCACCTCCAAAGGCAGGCACAGGCGAGCATAGACGTTGGCTCTGAACTGCCCGTGGCAGGTTGCCTGCTCCACTGACCTGTCTACCGAGAAGTGGCCTTCACCTGGACTGGGGGCAGAGTGGCTGCCACCCTCCGGGCACCGCAGCGCCATCCAGAGGCAGAGACAGGAAGTCTTCTGCTTCACCAGAAACCTCAGCTCCTCACATTGGCCCCATGACCTCTAAGCAGCTTCTGTGGCCGGGTGGGCATCCCTTGGCATGTGGCTTGGCCTACAGCGTCACCCTGCCCGGAGTCCCCTCTGTGTGGAGGAAATGGGGATCTCCTGCTGGAGGTTGGGGTGCAGTGCCCCCGTCTGAGCCTCAAAGGGAGGAGCTCCTCCCCTCTCAACCCCGCCCCCCGGCACTTTCATGGAGCAGCCACCATCTCCGCGGCATCCCTCAGATTCCCGCAGGTTCCAAATGAACCTGTCAGGGTGTGAGAATTTAACGCGGTGAGACACTGGCTGGTTAATGCTGCAGCCAGTTGGTGGAGAGCTTGGACCAGTGTGGCTGAAGGGGTTCAGGTGACTCAGAGTGTAGGAAGGAGCTGAAGCACAAAGGGGCCAGGCTCCTGCCGGGGCTCAAGTTGAGCTGTGAGTCTGTCCCTCCTCCTGCCCTGGGTCCCCAGCTCGGTCTGACACACCTGGTGCTGAATGTCATCCTTACGCTCATCCTCTGGGCAAGGACAGCTTCTATGAACCGGGGGTCCTAGAAGTACTCCCCCACCTCTCACTGCCCCAGGGTCCAGGCGGGCCGGAGGTCGGGTGGCTGCCTGCAGGGTGGGGCCGATGGACCGTGGGCCCTGGTGGGAGCCCATCACCCATGGCTTGACCCCCTCTCCGAGGAAAGGGCCGGGCCAACGGGTGGGACAGAGGCTCCAAGGGGCATGAGGCACTTGGACGTGGACAGGCCTCCTGTTCTGTGGCTGGTGCGGCAGGGAGCTCCCCTTGCGCTAGGCCTTCTAGCCCCTCTCTGCCTGGAACCTCCCTCCCCACCGCCTTCTCACCAAGCCTGGCCTGGGGGGACATACTGACTTTCTCTCACACTTTCATCAGCTTCCCAAATGGAGAGGCCCTCACTGCTCCCTGCCAGCCTTTCTCCCTGACCCAGTACCACAGGGGGAGGGGACTGGGAGCCATGGCTTGTCCCTTGTCACAGAGGAGGCCAGGCATGCAGACGTGGTACCCTCCAGAGGCCTCCATCCAGAGCAAGCGGCCCTGCCCAGGGTCCGGCCTAACCTTCCATCCCCACTCAGGGGCCCAGGTCCCTCGCAGGTCAGAGGCTCAGGTGAGACCAGAGTCTCAGGGAGAAGAGAGAAAGGGCAACTCACAGGGGATGAAAGGACAGACCCAGGGTGATGGGCAGAGCTAGGGACGTAGCTGCTGAAAGGAAGGGATGATGATGGGGGGAGGGCTGCATCACACGCTGGGGCTGCGTCTCCGGTGGGGCTGCATCTCCGGTGGG
>JAQQAC010009165.1:91894277-91940026 GCA_029783875.1 Phataginus tricuspis | reverse complement strand
TGGGGCTGCGTCTAGGGTGGGGCTGCGTCTAGGGTGGGGCTGCGTCTAGGGTGGGGCTGCGTCTCCGGTGGGGCTGCGTCTAGGGTGGGGCTGCATCTCCGGTGGGGCTGCGTCTCCGGTGGGGCTGCTCCCCGTGGCCCTGTTGCTCTGTCATCGCCTTTGCCCACTGCTAAGGGGAATCACAGGGACCGTAAGCCTGTGGGCTCTGGCTGAAGTCCTCCAAACCCTTTGGAGTTTGCTGCCCTGTTTCAACATCCCTAGTGCCCCTGAACTCGGGGACCTGGGAAGTGAGGGGGCAGGCGCCATCAGATCAGATGGATTTTCTGGGAAGCAGCCCCTCAGTCCTGCAGGACAGTCTCTGAATCGTATTCAGTTTCTTTCTGTCTTGCCACAGGCCTGGGGGTGGGGCGTACTGGCGGCCCTGCTCGCACGCGAGGCCCTGGCCAGGGTCCAGGTGGCTGCCACTGCGGTGCTGACAGCCCCATCGCGTGACAGGAGCCCAAGGAGGCCCCGCTGGGCGTGCCCCGCCGGGATGTGGCTGCGGAGGAGGGGAAGTGGGGGTGCAGGGGGGGTGGGAATGCTGGCGGCGCTGGGGAGGGGGAGAATTCTGCTAGGAGGGAGTGCCCCTACTTTGCCTCCAGGGGGGTGGGTGGGTGTGCACAGAGGCCCTTGCGCATCTGGCCACATCACAGTGTGGGGTGGGATCTGAGTGAGGGTCAGCACCCTGCTTCTTCTGGCCCTAGATTCCCCCCAGCCTCACAGCTGTGGGTATCAGCATCCCCCCGTGGGGTCTGCTGGGCCAAGCAGGAGGGCATGGGCCTCCCCTTCCCCTCAATTAGAGGGTGTATTGGGGAGGCCTGGGAGCAGAGCGCTGGGTGGGCTGGGGCACCCCTGCAATGGAACTTTTACTGTAGGGTGGCCTTGCTGGTCTGGGATGTGGGCCAGGACCCCAGAGCTCCAAGGTGGTGTCCTGTCCCTGCCCCATTACTGCTCCTGGGCTTCACCTAGCCCCAAGGCCCCTGGGCATTGCCCAGGCTCTGCCTGTGCCTGACCCAGGTGGCCCCTAGTCCTGGGGGGAAATGTGGCTTCCTGGGCGGTGGCAGGTCAGGAGCCCCTGGGTAGGCTGGTGAGCCAGCCTGGCCTGATAAAGCATCCCAGGGCTGCGGGGAGAATGTGTCTGGCAGCTGCTGGACGCTCTCAACCAGTGTTTCTCTCACTTTGTCTTCTCAGCCACTGAGAACACAGGGTGGGGGTTTGACCCTGTGTCAGAGGCTCCCCTCAGCCTTCCTGGGCTTCTGCGTCCAGGTTCCCTTGGGGCCCCGGCACCTCTTGGCATGGCTTCTGCAAGCCCAGGGGGTAAACAGCACGGAACCAAAGCTGGTGTCTCACTGGCTGGAGGGCAGGTGAGCGGCGTGAGCTCTGTTGCTGGTGAGGTTTTTGGGGGGGTGGACCCCACGCCTCTGCTGTGACTGCTGGTTTCCTGGGGTGTGCCTGCTTTCTGGCTGAGGAAACGGTGTGTTCTTGTTATGTTCAGTACAATGAGTGGGGGTCTGGTGCTCATGAGCTGTGGGACAGAAGGGTGATGGAGAGCCTTCCTGGGGAGGGGGGACCAAAGCCTGCCTGTGGGGCTCCCAGGGCCGCCTCCCTGCATCTGGTCAGGTGCCCCTGCAGGCACTTTGGTCTCTAGCGTCTCTGCATCTGGTACCAGGGAACAGATGAGGGGGACCAGCATGGCCTCTGCCCATGGAAGGGACTGTAGCCCAGTGGTCATCAGCCTGGTGAAGGCGAGGGTCCGGGATCTCCATCGGCAGAGGGGCAGGACACCATCTGGCAGGAGGAGGGTTGGACTGAATGTCCCAGCCTGGGGTGTAGCAGGGACCTGCTGTCGGGGGCCAGGCCTGAGGCCTGTGTTTCTAGCAGGCTCCATGGGGAGCAGAGGTGCCCATCCCACCAGCAGCCGACCCTGGGCTGAGCATGGCTCAGTGGGGATGCAAAGGCCTTGGGTCATTTTCCACAGTCGGGAAGTAACAGACCACGCTCCTGAAGGGAAAGGCTGCTGATTTTGAAAGAAAACGCAGGAGATTTGAGGCCCTAAACCAGAACCAGACCAAGTGTCCCTTCTGCAGGAGCCATGGGCCTAGGACTGCAGTTATCCCTGGTCGCCTGAGCTTGCCTGTGAATCCCGGAAATGACGGGGCTGGGCGCCTCCCACAGGCCCTCCACCCAGCTCCAGGCTGGGCCTGCTGTGAACGGGAATGTGGATGATGCCGGTGTCTGTCTGACCTGCATGTCTATAGGTCCTGGCTCTCCGCTCCAAAGTGGAGATGGTCCAACTGGGAGGTAGGGATGGAGGTGCCAGGACACTGCTGTCTGTGGGTGCCCGAATGCCAGGAAAAGGTGGTGTGCTCAGCGGGGTGTGCCCTTCCGTGGGGTGTGCACGGCCTCTGGTGGGAGGCTGGGGGCGAGAGGAGCTGAGGGCAGGCTCCAGTGGGAGGGGGATGGCACGTGGTGCTCAGAGTCGCCAAGCTCGGGTCTGAGAGGAGCTTCGGAGCTTCAACAGAGGTGGGTGGGGCTCAAGGGCTTCGTGGAGAGGCAGAGATCAGTCTGGGGAGCAGAGGGCATCCAGCCTGACCTCCCATCTCCTGACTGTCCCTTGGTGCTCCGAGGGGGGCCCTGCCTCAGCTTCTCCTGTGGCCTGGGGTCTGGGCTGCCCAGCTCAGCATGGGGAGCACCTCAGTGGCAGAGGGGAGCAGGAGGGAGGCAGGCCTCGGCCCGGGCGCCCACCCGCCTGCTTGTTCTTCTCCGACAGCCATGCAGGAGAAGAGCCCTCGGCCACTGGCAGCTGGAGACCCCTCACCAGGAGACGGTTCCCATGGACGGTCCTCCGTGCTAGAAGGAAGGCTACTGCTGGAGGTGAGCCTCTTCCCCCTCTGATCTCGTGGTCTGACCCAGGCACCTGTGCAGACCTGCAGGCCTGATGGTTTACAACAGGCTAGAAGGTAGGGCTCTGAGCACTGAGGGATGTCACTCTGGGACCTTGGGACCATGAGGCTGGGGGCTCCACGTGCAGTTAAGGGCCTCAGGAACATGGGGCTGGGGCTGGGGGCTCTGCGTGTGGTCAACCTGGTTGGGACAGAGAGAACCAGCCAGTGACGTTTTGGCGCCTGCATTTCAAATCTGAAAACTGTTTTTCATTTTTCCCTGGTTTTACTTGTCAACAGAGAACCTAGTAAAAAATTAAGTAGGTTTTGTTATTTTTGTTTTTTCAAATCAAAGACAGAAAACTGTGTTGAGCTTCCCTGGGTCTGGCAGGTGTGCCCACTGGCCCACTTAACATTACACGCTGGACACTGTGGGCCTTGTCACCTGAGATGGACTGGCCCCCCACCCCACTATTCTGGTTGCTCTGCTTTCCTGACACCCACATGTGCCTGTTACAGGTGGGCTGGGGAAGCTGTGGCTAGTTTCTTAAGCAAGTCAGGATGGTGTGGGGGCTGTTTCAGCGTGAGGGGATCACTGTCTCCGCCAGCAGCCGAGAGGCAATCGGAGACCCTGGCCCTGGTTGGTGGCATCTCAGGAGGAGCTGCAGGAGGCAGGTGCATGTGGGGCAGAGCAGGGAAGCCCGGGGAAGCCACCAGCCTCTGTTTGCCTGCCCACATTCAGTCCTTAGGCTGACTTGAGGGCAGAAAGGTCAGGGCACCCAACTGCATGTGCTGAATGGAGCCCAGCCCTCTGCTCCTGCCTGCCCAGCCTGGGAGTGCCCCCATCTCTGCAGCACCTAGGGGGCAGGCACAGTACGGGTAACAGGTGGACAGACGGACAGACGGACGTGAGATGGACTGGTTTCAGGGGTCAGGGAGCTGGAGCTGCTTGCCACCAGGGACTGGGGGGCTAGCACCACGTGCAGCTGGGTGGTGTTCCCACGGTCCCCACACAGACCCCGTGACCCTCCCAGAGCCCCCATGCCTCTACTCTTGCCGAGAGGTTTCAGTGTGCTCTCATGAGGGTCAGCGAACCTATAATTCATTTCCTTGTTAAAAAGTTAAAATGTGAGGAAGTGCAGCTTGTTTGCTGGGTCTTCACTGGTTCAGGGGGGCCCGCTCTCAGCTCTGCGGGCAGCAGAGCAGGGAGATGACAGCACGCCACTTTTGGAAACACTGTGTTTTCAGTAGAGGAAATATTCCCATACTTCATTATTTATCACGCTTCTTAAATATTGTTGATGTTTCCTTTAAAATCATTCTTTTCTGTCAGTGCTAGTAAACTTGGAGCTGGAAAATGTACCAGTCTGAATTTTATTCCTGGCAAAAGACTATTGGCTTTGCTCTTTTCTAATAAAAAGATGATAAAAAGATGACACAATCTTAATCATAAACTTTTTAAATGGTTCCAAGCTGTGCAGGAAGCCCGTGCACAGAGTGTCCAGCCCCATGACAGCTCAGGGGACTGTTCCTCACTTCCTCACCTCTGCTGCCCGGGGCCCTCCACACGTCTTCTCTGATGGGTCCCTAGGGCTGTCCTGTCCCCATGGAGGTCTTTTCTGGGCATTCCTTGAGCTTGCTTCCATCCCTGGTTGGACCAGGCCTTCCCTGGAGGCCTTGGGCTGTGGACTGGCTGAGGCTGAAGCCCAGGGAATGACCAGGCCTGGCTCCAGGATCCGACCGTCTGCCCCACAGTCTGGGAGGGAGAGTGGGGAGGCCAGCCCCGCCTGGCTACCTGCCCAGTTCCCTCTTGTGTGCCAGCATCGAGATGCTATGGAGCTGCCCTCCTGGGTAGGGATTTCTGAGGAAGAGGCCGTGGTCTGAGGGGCCAGGGTCTGCTGCTCATTTCTCGGGGTTCCCTGGCCAGGCTGCAAAGGTGTCCATCCAGCTCCATTTTGGAGAATGAGGTGCAGTTCCTGAATCAGGTTAGGTTACGGGGTGAGGGGCTCCCTCCATAGCATTCTGATGTGGTGGTGCTCAAACTTTGGGATTAGGGATTCTTCTGAAGTTTAGAAATAATCCCCAACAGAGAAAAGTATGTGAACAGTAATAAGAAAATCCAGCTTTTATTTCCAATCTTCAATTTCTTGACAATAAACTGGAAAAAAGGAGAGGTTTAAGGCAGAGCATCATAAACTCATAGGTATTTAGAGCTGGCGCAGACTTTATTGTGTCTGTGATCTAATGTCTGCTATTTGAAGATGGAGAAACCAGGATTTGGAGCCATTAGGGTCTCACTGAGGGTCCCCATTGGGGCTGGGACTGGACCCAGCATTTCTGTGTCTGCCTTTGGTGGCTCTGGGATCCAGTGGCCCTCGGCTCCCACAGGAAGTCCGTGTGGACGGGCAGCTGCCTCCACGGAGCACCCAGGTGCAGGCGCTGCACAGGTGTGGGGAGCATGGGGGACAGAGGCTGGACGACAGGGGCCACAGCCAGCAGGACGGGAAGGCCTGGGCACACGCATGAGCTGTGTGGCTGGTGCGGCCTCCTGGCCGCCAAATTGGTTTCCTGCAGCTGCCGTAAGAAATTACTGCAAAATGGGGGTTTGGACAACAGACATACCACAATTCTAGAGACGGGGGGCTCCTTAAGGTGGTTCTGGGGGACAGAGTGCTCCATGCCCAGGCATCTGCTGGCGTTCTTCCATGGCTGTGTCTCTGGTTCCAAATTTCCCTCTCACAAGTACACCCCTTGAATTGGATTTCAGGTCTGCTAATCCAGGAGACCTCATGGTAGTTTAGTTACATCTGCAAACATCCCGTTTCCAAGTAAAGTGACCTTCACAGGCTCCAGGTTGGCACGAATTTGGGGCCACTATTCAGCCCAGTAGCCAGTCCTTTTCACAGAGACCTCAGGTGAGAGCTCAGGTGGGGGCAGAAACTCACACCACCCCTTCTCTGAGGCCCGTGTGCTGTGCTGGGGCTGTTCCAAGCCATGGGGTGCATGGACCCTTGACTGGCACAGACACTCTTCCTATCTCTGACTTACAGACAGGGGAACTGAGGCTCGGGGTGGCTCTGTAGTTGCCCAGTGTTCTATCCTGGTCAGGGCAGAGCAGCAGGCAGCCCCCTCTGCCTCTACCTCTGGCTCCCTCCCAACCAGGGGTCCACGGTGGGGCCTGAGCTGAGGGCTCTGCCCTAGGTGGCCCCATGGAGCTTGGCAGTGTGAGGGCTGGTGTCGGAGCCAGGGCATTGTTCCACTGTCACCCAAGACAAGAACTGAGCTCAGAGCCCCCTGCCCACCCTGCAGAGCATTTTTGAGCCCTGGTTTCAAACTTCAAAGCCACTGGGGACAGACTGCATGAAGTGGATTGTGTCAGGCTCTAGGGTGCTGTCCCAGAGGCCTCTGGTTCCCACCCACCAGACGGAAACAGGAAGGTGGCAGGGAGCACTGGGCCGCTGGGGCGCTGGGGGAGGCCAGTCCTCCCTGCAAACCCTCATCAGGGAGGATTTTCTCGGGGCATTCTACATGGAAGGTAAGACGGAGCCCAGTTGGAACCCAAGAGAGATGGGCCCCAAGTCTCTGGCCTTCAGAAGGGAAGGCTGGTGGCGTGTGGACCACGCACGGGCACAGGACACACCCTAAAGTCAGGGTGCGGGGCAGGTGCCAGGTCTGGGCACAGCTCTCCACTCCTCAGAGAAGAGCACTGAGTGAACTGGTGGCGACGCAGGTGAGGTCCCAGGGGGGCCCAGTTGTGGGACGCTCACACTGGGGGCAGCTTGCACAGTATGGGTGGGGGTGTCAACAGCAGATCGAGCAGAAAGAATGAATGTTAAATGGAAAAAGCCATGAATTTAGGCAGTGGTAGTGATAGGGTCACAATTTCCCATCAAGCCCTGAAAACTGAAGAGAATTAGCCTCCAAGGCTGTTGGATGGTGGCAGCCCGGCACCTGACGCCAGCTCTTCTTGAAGAAGAGGAGAGGGGGGCCAAACGAGCACAAGGGAGGGCCGAGCGCCTCTCAGCCTGGACTCGGGTGACGGTTAAGAAGGTGCTGTGAGCCTGTAGCCGCCAGGCCCTCCTGCAGCAGGAGTCAGGGTCTCATGCGGCCCTGCTGGCAGCTTGGTGGGAGGCACACACTGGCGCTGAGCCCAGCTCCTACCTCGGCTCCAGAGCACCGACATCCTGGGAAAGGCCAGAGTGCCAGCGTCGGGGCTGCCCGCCAGAAGTGCCATGCTGGGTTGGTGCCAGGCCACTGGGCGCTGCGCTTCCTGGTGGCCGTCCTGCTCCCACTCCCACAAGGATTGGAGACCCTTCACAAAAGGGGCTCATGGGGCAAAGCAGGGTCCAGGAGGAAACAGGTGTGCAGAGGGCAGGAGCTGCCAGGCACCGAGCTGCCAGGCTCCCCAGACTGGCGGTGGCACAGCTTCATCCAGGGAGGGTGGGCCACACTGCCAGGGCACCCAGGGACTCACATGGGAGTTCAGCAGTTAGACACAGGAGAGCAAAGCATGGATGCCCACAGAAGGTGGGAAGCTGGAGTCGAAGGGGCCTTTCTAAGAGTGAATTGAAGGTAGATGGAGAGTTCCAGAGAGCCAGCGTCGGCAGACCCCCTGGGACCTGCCCGGGTACAGCGGGCTGGGGAGCAAACAGCTGCAGAGGCCTCTGTGGAACCTCCCAGACCAAGGGTGAGCTTCCGGCCTGGAAGGTCCCACGTGGCCAACACAGGGGTGGGAAGGACCAGGGCATTCGTCCTCTGACATCCCACACCCGGGACACGAGAGCACCCTAGATGCCAGAGAGAAAAAGAGCAGGCTTCGTAGAGGCATGGAGTTGGAAGTCCGGGCTTGGTAGCAGGAGGCTGAGCAGCCGAGAGGAGGTGCCAGGTAGGGGCCGCACCTTTACCCAAAAGGCGGTGGTGAATGTCCCACTTGGGAGAAGCTACTTCCACCTGCAGCTCCCAGGAGGTTCCCCACCAGATCCAGGGTGACTTCGCCGCAGGCGTGGGACGAGCCCAGGCCCACCAGGAGGGTGGGGGAGGCTCCTGGAGACATGTGGACAGCGCCAGAGAGGAAGTTTTTCCTTTGGGAGATTTGGGGGCAAGCCAGGACCAGGTAACCAAGTCAGGCCACCCGGCTGTGCAGGCACCCCCCAGGGGTCACACGCCCACCTGACTGGGCTGAGAAGAGGCTATGGGAACCCAGACACTGTGGGGTATGAGCATTCATGACACAGCTCAGTGGCCAAGGGAGTGGATGCCAGCAGATGCCAGAAAACGTCTGAATCCTGGGGAAACCAAGAGCAGCCGTCACAGAAGCTGCTGGGCGCCAGGGAGCCCCAATGGGGGCCAGAGCGGCGGGGTGGCAGGAAGGTTGCCACAGGCCCGGCTGTCCGCTAGCATCAGACTCCGCAGTACTGCCCATTTGACTTCAGGCCTTTGGCTGAATCCCCTGTGGGATAGCTTGTGGCTCGTGGCCGCAGGACGGCCCCTGCCTTCCCTTCTGTTCCAGCCTCTCTGTCTGTGTGGGCCTCAGGGTGCCTTAGGGGCCCTCCTCCCCTCCCATTTGGGGGCTAATTTCTGTCACATTCTACACTTTCCTCTTACTCTACTTTCTTCCTTCTCTTTGGCTCTAACAGACGGGACTCCCTTGCGCTGGTTCCAAAGCCACACACTCTCTGTTCCCATAGGGTTGCCTTCCGAGTCGGTTTGCTCCCCGATATCTCAGATTTATCAGGTTGAGGATGCCCCAGACTAATTGGCCAGCATGCCTGGCTGCTCTGCTCCATTCTCACCAGTGCACGGACTGTGTCTGGAAGCTGAATCCTGGACGACACAGACTTGTCTTTCTGCCGCTTGCTGGGTAAAATGTGCCCCTTCGGTCCTGCCACTGTCAGGTCCTGCACTGTGGTGAGCGCTCCCCACAAAGTCCCTTCCCTGCGGTCTTGGCAGTGACCGCTCCGCATGCTTAAGAATGTCATGCATTCACATTTCTATAATAAGTTGGCCAAATATAGAATTTCAGGTTCAATGTTTTCTCCCTCGATCTTCAAACACCTCATCCCCTTGCTTGCAGCGTCCGAGCTGCTGCTGGGAAGCCGGCCATCTGTCTGACGCTCCTTCTCGGGTGATGTGCAGCACCCAGCGCCTTCTGGGGGCCTTTGTGACTCTCCTCCATCTTCATATTGAATCCACGGTGCTGTCATGTTCCACCTGCTTGGCACTCTGACTTCTTCCCAGGTTTCTGTCCTCAATCTGGACATTCTGTTTCCATCAGTGCGTCAAATACTGCCCCTCTCCGGGTGCTTTCTCCCCCTGAACTGCTGTCGTCCGCATTCGGATCCAGCAAGTCCACGGGTTTTCCTTTGTGCTTGCCTGGCTGCCGCCAGCCTCCAGGAGGGAGCTCCCGCCCATCCACCAGCCGCTGCTTCAGGCACCCACTCCCGGTTGCTTTTTCATACTCAGCATTTCCGCTTGTATCATTCTTGCTCTCCCTTCACTTTGCTGGAACCTTTTCTTACCTCCCTGAAACTGTTTATCAAGTCCAGGCCCGTCTCAGCTCCTTGGTCTCTGTCTGCGCCCCTCGTGGCGTTTCCGGGCTCCCGTGCACTCTGCCCCGGCAGGTGTCGCACCCCAGTGCCTCTGATGCGCCTGTGGTCGGCCAAAGGGTCAAGCAGTGGCTGAGCTGGGCGGGTCTTCTCTTTAGTGAGGGGTTCCCCATAGAAAAGGCCACCTTGGGTAGGAGCCTTGGCCTGGGGGTCACACCAGGAGCGGAGGAGTGTGACCCTGGGGTGGCTGCTCAGTGTACAGACTTCTCTCTCCAGCTGGCCCTGCACCCTGCCCTGCCCTGCTTTCCCACCAGGCAGAGGCTGTCCCCAGGCACCTGGGGGAGGGGCAGCAGAACAGAGCAAGGATCCCTCTCACCCACCTGACTGCTCCCTGTGCAGCCCCATCTCCTCTCCCCCAACCCTGGACCCCTGGACCCCCTGTTATCCTGCCAGTGCTGACAGAAGTCCTGTGTCCACCCTAAATGGAGGCGGAGGCGGGAGCAGCCCAAGGGGCCGCACACTCTGTTGGCTGTGTTCATCGCTGAGCTCCCAGTTGCAGCAGGACCCTCAGGGGACAGGTTTCACCAGCCACAGGCCTTGGAAGGGTAACTCGTGCAGGGTGCCATCCACCTGCTCCGGTTCCACCTGCCCTGGGTCAGTGGTACCTGAGGGACTCGCATGTTTGGGAGCCCCTGGGGTCGCATGTCACTCAGCAGACTGCCATCGACCCATGGTTTCTGGCAAAGCCAGCACAGTTCCTGGGAATTTCCCTGGAGCCAATGTCATGTGTCTCCCTTCTATGAACTGGCGCTGGAGCAGCAGAGACACTCACCTACAGGCCAGCAACTCTTCTAGAGAAAGACCTAGAAACTCACCTCCCCCTGGCTGGGCCCTCACGCGGGGCTGGGAGGCCCCTCTGACAGGCCCCTGCTGGGACACACAGTGGGTGCCCAGCCAGGCTTAGAGAACTCACGAATGGACCTTGGGGGCGTCCTAGTGCAGAAAGGGGGTCACGAAGGAATTGGCCCAGGAGGGCCCTGCCGATCCGCCAGGGCTGGGAGGAGCCGTGTGGTGAGGGAGTGTAGTCCCGGCCTACTAAGGGGACTCAGACTCAGACAGAGGGGTCCTGAGACCTGAGATTAAGCCTGGTCCCTGGGTTGGGGCAAGTATGGGACTGCCCTCCGCCCTCCCCCCAGCCTTGGAGCCCTCTGGTGGGCAGTAAGGTGGACAGCAGGCTGTTGGGAGGGGGCGGGCATCACACAACCACCTCTGTCCCTACTTTTGAAGGATGGGGTGGGGGGCCTCGGGCAGGCACCTGGGTGAGGCATACGTGTTTCTGGGTGTCCATGATGGGAAGCCCCAGGCTCCCCACTCTCCTGAGCGAGAGCATGTCTGGGAGCTCTGGCGGGGCTTTGGCACACACAGCCAGGGTCCTCTGGTCTTTCTGCTCGGAGAAATCACATGCTGTTGCTGTCGGCTGTACCTTCTAGGCCTCCAGCTCTGAATGCACTTGCCTTTCTATGAACAGGTGGGCAGGCAGCTAGAGAGGCTTCAGGGGCTGTGAGAGGACACAGGCAGCCGTCTTGCCCCTAGGATACCCTCCCCCCCCACCCCTTTCCTCTCCCCTACCCTGAGGGTCAGCCCACCAGCTCCTGCAGCTTCTGAGCATCCACATGAGCCCCTGACTGTCCACTGCCGAGAGCCCAAGGCCTGACCCTCACTGTCCTGGCACCTCCACACCACATGTCTGTGACACTGGGAGGTCACACACTTGGGAAAAAAAGACCTGGGAACCCAGGCAGCAGATTAGGGGCGGGGCTTGCACAAGCAGGCCTGGTCCCCCAGGTTGGCCTTCCCTCCATCTGCATGGCCCTGCCAGTCAGCCAACTGCATCTTTCAAGAACCATTTTCAAGGGCTGTAGCCGTTTCGTGGCAGAAATTCAAGGCTGAGTTTACTGTTTGTGGGATCTATAAACAGCCAGTCACTCTGCTCCCCGAGCAGGAACGCTGCCTCGCACGCACGCAGGCCCCATGGAGAGGCTCAGCGAGTGATCTGGCTCCAGCAAGGCCCAGCCAGCTGCCCCGGCACTGCCAGTGCCCGCTGGCTCGCGTGACTAGCAGTCTCAGCCTTGTGCTGTTGCTCCATAACCATGGCAACGGCTCTCAGGGGAGTGTGCCGCTCCCAGCATCCCAGTCTTCCAGGGAGGAGCGGGGACAGGGGCTGTTTAGGTTTGTTCCTTTTCCCTCTTATTTTTCCTCTGCCATGACCTTGACAGAATGGTCTTTGAAGTACTTACTGGCTGTTTTCTCGGCCATGAAACTGGAAGAGATCAGGATATGCAAAGGGTTTGCTGGAGGAGGTTTCAGCTTTCTTAAGCCGTTTGCCTTTGTGTTCACAAGGAGCTGCAGGTGGCAGTAGTGTCTGGCGGGGCAGAACATCACCTGCTTCCCTGTGACTGTCTCCTGTAATGGCAGGTGCACATTTCGTGACTTTCAGTCATGGAATGGAGATGTGATTTTTTTCCCCTTAAAAAAGTGCAGTCTTAAGCTTGGGGCCAAATCCTTTTTTCCATTTGGAAAAGTGATCTCATTTTCCATGTACCATGTTAAAAAACACAAAACTCTTGTAGGATTAAAAAGAGACAGGGAGAGAAAATAAACAAGCGTTTGAGATGCATATTTGAGAGACGGTCCCACATGTGTAAAAGTATTTGGCATAATGATCCTGGGCCAGAATTGTCTGATATTGAATCCATATGACTCGTCAAACAGCATTTTATGGTCTTTTAAAAAATTTCTGCCTTGTGAGTTAAAATTAAGGTTGTTTTTGGTTGTGACTAACCTCGTAAAATCTTTTTTAGGAAGGCATTTTACATATTCAAGCCTTGAACCTTTCTTTGGTCTTCGAGCTATTATTAGCCGGGCACCATCAATATGCAGCCACCGCAAACTGCAAAAAGCTGGGGGGGCTGGCGACGCAGCTTGGGTGCCCCCTCGACTCCAGCAGCTCTGGGACAAAGCTGCCCTGCCTGCACTGGCTGCACACCTTCAGCCGCCACAGGAGGAGGCTGGGCCCTTGCAGTCACCACTGCCTGGCACCACATGGGGAGCTGGCCTCCGACTGCCCGTGGGTCACCACAGGTCTCACGTTTTAGTGATTGTCTGCCTGACTTGTTTCTAACCCGTGGATCCCAGGACCCATCTCCGGGGTGGGGCTGCAGGGGCAACCCTCCTGGGACGCTGCTGCCAGCCCCTGATCAGGCGTGAGTGCCTGGGGTGCCTGGCCACGCACGGGCAGTCCTGGTTCCTCTGAGCCCTGTCACTGTCACCGCATGGGAAGCAATGGCACCAGGCATGTTCTCTCTGCCACACCCAAAGCCCACAGGTCTGCCAGCACCAGCCCCAGGGCCTCAGCCACACCCAGACCCTGCTGAGTGTGATGGGGAGGGAGGGGTGCAAGCGCTGGTTCAGATCAAACCCAGGGAGCTCCAGGGCATCCAGGCGAAGCCCATGGTGGCCAGCTCAGGGTCTCAAGGCTGGCTGCCTCTGCTTTTGAAAAAGGCCTGCCTCTCTGCAGGCTGCGGCCCGCCCAGAAGTGCTTCTGCGTCTTCCATCCCAGGCAGGGCAACGGATGATCACTCTTTCTCAGACGCCCTCCTGAAGGCACGCTTACCATCTTACCAAATGTGGGCTTGGGCCGTGGCTGCTGCTCAGGGCAGCCAAAGGTGGACTAATCAGGCCACAGAGACAGAAAGTGAATGGTGGGCCAGGGTCAGGGGGCATTTAGTGGGGCAGAGCTTCAGTTTGGGAAAATGGGAAGTCTTGGAGAGGGTGGTGAGGGGCTGCAAACATGTGAATGTGCTTCATACCCTGAACTATGCACCTAACGATGGTTATGATGGTAAGTTTTATGTTATCTGTATTTTAACACGCTTAAAATAATTTTTTTAGGTTTTAAAAAAACATTTACAAAAATGCACGGTCTTTGTTCGGTCGTTATCTGAGGAGCGCAGAGCCCTGGGCCTCAAACAGGGTCGTTAGAAGCCGTACACGCCGGTGGACGTGGGGAGGAGGTCTCACACTTCTGCGTGAACCTGAAGGGGCACCAGAGGGGGCGAGAGAGCGTCCAGACTGAGCGCCCTCGGAGAACGCGACCCACTGCTCAGGGGAGCACCCACACCTCCGTGTCCGGCGGCCGTTTCCATTCGGCAGCTCCTCGTACAGGCAGATTTGGTCCCTTGTTAAGCTATATAAACAAACAAAGCCCGCATGTTTTGTGGGCGGCCCGCCCCCATGAAACGCTGCACATCTGAGAAGAGAGGCCCGTGGGGATTTAGGCACATTTACAAACTCAAATTGCTGTTGAAGAGGAGATCCAGGCAGGTACTGGGCGTTGCACTCACCGCTCTAGGATCCGAGGGAGGGACACACCCCCGGCGGCAGAGGAATTGCAGAGGCAGCGCGGTCTGTCCGGCTCCTGGGGACATTCTGGTGGACACACACGTTGTGCGGGGGCTGTTTCCTGTTCTTCAGAAGGACCCTGGGGCTCGGGCGCTGGCCAGACCACTGTGAGCAGCAGCCGCAGCTGGGGAGCTGCATGGGGCTTGCATTTCTGCTCAGAAAACAGCACCAAGTCTAAGTTCCATTGTGCAGTCCCCACGCTCACATGTTGGAAAAGTTATCTGAAACTTTGAAATCAGGCAAAAGGCTGGTGGCACATCCTTTCTAAGCTGTGTGGGAGGAGGGCCATTCAAGGATCGTCCAAGGAACTTCGGTTTTGCCTCTGGTGCTGTAGTCTTACCTGACGCCTGTAAACCCCCAGCTGCTCGCACGCCTTGCAGATGGGCTTTAACACGACACCGCTTCTCTCTTGAACAAGGTTTTTGACAAGTGGTTATTCTGTTTCCGTGAACGCTGTGACTCCTTCTTTTGAGTCTCCCTTGTGTGGCCGAGACTGTGGCTTTGCAGCAGAGCCCAGTTCTGTCGGTGGCTGGGCAGCTGCACCGGTTTCCCCGAGGATTTTCCTCTGGGCTGCCTGTGCTGTGATGTCTCTAGGAAGAGCACACGACCCCTGATTTGAAATGGACCCTCCACAGCTCCCATGCCCCTGATACCCAACAACAGATAAACACGCACGTTGGGAACAAAGGTAACATTCTGCCTTGAAACAAATAAGGCAGAAGATCTACAACAAATTAACTGAGAAAAGAAAGAGTGGGGAGCAAAGGAGAAGACATGAGTTGCCCGGGAGACAGTTTCGCTGAGACTCCGGGTGACAGAAGCCCCAGCACGGCGGGGGTGGGGGGGAGGAGGGGAGGCAGTCCAGCTCCTGCAGGTCTGGACACTGAAGTCTCCACCCTCCCACTGCCATGCAAGCTGCTGCCCTGTGTAGGGACCAAGGGAAGCTGCCCAGTGGCCCCCAAGTGAGGAAGAGTCTTCCAGAGCCCAGCCTCTGCCCGTGCTCAGACTGCAGCGTTTGTGTGTGGGGGTGACATTACTCTGAAACGAGTTCATCCTTGTGGGACTGAGGAAGAATGCGACGGGTGTCTGGTCCACTCATTTTTACAGACAAACTTTCAGAAACCTTTGAGGAGCAGAAAACACCTGTTCAGCTAGTATCGTGAGGCCAGGAATCCCTGTGCTGCGTCAAAGCCTGGCAGAGCCGGCACGAGGGAGAAGTGTGTCCGGACGACCCTAAATAGAGCCGCAGCTAACCGTCTCCTCCTGTGTCATGAAAGAGTGGGCCACGGTGGCCACGGGAAGTCCTGGGATGGGGTGGTGCGCCGGGCCAGGAAATACCTGCCGACCTTCTGATTTAATATACTGAAGGAGGAAAGCTCACCCCGGACAATTATCCAGCCCCGGTTAGACAGACAGATGACAAAACACTGTAATAACAAAATCTCAACAAAGCACCATGTATTGAAAAGCCCATCTTTGTCCCAGTGGTTTGAGATGACCCCTTTCTTTTCCCACAGATCTTAGCATATGATGAAAAGCTCAATGAATTTTGCCCTGTGTGCACTCATGTAACCACCTCCCAGATCAAGATATCAAATATTCCCACTAATTTTTCTCCTTCGCCTATTTTCCCCACCCTCCGCCCTCTCCCTAGGCAACCACCAGTCTGTTCTCTGTGTTTATGAGTCTATTTCTGTTTTTTTGCTTGTTCATTTGTTTTGTTTTTAGATTCCACATATAAGTGAAATCATATGGTGTTTTTTTTTTATGTACCAAATTTCCATTTGTACTTGGACCTGTTTCTGGATTCCTACTCAGGTCCACTGACTTACTTGTCTATCCATGCCCGGTACCCAAGGATTGTACTGGTGGAAGCCTAACACTGCATTTGAATACTTGAACAGACACCACCCCCCTACTCCCAGCTGCTGCCCATGGCCCTGGAGAGGGAGATGGTAGACATCCCTCACCTGGCTTCCTGAGCTTACTGGAAACACCTAGGTTCCCCCATTGAGAAAGCTGCTGCCTTAAATAAGACAGACGGACATGCCCACACACATGCACATACACATGTTATCATGTTAAGAAACTGTCCACAATTCCTATTTTCTTGAGCATTTTTATCAGGAACAAGTTTTGAATTTTGTTGAAATCTTTTTACCATCATGTAGCTAATCATGAGATTTTTCTCCTTAGGTCTATAAATGTGGTGCATTATATTAATGGATTTCCTGATATCAAGTCAACCTTGCACTCCTGGAGTAAACCCACTTGCTCACGTTGTATTGTTTTCCTCATGTGAAATGGGAGTCAGAATGCAAACATTTTATTGAGCATGTCTGATTCATAAAGGACTAGTTTTATTACACTTGCCTTATCAGACTTCAGTGTAACCATTAGACTTCTGAAAAAAATCAGAAAACTTCCCTCAGTCTCCCACTCTGGGAGAGTTTATGGGGCATCGATGTCTGAGCTTTAAAGATTTGGCAGAATCATGTTTTAAAACCTTCCGGCTCTGGTGCACTTCAGTGGAGGGGTTCCTCAATAACTCTCTGTTTCCTCTGGGGAAATTGTTTCTATTTCTGGTGACTCGTATTTTTCCAGAAGATATACACTTACCTATGTCTTCAAATTTACTTACTTGTATTGGGTTTTTTCTCCTACCTTCATCTAATTAGCCCTGTCTGCATCCCAGGGAGTGCCTCTCTGATGTCTGTCACAAGCCGCTTGTGTGATCTGCTCTTGGATTTCACATTCAGAGATGCACAGTGATGTACTTTGGGTCTGGTTTTTTTCACTTAACACAATGCTTCTGAGATTCGGCTTTTGCGTGACCAGTAGTGTGTCCCTTCGCTCATGTGTTAGGGCTTCACGTACAATTATTCTGCAATGCGTGTTCTCCAGTTGTAGACGTTTGGGTTATTTCAAGCTTTTAACTGTTACAAGGCCACTGTCATTCCAGCGTCTTTGTGAACATGCCCATTTCCCGTGGGTAAACACTCAGAGCGGAACTGCCGGTTGCAGTGTGAATGGACGTTGCTCTGCGGACGCCCCTCCCCCACACCAGCATCAGTGCTGCCAATCTCTCCCACTGTAACCATCCTAGTGTGTGCAAAATGTCGTTTTATGTGGTTTTAATTTGCATTTCCCCAATGACTAATGATGCTGGACACATTTTCATGCATATCCAGGGCATTCTTATATGTCCTTTTGTGAAGTATCTGTTCAAGCCTTTTGCGTGTTTTAAAGAATAGAGTTAGTTGCTCATCTTTTTATTTCATTTTTGGAAAAAGTTTTGTCAACAAAGCCCTTATTGAATAATAATCTAATTTTCCCCCATTTTAAACTAATTAGTGGCATGTAAAACTGAATAGCAAGATTTGGTATTATCACATGATAACCAGTATTACTACATTAACTTGTGGATACAGTTAAAAGCAAGGAAATATATTTATTCATTCATTCAAAAAAAAAACCCTGGATACACTACCATTAAATCAATTGGTGTGGTAGTAAATTCAACCCCTTTTCCCTTAACATCTGCCCAAAATGTGCCTAGACCGAGCAATCAGAGAGGAGCGGTGAACCAGACTATCGAGAAAGTCATCACCCTCATCTTAAAAAAGTGGCTCCAGAAAATGAAAGGGAAGAAGCCCATTTCATCTCTGGTGACCGGGGCCGTGATGAGATAAGGAGAAAAGCTCATAGGCTGGCTTCTCCTTTGATACGGACGACTAACTCTTAAGGAAAATGGGTCCGCTCCACTAACAAGTGAGAGACTCAGGTCAGATACGGCTTATCCCATACGTGCAAGTCACCATATGGAACCTGCCAGGGTACCACACCACATGAATAAAGACATTTTATGTGGTTATTTCAGTAGATGTAGAAGAAGCACTTGATGGAGTTCCAGATTTTTTCATCATAACGACTCTTAGGAAACCGTGACAAGGTGTAGGAGGTCGTGATGGGGACACTCACACAGGTAGGTGATGGCTCCTGCTCTGGTCCAGGTGTTGGCAGTGTCATGGTGCCATGCGACATTTACAGTCCCTAAAACAGACTCCGTGATCCTCAGGAAAAGAAGAGCCTGAGTCCCGAGCTGCTGAACCATGACCCAGTGCCCATGTCGTCTGCCAACCTAGAACCTATTGCAAAATCGTCATAAATGAATTTAAAGTGGGTGTTTGCAGAGGTTATGAACACGGACCACAGAGTGGGGAGAGCTGGTTGAAAACTTAAGCACAAGCAGTGTTTCGTCTGAGTGCCAACACCGTTCTCTGTTTCTTCTAGTCCCTTGATGGCTTTGCGCTGGTCGTGAGTGCGGAAGGAATGATATTTTATGCATCAGCCACGATTGTGGACTATTTGGGCTTCCACCAGGTAAGCGGCTGTCTGACATGCTCCCCTGTAAGTTCTGCCACCTTGTAAATCTTACTGTCTTGAGGGCTTAGACATCTTAAAATGAAGCTGCTCTTGTCATGGGGCTTTGCCCGCTGAGGATTCCCGCACCCCTGCTTTGTTTAGGGCTGCGGGCCATAGCGGGAGGTGACAGTGTCCAGGGCTTCCCAGGTCTTGTGGGCAGAGACTTGTGCTGACAGTGGCATGGTCCCCATCCCTCTCCTTGCCAGCAACATCCGTGGCATGAACCCCAGATACGCAGTACACTCAGGATATAGTGAGGTCGGGAAATGCTCTTACTGCTGCACAGGTGACTCAGGTGGCACCTCGCCCAGGCCAGCCCAGTTTGTACAATTCCAGATGTTGGGCAGAGACCTGGGATTGAGACCCCCTCAAACTCTGGGATCTTAGAAGGCAGCTTCTTCAACAAAACGTGCAATAAAAGTCCCACCAAGGCCCAGGAAACGCAAAGGAAACTTCTCTGTCTGGCCTCTGGACGAAAAAGGAGCCTCTTGTGCGAAGTCCAATGCTTGAGCTCAAAGTCTAAACCGGGACATGCCCCTCCCTGAGCAGGCCCCAAACATGGAATCAGACTGTTTGGGGGCAAAGTAGATGGATGCGGACCAAGAGAGCACAATGTGACCCTTGGCTGCCCTGCCACAGCACCCCATAAAAACATCCCCTCCGAAGAGGGGCTTCCCACACAGAACCATGAACACACGAGGAAGCCCCGGGCGGTGGTGGAGCTGACCCCCTCCCTGAAGGACCACAAGCAGGTGGTTTGAGGAAGGACAGAACAGAGCTTTGGAAAATGAGGAAGGGTACATCTGTCAGGGTTCCTTCCAGAGGCAAAAATAACCTTATATAGGATAAGTATACTATATATAGTGTTAAGTACATAATATGAAGAATTAATGTAAACATCATTATAAAGATTTATTAACTAGTAACACAGTGAGCAATAAAAGGGTGCAGACACAGCTCACGGGGGGCAGCAAAGCAGAGCCGGGCACCCCAGCAAGGAGCTCATTTGGAGACACCCCATCGCTGGTGAGAAGTCCACCCTGTCCCAGGCCAGGACTAGGCCACAGGAAACCGCCCACTGGGGTGCTGGCAACTCAGGGGAAGACAGCCTGTGTGGCCCTCAGACACCAGCATGTGGTGAGGGGTGATGTGCAGAGGCCGCCTCATGGGCTGAGCCTCGGCTGGCCATCCGGGCGGGTAGGGGGCACTTCTTCCTCCCCCCAGTGGCCAGCACGACTGTGAGAGCACATGGCTGCAGACCAGCCTCTGGACTGGCGTCCCCACTGCTGGGGTGCTGCCCAAGGGTTTATCACCTTGGCCACTCCTATGGGGCCAGTGCCTCCATGGTTGTGTGCACTCATTCTCCTGAACATGAGCTGCGAGGTCTTGTGATGGGACGTGCCACTGGCCCCTGAGAGCCGCTCCAGGCCCTCCTCCCTCTGCCCTCTGCCCCAGTGCTGGGGCGCCTCTTGATGCAGCTGTTTTTGCCCCATTAGCACAGCAGGGGTGGGTGGGCAAGCCGGGATGGGTGGCTCCCTCCAGGGAGCACTCACACCGCACAGGGTGAGGGTGTGGACATGACAGGTTCTGGTCCCCAAGTGGCGGAACCCCACGACTGTCTCCCCTTGACTGTGCGTGCAGGGTCTGAATCTAGAAAAACTCAGTTTGATCTGCCTTTACCGGAGCAGAATTTCGTTTAGTTCCAGTCACCATCTCCCGAGTTGCCCTGTGGGTTCCCCAGACGCGCCCAGAGCTGCCAGCCTTTTGTCTTCATTCAAAGATCTTGCCACAGGGCTTGGCTTCAGTGATAAATGCAAGTGCCCTGCAAACAGCTTTAATTCCACGCATAAACTTGCTGACTGGATCTTTGGTTTTCTTGGAGCTTGGTTATTTTCCACCAAACATTAGAGGTAAAAATAGTTTTGCCTTTTATTATAAGGACATTATTTCCAAATGCCATTCAATCAGTCATTGCCTCTAGTTTATGCAAAATATTTCAAGATAATATTAGAACAGCTTTTCCCATGCTCTTGGCTAGGAAGAATAAATATTGTCAAAATGGCTATACTACCTAAAGCAATCTACAGATTCAACGCAATCCCTATCAAAATACCAACAGCTTTCTTCAAAGAACTGGAACAAATAATTCTAAAATTCACATGGAACCACAAAAGACCCTGAATAGCCAAAGCAATCCTGAGAAGGAGGAATAAAACGGGGAATTACGCTCCCTGACTTCAAGCTCTACTACAAAGCCACAGTAATCAAGACAATTTGGTACTGGCACAAAAACAGACCCACAGACCAGTGGAACAGAATAGAAAATCCAAACATTAACCCAAACATATACGGTCAATTAATATTTGATAAAGGAGCCTTGGATAAACAATGGGGAGATGACAACCTCTTCAGCAGCTGGTGTTGGAAAAACTGTGGACAGCTACATGTAAGAATGAAACTGGACTACTGTCTAATCCCATACACAAAGGTAAACTCAAGGTGGATCAAAGACCTGAATGTAAGTCATGAAAACATAAAACTCTTAGAAAAAAACATAGGCAAAAATCTCTTGGACATAAACATGAGTGACTTCTTCATGAACATATCCCCCCGGGCAAGGGAAACAAAAGCAAAAATGAACAAATGGGACTATATCAAGCTGAAAAGCTTCTGTACAGCAAAGGACACCATCAGTAGAACAAAAAGACATCCTACAGTATGGGAGAATATATTCATAAATGACATATCTGATAAGGGGTTGACATCCAAAATATATAAAGAACTCACGCACCTCAACAAACAAAAATCAAATAATCCAATTAAGAAATGGGCAGTGGACATGAATAGACACTTCTCCAAAGAAGAAATTCAGATGGCCAACAGGCACATGAAAAGATGCTCCACATTGCTTATCATCAGAGAAATGCAGATTAAAACCACAATGAGATATCACCTCACACCAGTGAGGATGGCCAACATCCAAAACACAAACAACAACAAATGTTGGCGAGGATATGGAGAAAAGGGAACCCTCCTACACTGCTGGTGGGAATGCAAATTAGTTCAACCATTGTGCAAAGTAGTATGGAGGTTCCTCAAAAAACTCAAAATAGAAATACCATTTGACCCAGGAATTCCACTCCTAGGAATTTACCCTAAGAATGCAGCAGCCCAGTTTGAAAAAGACATATGCACCCCTATGTTTATCGCAGCACTATTTACAATAGCCAAGAAATGGAAGCAACCTAAGTGTCCATCAGTAGATGAATGGATAAAGAAGAGGTGGTACATATACACAATGGAATATTATTCAGCCATAAGAAGAAAACAAATCCTACCATTTGCAACAACATGGATGGAGCTATAGGGTATTATGCTCAGTGAAATAAGCCAAGCCAAAAAAGACAAGTATCAGATGGTTTCACTCATATGTGGAGTATAAGAACAAAGAAAAAAACCGAAGGAACAAAACAGCAGCAGACACACAGAACTCAAGAATGGACTAATACTTACCAAAGGGAAAGGGACTGGGGAAGATGGGTGGGAAGGGAGGGACAAGGGGTAAAAAGGGGCATTATGATTAGCAGATGTAATATTGTGGGGGCGCGGGGAGGGCTGTACAACTCAGAGAAGACAAGTAGTGACTCTATAGCATCTCACTACGCTGATGGACAGTGACTGTAATGGGGTTGGTGGGGGGGACCTGATGAAGGGGGTAGTTTAATAACCATAATATTGCACATGTAATTATAGATTAATGATACCAAAATAAACTATAAAAAATATATATATTAGAACAGCTTTTTGCTCTTTTGAGCTTCTTGTCCAAAGTGCTCCACAAAACTTCAGGAACCAGTTTCCTATCAGAGTCTGAGTACATGGTTTCAGTCTCTTCACGTTCAGCACACTTGGTGATAAGAAATAAGTTCTAGAATGTACTGCAATTACTGTTGACTTGATTTAGGAAGCCATCCACTCTTTCAAAAATCAGGGCTGGGGAAGTGCCCCTGTGACCCAGGGGTGATGGTCCGAGCTGTTGGAACCCACAGGCATGGGCAGCAGATACATGCACACTCTGTAGGCAGCAGTGCAGACACCAGGACGGGCAGCTAGAATCAGCAGGCTTCTAGCGCCACGAGTGAAGGCTGGCCTCAGGAGCATGTTTGCCTTGCGTCCCCCCACTCATTTTTCCTGACCTCACTTTGTCATGATAAGTCTCCAGGGGCTCAGGACCAGTAGTCAGTGTACCACACTGACTGTTACAACACAGAACCGTGCTTCAACCTAAAGGCCTCGTGTTGGAACATCCTTATTAGGCCCTGCTCCAAGTTCGCCTTCTGATGGGCCGAGCCACAGACTCACTCCTGGCACATGAACCACAGCTTCCCCTGAATTAGCTGAGGTGTGTGGAGATGCACAGGACCCTCAAGGAGCTGCCAGTGGCTCAGCGCCTCCTGGGACCTACACAGCGTGGGTCTGCTCTGGGGATTATGATGACCTGGGGCTCGAGGTCAGCACAATGGTCCTTAATCAGCACAGGGAAACATGTCCTCTGGCCACAGCAGGAGAGAGATGCCGGTTCCCAGTACCGAGGTGATCGAGCGCTGTGCAGTTTTCCATGTCAAGACATTATTTAAAGAAATTAAAGAATATCCAGGTAAATGGGGGGGTGTCATCAATGTGAATTGGAGGAATCAATACTATTGTTATAAAGGTGTCAGATCAAGTTATAGAGTCAACGACATTCCCATGAAAGCTAAGCAGCTTTTCTGGGCAAAAGTCGACACGCTAATTGGAAATGCAGAGAGCTATGCATACCCAAGATGGTCTAGAAAGGGAGGACAGAATGGGGATTATCCGGGACTTAGGGTCCCAGAAATGAGAATTTGTATAAAATCAGTAGTGAAAGCAGTGTGAGATCTGTGCAAGCGCAGGCAAACAGACCCATAGGCACACACCACACGCACACACTCACTTCCAAGACCAATAAATACTCAATTTATGCCCAATTGTATCATCCCATGACAAATCAAAGCCACAGTAAGAACCACGAGACATCCGCACCGTGGCTCAAATGGAAAAGGCAGAGACGCAGGGGGCTGCCAGGACGCACAGCGGCTGGGCCTCCGTACACGCCGGCCTTACTGGGCATCTGCGTGGCATTGCCTCCTGAGCCGAGCTTTGCCACCCCGTGGCCCAGCGATCCTGCTCCATGTGTGTGCCACAGAGGTGCCCTCAGGTCATCGGGGGGATAACAAGGCGCCAGCCTGGGCCTGGCATGGATGGAGCGGCAAACACCGTGCTGCCATATGTCACGGCGGTGAGCCGGTAGACGGACACGCACACAGCGCTCACGGACGTGCGGAACCTGCCTGGGCGCCTGACCGACCGCCCGGGGTGGAGACGGGGCTCCCAACCTGTAGTCGGTGTCCTGTTTCCCGGTGTGGAGATGACAGGCGCTTCTCAGCGTGTGCCGCACTTGCGTCACGGGTTTGTTAGGAAAGCTCCCCATGGGAGGGAAGCACCCTCGGGATCACGGAGCCAGCAGGGTTCGGGCCGGAGGGCGGTCCTAGTGCGCCCCTTCCACCTTGGGTCGGTCTCTGCCCGTCAGCCCCACGTTCCTGTCGGGAGCCCCCGACCCCGGACGACGCTGACAGCCGAGACCTGCTCGCTGGGACCACCTCTTTCTGTGGAAACCCGCTGACTGCCTCTCGCCCCTTTCAGACGGACGTCCTGCACCAGAACATTTACGACTACATCCACGTGGACGACCGCCAGGACTTCTGCCGGCAGCTCCACTGGGCCATGGACCCTCCGCACGCCGCGCTCGGGCGGCCGCTGCGCTCAGAGACAGGTGGGTCTGCCGCCGCCGCGGAGAGCAGGACGCTCCGGGGAAAGGAGCCGGCCGGCTGGTCCCCCTTCGCCTGCACCCTGAACGCGGCGCCCCGCGGCCCCGAGTCCTGCGCGCGGCCGGAGGCGCGGGTTCCAGGGCGGAGGGGGGGCGGCGCGGGGCCGCGGCCCGCCTGCGCTCATCTTGGTCTCTCCCGCCGGCCGCGCGGTGCCGACGCCACGGGCAGCGGAGGACGCCGCGCTGGGGAGGCTGCTCAGGGCCCAGGAGGGCGGCGCGGGCTCGCCCGCCGAATACTCGGCCTTCCTGACGCGCTACTTCGTCTGCCGCGTACGCTGCTTGCTGGACAGCACCTCGGGCTTCCTGGTGAGTGCGTGGGGCGCTGGGGGGACTGCAGGGCGGGGGGAGGCGCTGGAGGGGCTGCGGGCAGGGGGGGGGCCGGGGTGGGAGCTGCAGGGCAGGGGGGATGGGGGAGGCTGCAGGGCAGGGGTAGCAGGTGCAGGGGTAGGCAGCAGGGAGGGTTTCAGATGAGTAGCGGGTCCTGTTTGTGTCTAGCTCTTCCACCACCAAAACTCCTTTGAAAACCTCTCCCAGTGCCCACGCCCAGTAGCGAGATTGGGGCACCGGAGCCCAGAGGGCCTTGGCTTGCCCACTTCTCTTGCAAATAGATGCTGGGGTTTCCACTCCCCATGCTTGACCAGCTCCTCCTGGAAAAGAGAGATGGAAGGAGGAGATAATCTCCTGGGAGCAGAACAGAGTGCACACCAGGCCTCCACACAGACCCAGAGCCTCACCCGCTGCCCCCTCCCCAGCCCATCCCCCCACTCTCCCAAGAACCCCCGGCTAGTGCTTGAAGCAACAGTACAACACCAGGACCTCTACCCTGTGGCCTCTGGACCTGTCGCTGCTGAGCAGGCCACCAGGGAGTTTCCCCAGTCCCAGGATCTCTGCACGCCGGTCCCCAGCCCCACTGGGGGTCAGTGTCCCCCACCTTGACTTTGGGGTCCTGTGGGGGTCATCCTGGCGTTTGGTGTTAGACCAGAGTTGGCAACTTCCCTCAGGGCTCCCGAGGGGAGTGGGTGTTAGGTAAATAGCCTCTGATGGCTTTGAAGAGAGGGGCCCTTCAGAAGCCCCTACAGGCCCAGGGTGAGCCCAGGACCGGCCAGGCCACCCCTGCGGGGCTCTGTGTCCTGCTCCTGGCTGGCCCCACAGCATTTTGTGGTGCACGAGAGCCTTTCCAGGCCATAGGCCCCTCCAGCCACCCCAAGCCCCAGCCGCTTTTGGGAGATGCACACCCAGACGGCTCCCCAGAGTCGTCCATGGGTTCTGCTGAGGAACAAAGCCCCTTAGAACATGCGGCCAGCATCCCCTTGCCAGGTCTGGGCAGAGGGCTGTAGTTTCTGTTGCCTTTCTTGTTGGTTGGTTTGGGTTTTGGTTTTGGTTTTGTACGAACTTTTTAAAAATGTAAACATTGCTTGTACATAGTACAAATTCAGTCACTTCACAAGAGCAGAGAGTGAAAACCAAAATGACCATACTTTGCAGGTCCCCTACCCCCTTCCCAGAGGTCACCACTCCAATCCCATGTACCTCCTGAAGGGGCCCCCAGCTCTTGCTCTCCACTCCGCTGGGCCCTGACCTGTCTGAGGTTGCTGAGCTGGGGGGTCCTCCCCAGGACTCAGGATCTTCCCCCCGTTTCTGTGTGTGCTCGGGGCCCTGAGCTTCACCTGCTGACCCCTCTCCAAACCCGGGTCCCCACTGGAGATGCTAGGCCTCCAGAGGCTCTGTCACCTGCCTCAGGCCCCCAAACCTGCCAAGCCGCTTTTTTGCAGAGTGGTGGCAGCTTACTGAGTGGCTCCAGGCTGCCCCACACCCTTTAAGGCAGTAGTGTGACTTCACCCATCAACAGTGAAGTAGTAGCTTCACGCTCCCTGAATTCATTCTCCTGATCTAAAGGGACAATGAAGAGGGTCCCTGGTGGTTGACGGCGAGGACCCAAGCCCAGCTCAGCCTCACAGCAGAGGCATCTCCTGTGTGTCTGTTTCTGCAGGATTTTCACCCGACCTGGACCCCCCCTAAGGAAAGCACATGTGTCCTGGATCTTCTGCTACCACACATACCACTAACTGCTCACCTTTCCGTAGGCAATTATTGACCATAAATTCTTTTATTTTGATAACACTTTGATCTACATTTGGTGGAAACTAAGATAGTTACAATTTATTGGCTGATAATGTTTTTCATTCTTTTAAAATTGGGCAACCAATTCCTGGTAAGTTAGAATTTCTTATTTCCAGAAGAACTAAAATTGGAGGGATCTTACTGCACAGTCAAGCAGAGGTTGAAATGTAGGTTGAATTGAAGCTATAAAACAAAGCAGCAAATAAGCAATAGTTTGTAAATGTGTGATTATGCATCACGGTCAAATTCAGCACTGCAGCCCTGGAAAGGCCCAGGCACCCCCAGCACAGGAGCTGAGTGCAGGCCCCCGTGTGATCTGCAGGCTCTTTCCAGCCCCACTGCAGAGAGTCACGCTTTCCCTGGGTCTGGGCAGGACCGTGTTACCGCCCAGGAGAGCCCACGGGAATCTGGAGAGCCGGTTGACATTAGGCTGGTAGACTGAGATCAGCTACAGTGGAAATACCAAAGACATTGGCTAACACTACAAATCAGGGCTTTTGTCTGGAGAGCTGGATGTTAACATCCCAGCACAGCAGTACTTTGAAATTTCCACATCAATGTGACTGTCATCAGCGAGTGCTTTACAAGTGTTTGCTCACAAAATAAACCCATATACAAACGGGGAGACAGAGGTGAATGGGTGAGTGGTTGGAAGGGGGGATGGATGGAAGGATGGGAGTGAATGGATGGTTGGAGGAATGGAAGGTGGGAAGATGGATGGATGGATGGTGGATGATGGATGGGTAGGTGATGGATGATGGATGAAGGGATGGAAGGATGGACGGATGGGAAGGTGATGGATGGGTGTTTGATGATGGATGGGGAGGTGATGAATGACAGATGGAAGGATGGATGGATGGGTGGTGGATGATGGAAGGACAGATGTTGGAAAGACAGGGACAGAGTGGGGTCACATTGTTCTTCCATCAAGGGCAGGAGCACCCTCAAAGTGTTTCGTAACTAACTCAATTATAGATCAGCTGTTGCATTATAGCGAGATCTTTTATGTTCTTTTATCACAAACCCCTAGATATTTGTTGTTTTTAACTCACGCTATAAAGTCTAGATAAACAAAATCCAGCTGTCGCTAAGTTTATTATCATGAATGAAGGACTGATAATTTGGAAATGGAGGGTTATAGCTAGAACGGTCCTTTTGGACTTTTGCTCCTGCAAATCCTACTCAGGTATTAACTGATGGCTCATGGGTCAGCCCAACTCAGTGCACCTTCCCTGCCAGCACGGGAGGTCAGCTCACACATCCACATGCCCCAGAATGCACATGCAGGAACATGCTTGTCAGGGCATTGCAGAGAATCCAGGAAACCCAAGTTGTTCTGAAAGCCCTGGGATGATCGGCATTCCTGAGACGCTGAGTGTTTAGGAACTGCTGGTTCATGTCTCCTTGGTGACTCCAGATAGATTATTCTCCAAGTTTCTATCCCAAGAATGTGTTCTGAGCCCTTTTTCGGCATCCCTCATTCACTTCGCAAACAAGCCTTTGTTTCTGTCTCTGAATTGCCAGACAATGCAGTTTCAAGGAAAACTGAAATTCCTGTTTGGACAGAAGAGGAAAGTTCCTTCGGGGGCGGCTCTGCCCCCTCGGCTCTCGCTGTTCTGCACCGCGGCACCTGTCCTCCTTCCCTCCGTGCCCGACATGAAAGCGAAGAGCACATTTCTGAAGGTGAAGCACGGGGTGGACATCTCAGCCCTAACGGATGCAAGGTGAGAGTCAGGGTTGAGACAAGTGCTTTGAAATTGGTATTTTCTGACTGTTCTTTCTTATTTCCAGCAAGCAATAAAATGAGAGCTTTTTTATTTTGAAGCTAGTACAGTATGTAGGAAACAACTCTTAGAAAAAAGATGCACTTTCAAACTAATGTTTGTGACCTGCGGGCTGCATGCTGCATGCTGCCTTCATCACCAAGTCCCTGAACCCAGTTACAGCTCAGGAGAGGCACCCAAGCCTGTGTTTGCCATGAGGGTGGAAGGCCAGGGCCAGCAGCCTCCTCTACTTCTCTGGGCAACCCCTCCCTTCACACACAGTGGTACCCGAATGCCAGAGGTGATATCCAGCAGGTGGGGACATGGTACCACTGCCTTCCAGGAACAAAACAATCAGCCTTTCAGGAGCAAAAACCACATTGTATGAATTTTTGTAGGCAGTTCACTTCTGTAATTTCTTGGAATGGGTGCAGGATGTCAAAAGGCCCACGAGTCCCCAGCCTGCTTCTCTGTCCCTGTGACAGTCCCCACACTGGGGTGGAGTGGAGCCAGCAGCTGAAGAGGAGCCCCCTCTGGCCCTGCCCCAGCTCACCCCCCACAGTGGTGCGTCAGCTGAGAGCCACTGGGCTTGGAATGGCCTCTCTAGTTGGGCTGGGTGCTGGGCCGACTGAGCATGGAGCCAGCTGCTGGGTCCCTGGCATTGGCCAGGAGAGCTGCTCTGCACGGGCTTCATGCAGGGCCAGCAGTCTCGCGCTATGACCCCTAGGCTCACGGCCTGCCCAGAACACTCTCAGGCCTGACACTCTCGGGAAGCCCCTTGCCCCACATCCGCTTCCCACTTACAGGGAGAGCCGGCAGCTGCCCTTTTAGGAGGTGGGCATGCAGCCCACTCCCAGGAATCCCTGTTCACCCATCCATGACCCTGGGAGGGGTGAGCCCCAGGGCTTCCTCTCAAGCCCCTGGGCCCCTGTACGTCCCCACCGGGGTGTGAGTGCTCAGTCCTGGTCAGCACCCACAACTCCTCTTTGGCTTCCTCGGGCAACTGTCTAGCTGGGTAGGAAGCCGAGGTTGCAGGGGGAGGGCCGTTCTGCTTCCTGCTCCTTGGGGTCACGTATCATTTCTGCACTGGTTGGAGGGTGGCTGAGCTGCCCCTCTGGGCACCCCGACATGTGCCAGTGTACTGAAACTGCAGCTTTCAGAGTGTATTAAATATATATACTTCCTTAATTTTAGAGATACAAAATGTCATAATATGAGGGAGGGAAAACAGAATCCACATAAAACCGTGAAGTGAGTGACAAAGCAGAACCTTGCAGGTGAGCCAGGTGCGGAGGCCACTGCCGGGCTGCCGTGTGCATGGGGCCCAGGGCGGAGGCCTGACACTCGGGTTCTGTGCATTGCTCTGCTTTCATTTACTATCTGAGAGGTTTCTGTTTTTAAGGCTTGCTTATCTTGACTGAAACTCACAAGGAGCTTTCTCTTTTCCATGTGTGTCTCCAGTCCTAAAAACAAGAAGGGAAATCCTACCTTCCCCCCACTTCCCTTGGAGGTCAGGGTGCAGGCCAGGCTCCCACGTCCCCCGGGCACAAACACAGGGAGGTGCAGCCTGTCTGCACACGTGCTGTGAGCTCTGTGGGTGGCAGGGGTGGGCACCTCTGTGGGCCGGATGCCTAGACTGACCTCAGAAGCATGTGAGGATTCGTAAATTAAGCCTCACATAAGGCCACTGAGATGAGTCCATATGCTGTACGAACACTTACCTTGGGAGTGCAGAGCTGGGGCAGTGCAGAGAAACCTGTCTTAGGAAAGAAGCTCCGTGGGGTCCTCAGAGCTCTCAATTCCCACCTGCCCAGACCTGAATGCCTGCCTAGCTTTCAGCACCAGCACCACAGCCACCTCCCTCTGGGCTCAGAAACCCATCTGGGGTCGGCCCAAGTCAGAGCTCTGGCGAGGCCCCGCACTCACAGACTGTCTTCCCAAACCCTGCGTGGCCTTCCTGCAGGAATGAGCTTGAAATTCTCCCATCACTGCAGCTTGTTTCTACTTGGATCAGTACCTGGGCTTTGTAGTCACTCCTGGGAGGTGCAGAAGGGGTAAAAATGTGAGCTGCCCACCGGCACCATCCCAGCTGAGCGGGACCTGCCTATCTCTCCTCTAGTCCCTGCTCCTCCCTCTCCTCTCTTGTCCTCCTCCGTCTCCTTTCATCCAGAAAAGCAAACGCACTGGAAGCCATCCTGTGTGAACTAGGTCTACTTTCTGAAGCAGATGGGTCAGCCCTTCATTGACTTGAAAAGTGACATGCATTGAAATTGACAGCAAGCCTGAGGAGACTTTACACTGGGTCACACGTCAAAGGGGTGAGTGGCCCTGCCATGCTGTGTCTGCCTCAGCACACGTGTGACCCCTGTTGTTTGTTATCTGTTCTTTGCAGAGCAAAAGCTACAAGTCAGTGTGAGTCAGAATTGCACATGAAGCCCAGCTACTCAGCAGGTACTTTAACATCTACCTTCTCGACTTTCCCAAGTGGGTAAAACACATGTGTCGCTCTGCAGGCTCTCCCTGTCCCTGGACCTGTGGCCTGTTCCACGCACGTGCTGTGCAGAGGGCCTTGGCGTCTGGGCCAAGAGCCCAGGTCATCGCCTCCCTGTGGGACGCCGTGGGTCTGGATGCTCAGCTCCCCAGTGATGGCTCTCCCCTCCCCTAAATCCCAGCAGGAAGGAACAGTGCAGAAAACGGCCTGTCAGTGTTCAGGGCACAGACGGATGGTGGTCGCTGGGCCCGGGTTCCTGCCAGAGCCATGTGTCCTTGCCTCAGGGGTGGCCCCGACAGTGTCCTGGACCCCAGGGTGGCCTCAGGGTAAGTGGTGCCCTGCCCAGCTGGGCGCCTCACTAACTCACAGCTGGGCTGAGGAAGGAAGAGCTGGTGGCCGGCCTGGCAGCCTCAAGCAGGAGAGCCAAGCCTTGCTGCTGCAGGACCATGCAGATCCACACACATGCCCAACATGCTTCTCCCTGGGGAAGCAGTCATTACACTGCTGGGCACTGGGGGGCAGTAGGGACTTCAGCCAGGACTGCCAGGTGCCACAGTCCCCTGCTCACACCACCCCTCACCACTTCACCTGTAGCCAAGACCCTGGGTGCCTGTCCAACCTCTACCTTTACTCAGAAACTGTCCGCACCTCTCCTCGACAGCCCACTTACAGCTGCCCCTGCCTGCTGCCCCCCCCCCAGCTCTGCCCAGGGTCTCCTCTTGGAGGACTGGTCTGGCTACCTGGCCTCAGGGCACCACCCCCATCCCTGCACGTGCCAGCCCTGGTGCTATGCAGTGCCAGGAGGGCCTTGGTGGCACTGCGAGGGACTGTATCTGTCTGCTCCACGGTCTGAGGGGCCCCTTGCACCAGACCCCCACCCCTGCCAGTGTCTGTAGCAGTGGGTGTGTCTGACCCTGGTCCCATGGTGTGTACACAGCGACACCTGGAGGAGCCGGTGGGCAGCACACACTGCTCCCTGCACCACCCCATCCCTGGGCCCGTGGAGCCTCACCTGGCCATCTGGGAGACCGTGGGAGGGTCAAGACGGAAGAGAAGGTCCTGGGCTGGCACCACAGGGCGCCAGGGGGTAAAAGCCTTCGTGTACCATGGGCTGGCATGTGGCAGCCCTGCAGCTTAGTCAGTACCGCTCTAACTCGGTGCCTCTGCAGAACCTTCAGTGCTCTGGTGACGTCCATCTCCCCTCTGCAGGGGCGGGGCAGGAGAAGGGCGCGGGAGGGCGCCCGGAGGCTCCAGCACAGCGAGGCGGCGTAGGGAGGGTCACGCCTATGCTCGCCACTTGGAGGCAGCAGGACCAGCTCAGCAGCTGCACTGGACGACTGGGGCGCTGGGGCAGGAGGGTGGTGCCAGGCTGAAGCTGGAGCCCAGCACAGGGGGTCCATTCCCCGGGCAAGCAGGCGCCCAGGGCATCGTCCACACCAATAGCTTCACTACTTCAGGTAGCCCACTTGTCTCTCACCCATCAAACCGTCTCCCCAGTGCCTGCACTGGCCGGCCAGGCAGAACCCTGCGGGAAGGAGGCCAAGCTCAGGTGCTACCTCCCACCAGCTTCCCCCTCCCCCAAAGGAGTCTGGAGAACGGGCTCCCTCCTCCTCGAGGGCAGCGGCTTGCAGCGGGGGACTACTGTACTGAGGACACCAAGTTTGGAGGCAGGCCGTTGCCTCCAGGAAGTCTGTGCAGCCCCACACTGTCACTTGATGTGCCTATCAAGATGGAGAGTGACCCTGGGTCTGATGATACCGCAGACAGCTACTCTGTGTCCCCAAGCCAGGTGTGGCTGGGAGCCACTGATGTGGCCAAGAGACAGCTGGTTACTTTCCCTACCAGGATGCACCTCAAAACAGAGCTGGGCCACAGGCACCAACTCTGTGCCCCTCACCTGGGGCACCGTGTGCTGGGGGCAAACCCCAGACCTGGCCAGGATCTGGCTTTGTTCCACCCTGCACACTGTGCTTGCCTGGAGCAGGTGCACTGTGTTCCTGAGCCAGAGCCGCCCCCCCACTTCTGTGCACAGGGCCACCAGCCCCCAACTCTGGGCTGCAACTGCAGAGCTCCTGGGACCCTGCCTGTTGTCAAGCGGGAGCCCCTGGACTCATCCCCATGGGCCACTCACAGCCAGGGTGGGGTGCCCGGGACATTCCCCAAAAGTGCCTTGGCGACACTAATGCTGCCTAAAGCCCCTGAGGGCACATTCCTGCTGTAAAGCAGAGCTTCTCCAAGAACTGGCTCCTGCCCATGCTGATCTGCCCCTTGGCCGGGGGTGGTGTGGAATCAGAACTTTTCCTGGTGGCCCCCTCAGAGCTACAGGAGTTCAGTCCTCCGTTGTGTGGGCAGGTATGCAATGGTGTGTTCCTAAAACACCACAGAAATTCTTAAATGCAAAGTGCTCTTAAGTCAGTTCAAGTATCACCATATTTCCCTTAGAGGAATCAAAACTTCTCAGAGAGCAGCCACAGTGCAACCTGTCGGCTTGGTGGGCACACTCACTCTGAGGGTTCTGCAGCAATCTCCGGCAGCTGGCAGCTGCAGGCCACCCCCCAGTTCCTCAGGGCTGTGAAGAGTAGCGACCCAGGTGTAAATTAGGGACATAATGTACTGAGCCGCAGTGACCATGCACCCATTCGTGGAGAGAGTCTAGGAAGTTTCAGGCACTGTGGTAGGCTTCAGGTGCTCCCTGACCCCACAGAGTGGAAAGCCAACAGGATGAGGCCCTGGCCCTCCGGCAGCCTCTGCTGCTTCCAGTGGGTGTCTGAGGATGATTGGTCCTCACCTGTCTGTCAGCCCATGTCACCAGGCGCTGACAGAGTCTGGGCTTGCAAGTGTAAAGAAAAGAAATAGCAAGTTGAGTCGCCTGTGGAGGCTGTTCTGCAGACTGTCTAGTTTTTTAAATGAGGGTTCCAGTCATCATCCCAGGAAGAATTATTAGGACAAGACAAGTAAAAAATTTTTAAGGTAGTACATTCTGATCATAGGAAATTTGGATACAAAAGCATAAAGCAGAACATGAAGGTCACCCACAGTCCCAGCCAGAGATGGCCTGTGGCTGCTAGTGAAGTTCACACACCTCCAGGGTGACCACTCACATGGGATATAACACCAGGGTATAGAAATCCCCACCAAGCAGAAGCTGCAGCAGGAGGGCCTCCAGGTCAGGGTCCCTCTGCAGCTGCCCACCTGTGCTGGCGTGGACAGACCCCTCCTTCTCAGGGACAAGGGCACCTGTCCTTAAAGTCACCTCCACTTGGAAGTCTCCAGAGGTGGCAGGAGCCCCTGGGCAATGACTGGCTGCTCCACCATCTGGTACGTTCTGCTCCTCAGCTCAGGGTCCCTCCAGCGTCTGTGGCTTGGGGTGTGTGTCCTCAGCTAATGATGAGGCCATTTGGAAAATGCCTGTTCACCTCATCACAGCTCAGGACTCGCTGGAAGGACTGGGTCTTCTGGACACAGGACTTAGACACACCCCAGGGTGCCCATGCTCCTCAGTTGTCTCTCATGAGAGGGTTTCCCCTTAGGGTACAGCAGCGGCTGAAGGTCTCCTCCCAGCACTGTCACAGAGGGTCACCTGCCAGAGCCCAGGGTCAGGAGCAATGAGTCCATGGCTTCCTGGGACACCCCCCATGGCCCACCCAGCAGCTTCTCCATCTCTGCTTAGCTCACTGGGCCTTGCAGAAGGTGACATCATCAGGACTGTCCTGTCCTCACCACCACTGCCAGTCTTCCCTCCTTTGTTATAAGGCAGCACAACTGCCAACCACCTGCTCCCATGAGCCCCGGGGCCTGCATCCCCTCCCCACCCAGTTCTGTGCCAAGCACAGCACACCTCTGCTCTCTGTGCACGTATGGACTCAACCCCTAAGATGTGGGGTGTATGTCAGAATCCCTGTCCTTCCTTCCTGTGCAAACCACACGCCCAGCCCTCATCATGGAAAGCCCCTACACCATCTTTCACATGCAACACCCCCCAGGGTCAGAGGGGACACCAGGCTCTGTCCTCACTTCATGCAACTGAGAGCCATGCACCTGACCCACCTGGGAGCATGTAACGTATAACCGGGAAAACAAGGGATGGAAGAGACGCCCCTCAGTGACATCACTGTGTGTGTACACACGGTAGCAAATCCCCACATGACCAGAGCTGCAGGCTGAGACCACACGGGGAGCCTCTCCAAACACATGGCTGTTCCTGCCCCAGGGCCCTGGTGTCCAGGCACTCATCCACTCTCCCAGACGGCGTGAACCAAACTGGCTGCAGATGGCGGTCAGATGGGTCCTGCCTTGTTGGTGTGGAATTTGGCGCCCGGGCGTGGGCTCACAGGCTTGTGCGCAGTTGTGCCCAGGCCCTTTCTCTGTGGGTGGGCATGACCCCCGGAGTCAACACCACTGCTCTCTGACAGCCATGCCCTCCTAAGAAGTGTATGGGGACGGCGGTGGGATGTAGGGGGTGCAGAGGGCCATTTCTGCTTCAGGATGTCATCAGTGCTGATTACAGGCTTATGGTGGCTGGAAGCTTTTGCCTACATAGCTGAACAAGTACTAAAGTCAAACATAATGTGGGAGGGAGATGGATGGAAGGAAGCAGATAAACACATTATATTTTACATTTTTACATTTTCTACTGGAAGAAAAAGTTTTCAGTATCTAGACTGACTTGTTGAATTTTTAAAAGTGGATACACTATAATGAAACCTTTTATACTCTTTCTCAGTGCCTTTAAAGAGCTTTCAAATATACTTCTGATACTCTTTGTATTATTGATGTAAAATAAATCACGTTTACCATAAAAACATCTACTTGATTTTCCAAGTGAAGTCAGTTTATTTCATGTCGTAAGGTGGCACTTCCTGGATAGAATGCAGCTACAAATGTAAGAAACCACCTGCTGCCGGCTGCCAGAGGTTGCCAAGAAGGAGGCAGACTGACTGCCTGAGCCCCCGCTCATCCTGAGGGCTGAGGCCTCCCAGGTGCTGTTAGGACACCCCAGGCTCCACATGCCTGTAGAAGGCAGGCACCTGGCGTGTGTGTGTGTGTGTGTGTCTGGCCTGTGTGTGTGTGTGTGTGTGTGTGTGTGTGTGTGTGTGTGTGTGTGCGTGCGCGCATGGGCCCCTGTGGGCCAGTCCCTCACAGCCCAGGACCTAGTGACAGGTGTGTAAGAAGGGGCAGGGCTCATCAGGGCTCAGGCAAAGCCCTCCCAAGCCCCAGGGAGTAGTGTTCTGTTTTCTTTGGCTAAAAAGCACCCCGAAATGGACAAGCCTCAGGCACCCTGTACAGTGCATAGACCTGCCCCTACCTGTAGCAGGTCTAACCTTGGCCAGGCCTCCTCTGTGTGCCCTGTCGGTCACCACTCCAGTTCCTGTTCTAAGACTCCTGTGTCCTTCCCAGGGGAGGCCAGGCTGCCTGCCCTCCACCCCAGCTGCTCCCTGTCTCTTGTGGCCACCTGCCAGCCTGTGGTCCCCACAGCTTCCCTGTGTCCTCCACACTCTACACTCTTCTGTGCTGAGACCTTCTGGTGGATGTAAACATCCCCACTGCAGCAGGACTCCAGCACCACTCACCCTGCTCCTGCTGCTGGACAGGGTCAGATCTGGACTCCTCTACACACACAGCAGCTGCCCACCCCTGGGCCGGTGCAGGCCTGAGGAAATGCCCAGCATGCTGGCAGTGCTCACAACTTCGCTAGGTGCTGCCTCCAGGCCTGTTTCAGGCTCCAGTGACAATAGCAACCAGATGGCAGTCAGCAGCAGACCGTGTCCCCCAGTAGTTATGGAGGCTGCAAGTTCCCTGTCAGGGAGCCAGCAGGACCTCTATGGGGTCTCCTTCTTAAGGACACTCATCCTATTGTCATGGCCTAGTCCCCTCCTAAAGGCCCACCTGACACCACCGGGGTTGGGTTCAACATATGAACACACAGCCCAGCACCCACGGGACCTTAGGCCCCAGCCTTGGCGTTGTGAAACTGGGTGGCAGGCCCCCAGTTCTAAACTTGGTGTCAGATGAGGGGGCCTGGTAGTTGGTTTGCGTGTATCTGGAGTCCTTCCTCAGCAGTAGTCGAGCCCCCTACTGAATACAGGCCCTGTGACAGCGCTGGTGAGACAGGGACCATGGGTGTAGTCAGAGTAGGGTGAGGGCCTCCGGAAAAAGCAGGGTGGGATATTTACAGTCAGCAATATAACAGTGGGCAAAGAAGTTCCTTTTGAAACTCTGTGTTAAGCATTATGCAAAGTCAAGGTCACACTAATCCTCTAGGAACAAGATACCAGACTAAGAATATAGACATCTTCAGTAAGGTCAGTTGAAAGTCAAAAGGCCAGGAGCAACTTGGCCTAGAATGATTGAGCGGTTTTACAAATAGGGAAAGGTATCACAGCATAATCCGTGACTTTACTGTAAACAATTCTAGCAAGCAGAAAACAACCCAGCCCTCCTTGAGGGCAGGGCAAGTGGTACAAGTCCACACCCCTAAGCCTTTTTTCATGTTCTCGAAAAACCCCAATCTGCCTACAAAACCCCCTAGACAACGCAGCACACCGGACTCTCTTGTCCCCTCCTGGCATGAGCCGGGAGCTCTGTCCTATCACTTTATTTCTAAATAAAACCCTGTACCTTGCTCTCCTACCTTGCCTGTTTGCTAAGCTCATTCTTCGGCTTCGTGAACAAGAACCCCGGCATCACTAGGACTGGGACACAGTAGGGAGGAGGGGTGACACCCCTGGTCTGTGGGTGGGGTGCAGACAAGCGTCCAGGCAAGTCCTGCAGTCAGGGAAGAGACAAGCGCAGCACAAAGGGTCTGGGGTCCAAAGCTGTGCCGGGAGGTAGCCTTTGGAGCCAAGAACTGGAGCACCACTGCAGGTGCAAGAACAGTGTGTGGGGTGGAAGAGGAGGGCTGGGGGGGAGGGGACAGGCATTGCAGGTCACAGCAGGGTCTGAGGAGGGGACAGCGGGCCCCCCCAGCCTCACCCTTTCTGGCTAATTTGCCAGCTTCTCTTTATACTCTGAGGGCAGTGCTCCATCAGTTACTGATTTTCTGTCTGTGGCTTGTTTTTTCATTTAAAGAGTTTTCAAAAATTTATGCAAGAGTAAAAAGCTTAGCATGGCAAACTCTTCCTTTGTGTTTGATGCATTTAGCATCTCAAAAAAATAACTAACGGTGCTTCTGAAACAGCCTGTTTGGTGCAAGTTCTGCCCAGGTTTTCTCCCGCCGGCCCAGTCGCGTGCAAACCGCCTGCACGCCGAGGCATTCTGTTCTCATGTTATGCTTTTGTCATTGTTCCTTCGGGGACTAAGTTCATTTTTGACTCGAGCGTAAGCCGACAGCGCACTAAGGGGCTGCCAAGTAACGCGGTGGCTGTTGGTCCGCCAGGTGTGGCGCAGCCCACCTTGTTCGTGTTCACTTAACTGCCATCTGCCAATCATTGGTCTGGGGAGCGTTGGGGCCCCCGCAAAGGGAAAAAGCCCCGCCGCACCTTGGGTAAGAGGTACACACAGGTGAGCGCAGGCGCGTCAGCGGAGACGCGGGCGGAGGCACAGCGCGAGGTCGGGGAGGGCTCTGGAGAGGACACCGGGGTAGGGGGGGTCACTGACAGAAAACTGCGGGAAAGGAGGGAGAAAGCGCGCTGGGGGCGGGCAGGACGCCCCGCTCCCCGGTAGCCACCCGGCTGGAGGGCGCGCAAGCGGGCAGGGAGCCGATTGGGCAAGCCTGTACGCCAGGCCACGCCCTTCCTGTCACGCTTCCGGAAGCGGAAGTGCCCCCGGACCGCATTTCCGGTCGGGCGCAGCGCGGCGGACGGTGAGTCGTCTGCTGGCCGGCGGTCTCGCTGGCCCCGGGGCGGGGTCGTGAGGCCCCCCCAGGTCCCTGTCGGGGAGCTGTGCGCGGCCCCGGGGGCCCGGCCGAGGCCGCTCAGACCCTCCACGGCCCTGCCGCCGCCGGGGCCGTGGCCGGAGCTCCAGCCCCGACCGCAGAGCGCACCGGGTGGACGGGCGGTGGGGACGCCGAGGTCGCTGCACCGCGAACCCGGAGAACCCACGCACGCGAGGACCGCGGGCTCCCCGGGAGCGCTGGGGGCACGGCAGCAGAGGCCCGCTGCGGGCGCTGCCCTGGGGTGGGGTTTTCGGCCGGTTGCCTCCGCATCTGGCATTTTTCTATCCGGTGCAGATTGCTGCGTTGCTGCACATAATCAGAAAAAATACCGAGAAGGGAAGCGCGTGCTTGCAGTATGTGTCCCTGTGAAAGACAAGTGAGAGGGCGTGTGGCGGAGACACAGTTGTTTAACCAGAGCCCTTAGCGAAAATCCTGTATGGGTTTGAGTGTTTTCTGAAAGCAGGTGGGAGTGGGAATGAAGAATTTTGGGGGATGGTGGATCTTTTTTATCTTTGAGAAGTTGCATACAGAAAAAATGAGTGGAAGTGGGAGTGTAACATCTGAGGTCAAGGGACAAAGGTGTATGAAATGCTTTCGTTTGCCAGTCACTCACCAAATACTCCTTTTAGCTCCCCCACTGGGCTATTGGGAGAGCTAGGGCTGAAGGCAGGTTTGCTTGCTGTCTGAGCACCTGTGCACTGTACCTGTGCTTTCTGCCCTGTCACCTTTATTTGTGGGAGCTGTGAACTAATAGGAAATGGAGTTTTGGATACTGCAGGCACTGGTGTTTTTCAAGGGGCTCAGGACATGGGCTGGGACTGCAGCTCTGGTGGTGAGGTGTGTACTGTCCCTGTGCCTCTGTGTCCTCTTTGAGGCCTCCTGGCACAGGTGCCCCATGGCGGGCCCGGTGGGTGGTGTGAGGGCTCAGGAAATGAGAAATTGCCCCTGTCTAGGACAGAAGGGCCTTAGGGGCTGACACATGACGTGAGCGGTCTGGGACCCACACAGAGACGCCACCACAACACTCCTCCTACCTGTAGCCTGTAAATGCCCCTGCCCCACTCGTAGGCAAAGCTTTCCCATATTTGAGTTCTGAGGGTTTGTATTTTATACAGAGAGATTCATAATCCTTCTAGTTCACTGATTAATGACCTCAAATGGACTCCTTTTAGCTCCTGTGTGAGCAACTGACTTTGATGGGGGCGAGTTTTGTACTTGAGATTCATACCTACCTGATGCATCTTCCCTCTCTCCTCCTCCCCCAAGCACACAGCACACCTCTAGCATGACAGATGCAGAACCCCTACCTGCTTTCTGGCCATGAAGGAGACGGACCGGGAGGCTGTTGCGACAGCAGTCCAGAGGGTTGCTGGGATGCTTCAGCGGCCAGACCAGTTGGACAAGGTGGAGCAGTATCGCAGAAGAGAGGCCCGGAAAAAGGCCTCCGTGGAGGCTAGGTTGAAGGTACGAGATCAGGGAGGCCAGGGCACCTGTTTTCACAGGCAGGACAGAGTATGTATCTTGAGTTCCAGGTTCCCACTTATTGTAATTTTACCAAATTAGAAATTAGACTTTGTGATGATCTGGATAGAGGTGTAACATGACCTTTATTTAGCACATTCTTTCCAACAATTTATTACCAATCAATGAGGTTTACAAAGAAGATTGCAGAGTATTGCAAACACTGAAGGAACCACCTTTTTAAGCATCTGGAGTAGCCTTTTAACTTTTCAAACAGCTACTCTTCTTTATTAAAACCTCTTCTGTGGAATGCACCAGAGAGCATTTCATTTAGGTTATTCCAGCATGTGCTGGAGCACACTGACTGGGTGCCAGGCATCCTGCTGGCCCTGGGTAGGAAGAAAGAGGACACACTATGAGTGTGTGACAGACAAAAAAGGAAATAGTTCACTCTTAAGGATTTGAGGATTCAGATTGGCTTTCAATGTAATTCATTTGAAGAAGGAGAGTTTAGTAAAGCCCACACATTTAGCATAGTTATGTAGTAGCACAACACCATCAGTAGTTATGAAAAGGTTGCAACCGTGGCTTGCTATGGTTGACAGACAGCAGAGCAGTCTTGGAGACTTGAGAGAATGCCTTTGGGGAAAGTGAACTCTCACGCTGATGTGGCGCTGAAGGCACTTGTCACTTGGCGACACTGTTAGCGCCCAGGTAATGGCAGGCTGGATGAGGCAGGATGAAGGTCATTAATTTGTGCAGTGAAGCACCCAGAGACCTGGTGGGCTAATGCTACATTTTTCATCAGAATTTTGATGTTTTAGAAGCTTGTGGGATTAGCAGTTTCAGTAGTGACTTAGAAACTTTGTGTGGTCTGTTGCAGTCATTGTTCATTACTCGTAAATGCATCTTAAGGCTCCTGGGTGAAAGATGCCCCCGGCTTCAGTGGGGCTGCCTGGCCTTGCCCTTCCCTTCCCCATCCACCTCTGCTCCTCTTCCACGCCCTCTCCCCATGCCACATAGCTTTCCAGAACACCTTCCAGCGGGCGTGCAGAGTGAGTCTGCATCAGAGGGACCGGTTCTGTGCAGGGGGCTTGCCATCCTGGTGCTGAGTCTGGTTCTCCCTGCGTGGCAGGATCCCCCCAAAGCTGATGAGCCAGTCCCAACAGTGTTCTGCACTTTGATAAGGCCTGCAAGGAAGCCAAGGGACGCTGGAAGGTGGTGCATGCTGTCTCTCTTGGTACCGCTGAGGTGGCAGCCACGGGACCAAGGTGTGCCCACAGTGGTGTCCGGTGTCTTCAGGCTGAGGGGCTGGCTGAGGAGTGTTGTGAGGTTTTCACAGCGATGCTTTAAAAGGCATTGTTGCTCTTTTTCGAGGCAGCAATGGAACGAAAAGAAAGAGTTGCCTGTAGATCAGCTAACTCCTTGTTGGATTTTATTCTCTCCCTTCTGGGTGTTGACTACTCCCTGATACTGAAATGTCTCTTTTCTGCACGTGAGCCTGCTGGGGCAGTCTGCTCTTGGCGCCCCTCGTTCTGCTCACCTGCCGGTGTTGCCCCTAGGCCGCAATCCAGTCGCAGTTGGATGGGGTGCGCACCGGCCTGAGCCAGCTCCATAACGCCCTGAACGATGTCAAGGACATCCGGCGGTCTCTGGGCGACGTCAGCAAAGACTGGAGGCAAAGCATCAACACCATCGAGAGCCTCAGGGACGTGAAGGATGCCGTCGTGCGGCACAGCCAGCTCGCTGCAGCGGTGGAGAACCTCAAGAACATCTTCTCAGGTAGCCAGGTGGATGGCTGGGGATGCTGTGCTTGTCTGCAGGTTGCACATGTCATGCTCTGTGGGTGGGGCTTCCGCTTAGCATGTTCTGGGGACCGGCCTCGGTGGGCAGTAGCTTGGATTCCTGCCCACATGAGCTGCTTATCTGGACTGTGGACGGCAGCGATGAGTTGAGCAAGTGAAGGCTGGTGGACTGCTGGCAGCTCCATATTTGTCAGGACCAGGATGGAGGCACCAAAAGGGGTACCTGAGTGTCCCCTCAGCTGCAGTGTGGCTGTCAGAGCAGCAGACCAGCTGGGGCTCTGCAGGAGGAGAAGACACCACATGCTTGAAAGGGGCCTGGTCCATGATCAGGCAGAGGGTCCACTTCCCCAAGGGAAGGGTACCTAAGGAGAGCAGAATTCCCAGGAGGAGGAGAATGGGCATGGCCAGGGTGGGAGGCTCACCCTGGAGTCTGTTGTGTTTGGAGCAGGGCCTGGTGGTTTGGGGGCCTGAGAGCATGGCCATGACTCTCCTGGAGCCACATCCCAGCACCTGGCTCCTGGGAGGAAGTGTCAGGGAGCATGTCAGTGCCCCCGCCCCCCCCGCCCGGCAGGGCTCCTGTGGTGTGCAGCATGGCCTCCCCACCCGCTGTGATGGCAGCTCCTCTGCCCCCAAAGCCTGTACCTCTCCTGTCCCCTCCCCTCTGTCGGGGTCACTAACAACCAGTGTGAGGCCTCGGGATGGTCTGACCCCATCCTTTCCTGTATGCCGTGTCTGGTCTTGGAGTTCTCTGTCCTTTCCCAAACTTTGCTTGACCCCTGCATACAACCTGGTGTGGTTCTTCCACCCACACTGTGAGTCCTCAGCTCCATGGCCTTGCTCCTGCCACATCGAGTCATGGTGACCTGTATCCTGTTCATCCCTGTTCCCCTGGATTCTTGCCACTCACCCCTGTGTCTGAGGGCAGCATTGTCATGTGGCCTATGCTCTCCCGTGTCATCTTCCTGGCCCTGACACTCAGGGCCACGATCCAGCCCAGCCAGTGACACGCACCCCACTGCGGGTGCTTGGGAAGCAGCTCTTCTTGGTGACGGCCGACTGCCTGGAATTGGGGCATGGTCCCCACGCCCAAATCTCCTTTTTGATGTTCAGCCCCACCTTCTTGGTTTTTTTCTTGCCTTCTAATTTCCTGTTGATTGGCAGCATTTCCTTCCAGGCTGATAAACCTAATGCTAATGACCAGAAAGTTGCTGGAAGCATTCATCCACAGAAGTTGAAAATAATTTTCATCCCTTAATGAAAATCAAGGCTACAATGTGTACGAATTATCTGTAGGAGAAGGTCTTCCTGGGGACACAGTTTGCTTGTTGGGCCCGTCCAGGCCCTTGTCATTTGTAACTCAGGAGTGCTGTGCACATCCCCTTTCCCAGCTTTTTTTATTGCAAAATACACATACTGTAGAAGTTCCCATCCCAATCACTTTTAAGTGCGCTGGTCTGGGGTCTGAAGCACTTCAGCACCGTCATGCAGCCACCACCACCATCCGTTTGGAGGATTCTTCTATTGCCAGACAGACTGTGCAACAGTTATATTTCATGTGAGCCTGGGAAGAGCCACAGGAGCTCTGCGCCCAGTCGGGGATGGTGCCCCACCCTGCTGGTCAGGGGTCTGTGTCAGTGTCCTGTTGGCTAGGGATCCAGTCTCGGTGTGCCCGGCTTCTCCAGGGGCTCGCTGCATTTAGGTCGTCCAGGTTGGTGGCGTGCGATGGTCACAGTGCCCTTAGCAGTCTTTTTTATTTCTGTAGAGTGAGTGGAAATGTCCCCAGTTACATTTCTGATTTTAGAATTTGAGTCCCCCTCTTTTTTTCTTATTCCATCTAGCTGAGATTTGTTGGTTATCCATCTTTTCAAGGAACCACCTTTTGGTTTTGTGGTTTTCCCTTGTGATTTTTTACTTGACCCATTAAGAGCATGTTAATTTCCAGTTTTCAGTTTTCCAATTTTCCTTGTTACTAATTTCTAACTATTGGTTGTGGTCAGAGAGGATATTTTGTATATCTATCTTTCACAATCCATTGAGATTTAATCCGTGGCCTCACCTGTGGTCTATCCTCGAGAATATCCTGTGTGCCCTGAGAAGAGCGGTGTGCTGTCTGGGTGGAGTGCTCCTGTGTGTCTCAGACCTTGCGGGGTTGTGGTGTCCAAGTCCTGTTTCCCTGCTCACCGCCTCTCCTTGTTCTGTCCGTGGGAGTGGCCTATAGGTCTCCAGCTGTTGATCACAGAACCATCTGTATTTCCAGTTCTTGTCAGTTTTTGCTTTGTATGTTTTGATGGTCTGTCATCAGGTCCACAAATGTTTATGGCTGTAGCATCTTGCTGGACTGAACCTTTTATTAATATACAATTTCTTTTTTTGTCTTGTAGCCATTTTTGATCTCTAGTCTGTTTTGTCTGATACTAGTGTAGCTAGCCTGCTCTACTGTGGTTAGTATTTGCATGGATATCTTTCCCAGCTGTCACTTTCAGCCTGCCTGTGTGTTTGGATCTCAAGCAAGTCTGTTAGACAGCGTAGGGTTAGATCGTGTATTTTAATCCATTCTGTCAATCTGTTTTTGGATTGAAGAGTTTAACCCTCTTACATTTTAGGTAATTACCCATAAGGAGGGACTTAATTCTGTCATTTTCCCATTTGGTTTCTTCATTCCTTCCAGCTTTTTGTTCCTCATTTCCTGCATTACTGACTTTTGTGTTTGGTTGATGTTTGGTAGAATGTTTAGCTCCCTTTCTCATTTCCTTTTGTGTCTATTCTGTAGCTAATTCCTTTGCTTTCTGTGGAGGTTATGTTTAACGTCGTATAGTTAGAACACTCTAATTTGTATTTATACCAGCTTAACTTCAATAACATACAGAAACTCTGCCCTGTTCAACTCTGTCTCCACCAATTTCAGTTATTGATGCCCCAAATTACATACACGACATGTCCCAAAACATAGAGTGTATTTTATGCATTAGTCTCTTAAATGACATAGAAAGCAAACTATGGAATCATAAGCCAAACTTATAGTAATAGTAGCTCTGTTCTAATAGCTTTTTGTCTCTGAAGGTATTAGTCTTTTAAAATATGTAGAACAAAAAGTAAAGTTAAAAAGTGAAGTTACAATAATACCTCTTTTTCCGATTGCCTGGGCATTTATCTTTATTTCTCTAGTCAGCTTCATGTTGCTATCCAGTATCCTTCCATCTCACCTGCAGGACCCCCTCGAGTGCATCTTGCAGGGCAGGGCTAGTGGTAACCGACTTCCTCAGCTTCTGTTTATCTGAGAATGGCTTAATTTCTTCTTCACTTTTAAGGACACTTATGCCGGATGCAGGATTTTGGATGGCAGTTTTTTCTTTTAGCACTTTGAATATGCCAGCCCATGCCTTTTGTCCTCCAGAGTTCCTGATAAGAGCTCTGCAGCACCCCTGTTGAGGACTCCTCATATGTGACAGTCAGCTTCACCCTCGCTGCTTTTGGCATTCTCTCTTTGCCTTAGGCTTTCAGCAGTTTGGCTAAAATGTCTTGGTGTGGGTCTTCTTTTGAACATTAGTCAAGTAATTTCTCTGTCCCTTTTTCTCTTTTCTTCTCCTGGGACCCTCATGAGGAGCACACTGGGCGCCTTGACGGTGTCCCGCAGGGCTGCAGCTCCTTTAGTCCTTCTTCCTGTCCCTCATATTGATAATTTCTACTGTCCTGTCTTCAAGTTTGCTGATTCTGTCTTATAACTGCTCAAATCTGCCTTTGAAACCCTGAAGTAAATTTTTCATTTCAATTACTGTAGTTTTTAGTTCTACAGGGTTTTTTGGGGGAGAGGAGTCTTTTAGGTTTTTTTATCTCTTCATTAGTATTTCTGTTCATCTGTCATTTTCGGGACTTTCTCCAAGTCTTCTTTCAGCTCTTTGAGCATCTTTAAGACTTGTTTTAAAGTCTTTGTCCCCCACTCCAAAACTACTAGAACTAATATCTGAATTCAGCAAA
>JAQQAC010009165.1:91864269-91884277 GCA_029783875.1 Phataginus tricuspis | reverse complement strand
TTTGATTACCGATTCAATTTCGTTGCTGGTGATTGGTCTGTTTAGTTTTTCTGTTTCCTGCTTGGTGAGTCTTGGAAGGCTGTATTTTTCTAAGAAGTTGTCCATTTCTTCTAGGTTTTGCAGCTTGTTGGCATATAGATGCTCGTAATATTCTCTTATAATTTTTTGTATTTCTGTGGGGTCCGTCGTTATTTTTCCTTATTTGTGATTCTGTTTATGTGTGTAGATTCTCTTTTTCTCTTAATGAGTCTGGCTAGGGGTTTATCTATTTTGTTTATTTTTTCAAAGAACCAGCTTTTGGTTTCATTGATTTTTTCTATTGTTTTATTCTTCTCAATTTTATTTATTTCTTCTCTGATCTTTATTATGTCTCTCCTTCTGGTAACTTTGGGCCTCATTTGTTCTTCTTTTTCCAATTTCAATAATTGTGTCCTTAGACTGTTCATTTGGGAATGTTCTTCCTTCTTTAAATGGGCCTGGATTGCAATGTACTTTCCTCTTAAGACTGCCTTCGCTGCGTCCCACAGAAGTTGTGGCTTTGTGTTGTTGTTGTCATTAGTCTCCATATATTCTTTGATTTCTGTTTTGATTTGGTCGTTAACCCATTGATTCATTAGGAGAATGTTGTTAAGTCTCCATGTATTTGTGAGCCTTTTTGATTTCTTTCTGAAATTTATTTCTAGTTTTATACCTTTGTGATCTGAGAAGTTGGTTGGTAGGATTTCAATATTTTTGAATTTACTGAGGTTCTTTTTGTGGCCTAGAATGTGGTCTATTATGGAAAATGTTCCATGTGCACTTGAGAAGAAGGTGTATCCTGCTGCTTTTGGGTGCAGAGTTCTGTAGATATCTGTTAGGTCCATCTGTTCTAGTGTGTTGTTCAGTGCCTCTGTGTCTTTACTTATCCTCTGCCTGGTTGATCTGTCCTTTGGAGTGAGTGGCGTGTTAAAGTCTCCTAGAATAATTGCATTGCTGTCTATTTCCTCCTTCATTTCTGTTAGTATTTGTTTCACATATGCTGATGCTCCTGTGTTGGGTGCATATATATTTATAATGGTTATATCTTCTTGTTGGACTGACCCCTTTATCATTATGTAATGTCCGTCTTTATCTCTTGCTACGTTCTTCGTTTTGAAGTCTATTTTATCTGATACAAGTACTGCAACACCTGCTTTTTTCTCTTTGTTGTTTGCTTGAAATATTTTTTTCCATCCCTTCACTTTTAGTCTGTGTATATCTTTGGGTTTAAGGTGAGTCTCTTGTAAGCAGCATATAGATGGGTCTTGCTTTTTTATCCACTCTGTTACTCTGTGTCTTTTGATTGGTGCATTCAGTCCATTTACATTTAGGGTGATTATTGATAGATATGTACTTATTGTCATTGCTGGCTTTATATTCGTGGTTACCAAAGGTTCAAGGGTTGCTTTTTTACTATCTGAAAATCTAACTTAACTTTCTTGTTAAGTTATTGTGAACGCCGTCTGATGTTTCTTTATCTCTCCCTTCCTATTCTTCCTCCTCCTTTCTTTATATATTAGGTGTTTTATTCTTTGCCTTTAGTTGGTATTTGGATGGTCTGCTTTCTTTGCTATGATTTTATTTTTTCTGGTGACATCTTTTTAGCCTTAGGGGTATTTCCCTCTAGAGCAGTCCATTTAAGATATCCTGTAGTGGTGGTTTATGAGAGGCAAACTCTCTCAACTTTCTTTTGTCTTGAAATTGTTTAATCCCTCCGTCATATTTAAATGATAATCGTGCTGGATACAATATTCTTGGTTCGAGGCCCTTCTGTTTCATTACGTTAAATATATCATGCCATTCTCTTCTGGCCTGTAAGGTTTCTGTTGAGAAGTCTGATGACAGTCTGATGGGTTTTCCTTTGTAGGTGATCTTTTTTCTCTCTCTAGCTGCCTTTAATACTCTGTCCTTATCTTTGATCTTTGCCATCTTGATTATTATGTGTCTTGGTGTTGTCTTCCTTGGGTCCCTTGTGTTGGGAGATCCGAATTTACTTTTGTGTATGGAGTTAGACAGTAATCCAGTTTCATTCTCTTGCGTGTAGCTGGCCAGTTTTGCCAACACCAGCTGTTGAAGAAGCTGTCATTTCCCCAATGTATGTCCTTGGCTCCTTTATTGTATATTAATTGACCATATATGCTTGGATCAATATCTGGACTCTCTATTCTGTTCCACTGGTCTGTGGGTCTGTATTTGTGCCAGAAGTGGTCACTTTCTAAAGTCCTCTGTATATGTGGTTGTTTTGTTTTTTTTTTGCTATTATTAATATACAATTACATGAGCAACATTATAGTTACTAGACTTCCCCTGTTATCAAGTCCCCACCACATACCCCATTGCAGTCACTGTCCATCAGCATAGTAGGATGTTATAGAATCACTACTTGTCTTCTCTGTGTTATACTGCCTTCCCCATATCTCCCCACCACACCCCCATGCCCACTACATTATGTGTGCTAATGTAATAGCCCTTTTTCCCCCTTATCCCTCCCTTCCCACCCCTCTTCCCCAGTCCCTTTCCCTTTAGTAACTGTTAGTCCATTCTTGGGTTCTGTGAGTCTGCTGCTGTTTTGTTCCTTCAGTTTTTCCTTTGTTCTTATACTCCACAGATGAGTGAAATCATTTGATACTTGTCTTTTTCGGCTTGGCTTATTTCACTGAGCATAATGCCCTCTAGCTCTATCCATGTTGTTGCAAATGGAAGGATTTGTTTTCTTCTTATGGCTGAATAATATTCCATTGTGTATATGTACCACCTCTTCTTTATCCATTCATCTACTGATGGACACTTAGGTTGCTTCCATTTCTTGGCTTTTGTAAATAGTGCTGCGATAAACATAGGGGTGCATATGTCTCTTTCAAACTGGGCTGCTGCATTCTTAGGGTAAATTCCTAGGAGTGGAATTCCTGGGTCAAATGGTATTTTTATTCTGAGTTTTTTGAGGAACCTCCATACTGCTTTCCACAATGGTTGAACTAGTTTACATTCCCCCCGGCAGTGTAGGCGGGTAACCCTTTCTCTACATCCTCGCCAACATTTGTTGTTGTTTGTGTTTTGGATGTTTGCCATCGTCACTGGTGTGAGATGATATCTCATTGTGGCTTTAATCTGCATTTCTCTAATGATTAGCGATGTGGAGCAATGAGGTTGTTTTTGAATATTCTAATTTCTTAACATCTGGCTCCCAAAAGGGAGAAAGGGAAAATTTAAGGGTGGAAAAAGTGGCCCTTTAAATCACCTGGAAGTCCCTTCAGCTGGAGGGAGAGGGACGTCTAATGAGTTGGGGGTCCACAGCATTTTCACCTGCCTTTGTGTCTGCACCTCTGCAACCACAAGCTGCCATCAGAAACCAGAGTGCAGGCTGCAGGCCTTGGAGGACAGGGTCTCCTTTGCTCGTCTTGGCTTCCACAAGCCGTGTGAAAGCTGCTGCAGGGACGTTGTGGGGCGGGGGTGGGGGCTGGGGCTCAGGCAGGTAGCTGCTACTGAAATCAGCCATAATTGGCCACAGTTCACTGTCCGCACCTTCCCCTGGAAGCCCCAGCCTTCATTCAGCACCAGGGTGCCCAGGAGTTTCTGGACAGACTGTGTGCGGGCAGCCGTTCGGGGGTGGCTCCGGGGGTGTCCTGCCTGCCTGCCGTCCTCCCAGGATCCTGCACAGCCCTCTGTGTGCTTTTTTACAGTGCCTGAGATCGTGAGGGAGACTGAGGACCTCATAGAGCAGGGGGCGCTTCTGCAGGCACACCGTAAGCTGATGGACCTGGAGTGCTCCCGGGATGGGCTGATGCACGAGCAGTACCGCATGGACAGTGGGAACGCACGCGACATGGCCCTCATCCATGGCTACTTTGGGAGCACACAGGGGCTCTCTGACGAGCTGGCCAAGCAACTGTGGGTGGTGCTGCAGAGGTCGCTGGTCACTGTCCGCCGTGACCCCACCTTGCTGGTCTCAGTTGTCAGGATCATCGAAAGGGAAGAAAAAATTGATAGGCGCATACTTGACCGAAAAAAGCAAACTGGCTTTGTTCCTCCCGGGAGGCCCAAGAATTGGAAGGAGAAAATGTTTGCCATCTTGGACAGAACCGTGACCACCAGGATCGAGGGCACCCAGGCAGACACCAGGGAGTCTGACAAGATGTGGCTTGTCCGCCACCTGGAAATCATAAGGAAGTACGTCCTGGATGACCTCATCGTTGCCAAAAACCTCATGGTTCAGTGTTTTCCTCTGCATTACAATATCTTCAGAAGCTTCCTGAGCATGTACCACCAGGCCCTGAGCACACGGATGCAGGAGCTCGCATCAGAAGACCTGGAAGCAAATGAGATTGTGAGCCTGTTGACATGGGTCCTGAACACCTACACAAGGTAACTCCAGCTTTACATCTGCAGAAAGTGCTTAAAGCATGCCAACAAGACAGTTTCTAAACAGCTAGAGTGGTTTTGCTCTGGGCGTGTGCTTGACCCCACAGGTATCGTTTCCTGACCAACAGAAGTCCCTCTTTGGGTTGTGTGAGGGGCTCCTGGCTGTGTGAATGTTCCGCGTTTGGGTGGTGCCCCTGTCCTTGATGGCCAGGGCAGTGACGGGCTTTTCTGTGACACCGAATGCTCACTCTGCACTCATCCTCGGTGGGTAACACCCTGAACAGGTGGTCTCACACCCCTGGACAGGTGAGGATGTCGGCCCAGTCCCACGATGCCTCATGACCTGCATCGTCCTGTGGCTGGTGAGTAGTCGCCAGCTCTCCTCCCGGCTTCTGATGACCCTGGGTGTGGCCTTCTCTCACCAGCACCCCCAAAAAATCACTTATGCCTTGTGCCTTTCAGCCTTAAATTTGGTCCCTTCCTAGAGGGGGTGTGGGCTGCTTTGTGCGTGTGCGAGTCTGGGGTAGGGTTTGAAAGTCGGGCAGAGGTGGGGTACTTGAGTTCTCTAAGATCAGCCAGGTGTGAGGATCTCGTGGTTTGTGAGTAGAGAACAGCATTAATACCACACTGGGATTTTTATTTGAACCTGTCTTGTAGCTAGTGTGTAGGAATCAATCAGACCTCTTGTTTTAGCAGTAAGGAAGGTCTTGGGATTTTTTTTGTGTTTGCTTGTTCTTTGGCCCCTGCCGTGGTAGAGAATGTGTAAGGACACGGAAAGAAAGGAAGTGTCTCCCACCCGAAGATAGTGGCGGCCACCACGGCCGTGTGGGCTGAGCCTGGCCTCAGTGCCTCCTGGTGTTGCCCTCACTCGGCCTGTGGTCAGCAGGGCCTTGCCCGCCCTCCCTGTTTCCCCACGTGGGCCTCGACTTACTTGTGTTATCCGCATGAGGAGGGCTCTGCGGTGGCCATCTCTTCTTGTGAGTGAGGCTCAGGAGTAACGGCTGGGCTCACAGGCCATCTTGGAGGCAGGACTTGGATCAAGGCACAGGGCCTTCTCCGGCCATCAGGCCTAGGTGCATGTCCGTGGGGGGCAGTTTGTGCCCGCATCTAGTTTCTGGCACATCGTGAGCGTTTCCCCCTTGGTCATTCTGTGGCCTCACCCTGGGCATCCCTTCATAGTGGATGTCCTCGCTTCCATGATGGAAGCATTCCCTGCTAATTACAGCTCTGAGGGTGAGAACAGCCTCGTCTTCTAATACTTGCAGGATCACGTCAAGCGTTTTTCACTCAGGATGACCTCGGACTTCTCTCAGACACTAGACTAGCATTAATATCCCATGTTGTCACTCTAAACATATATGTAGAGAACTGGCAGAAGTTGTGTGAATTTTCTGAGCTTTCGAACCCTGGACTTTTAAGAACCTAACCACATACATAAGTATTACCTGTATTTTATGAAAACTTTTTCTGAAGCGTCCATGTCCCTGCCTTTGGCACAGTAAGCAGCCAGAGACACGTTTCCTTGCTAATGCACCTTCTTACGAGCCTCATGTCGCCCTCCTGCAGGAATTAGCAACATTAACCTCAGCAGTTCATATTTCTCAATTACAGTATTTACTTATTATTGCCCATCTACTAGAGCATGTGTTCAGCATCTTCTGTTTGCCAGGAAGACACCACAACAGAACGACAGAGCTCACCCTCACTGGGCTTTTCTCCCGAGTGCAGTCTCCAGCTCCCATCGTGTGGACACAGCACACTGAGGCTGGGGGGTATAGTGCCTTCAGTGGCCACCCGGCACCGCCCAAGGCCCAGCCCCCCCGGCTGCTGGCAGAGTTGAAGCTGGCTGGGCATCTGTGTGTCAGGAAAAACAGTAACACTTACTGAGGATTCTCTTCTTCCCTCACAGCTAACCTTTCTCACTCCTGGTTTTCACTGTAGTGCAGAGATGATGGGAAACATGGAGCTGGCCCCAGAAGTGGACGTCAGCACCCTGGAGCCTTTGCTTGCTCCAGACGTGGTCTCTGAGCTGCTTGACACGTACATGTCCACTCTTACTGTGAGTAGAGCGGCATGCGGTCCCCAAAGGATGTCTAGTACCATGGCTGCATGGGCTGAGACCAGCAGGCAGAAGGCAGGGAGGCCTTGTCTTAATGTTGGCTTCCTTAAGGATTTGTGGGCTCTGGAACTGGGTCTTCAAATGTATGTTTGCCAGTTAGATCAAGGGAATGGCCCCTCCTCTGGCCCTGGGTCTGGAGACTGGCTGGGACTTTCTTCCCACAGAGGAGTGAGCCTGTCCTTGTTTCAGTGGGTGTGGGGGACCCAGGAGGTCCCGCTGACGTGTGGTGGCGCCTGCCAGCCATGAGGCTGAGCCCTGGACTGTTAGGGTGGCAGATAGGGAAGATGCCCACATAGTCACCAGAAGATGAGGTCAGGGCCTGCTTCCGAGGGCAGGGCAGGCCCAAGCGTGACAGCACTGTGGCTGAGAGGTAAGGCCCGGCCTAGAAGCAGGAAGGGGCTTTGTGCTCCCCAGGTGATGGTGGGATGTCTCATGCACCACACACAGGTCTGCCAGAGGTGTGGGCCTCATGCTCCCCAACTTCTGTCTGGCCCGGCCTCTCCTCCAGCACCACGGTCATCTGAGAGGTCAGCTAGGTGGAGGCCGGCCTGCTGTGTAGGTGGCCCGGGGATGGCCTGTCTGTTGTCCCCTTGCTGTGGTGCAGGAACTCCAGGGTCTTTGTCTGTCTGCTATGGCAGCTGCACCCCAAGGAGAAAACCCTGTTCTCCCCTTTCTTCCCTGTGATGCTGGACTTGCCTAGTCAAACATCATCGCCTGGCTGCGGAAAGCGCTAGAAACAGACAGGAGAGACTGGGTAAAGGAGAGTGAGCCTGAGGCCGACCAGGATGGGTACTACCAGACCACGCTCCCTGCCATCGTCTTCCAGGTACTGCCTGTGCTCGTGAGGCTCAGCCCTGGATTTCGAGTGGGACCTGTGGGATTATGCACGGGTTACATGCTTGCTGAAGCCAGAGCCTTACCTCCCGAGGGCCGCCTGGGCCTCCCGCTCTGGATTTGAGCTAGAACCTGATTGTACATCATTGCCTGTAATGCGTGAGTTGGGGTTTGCTTGTTTGGTGTATCCTGATATTGTGAATAGCCAAAATTTGTCCTGCATGGCACACAGCTGGCTGATGTGATGGATTTGGTGGAGGGGGGGCCTAGATCCTCAGTAGCCACGCACCACCATCAGTCCTCCTTGTGTCACCCGGGCAGTCGCCTTGCTCTCTCTCTTCTGTCCCCTGTACTTGAGCAGCATTGCTGATGGTGGGGGCTGAGCTTCACGCACATGTTGCGGGGGGCTCTGCCTGCTGGCATTCCTCTCTGGGTGTCACCAGCAGCTAGCCACAGCGGCCCCTACCCTTCCCTATAGTTTGGAAACTCTGACATCCTGACAGGCTGCACGTGACCAGGACCTGGGGTGAGCTGTGCCTGTGGCACGTCCCGTGTCCTCCCAGTTCTTAAGAAACCCACAGCCCTTGGGGCCCCCCTGACCCCAGCCACTCCAGCTCCCTGGGCCTGTCTCCCTTTCAGCTCAGGGAGTGTGTTCCTTTCCCCCTCAGTGGGTACCAGCCCATTTGCAGGCAGTTAGGAAATGATCCACTTGGTTTTTTACCCAGTGAGAAGGGTGCTTATTTATTTATTTAACTTTGTTATTTTTCAAGTGGTTTCATTTTTATTTGAATGTGGACTGTCCTAGCAGCAGATGGGGGTTTTATATGAATGGAAGTCTGCACTCTTGTGAGTTTGTCAGAATTCATAAGTTCTCCAATTTCTAGATGTTCGAGCAGAATCTTCAGGTTGCTGCTCAGATCAGTGAAGATTTAAAGACAAAGGTGCTGGTCTTGTGTCTTCAGCAAATGAATTCTTTCCTGAGTAGGTAAGTATTCTCACCACTGTGCTAATTTAGGAAGTATGTGTTTCCAAAAACTAAAAGTAAGAATAAGTTGATCTTCATATGCTCAATATTAACACAGAATTTGAGCCTGGATACCTGACACCTTCTCTTTTACTTAGAAACACAAGCCTTTTCTTACTCCCTTCTCTTGGAGTGGGCAATGCCGTCCCCAGACCTCAGACAACGGGTTTTGCTGAGTTTCCTAGGCTGGGGAGGACACCATGTGGGAGCCTGCCGTGCGTGGGGGTCAGGGGATGCACCCCCCACCTCGTGGCTTATGCCTAAAAATTTTCAAACCTACGCAGGAGGAAGAATGGCATACAGAGCTGTTCACCATCACCCTTAGGGCTGCCCCTGTAGACCCCCCTTGCCCCATCCGTCCCTTCCCCATCCTTTTCCCACCCCACCTCTTTTCCCCTGCCACCCCCCATCCCCACCTTCCCCTCCTCTTCCTCCGTCTCTTCCTCCCTTTCTCCCCCTCTTCCCCCCCACCCTCCCTGCACCTCTCTCTCTCCCCTCTCCTCTCCCTTCCCCTCTCCTTCTCCCTCTCTTCCTCTCTCCCTCTCTCATCCAGAGTTCTCTAACCCAAGTGCCAGCCAGTGTTGTGTTTCAGCCCCTACATTCTCCACCCATACTGCAGGGCCATCAACCACATAAAATGTAGGTAGGACAGTCATTCCATAGGGCCACCTGACACTTGTGCTTGGGTTTCCCTGTGGTCTCAAACATGTCTTTCTGTACTTACACACTCAGAAGGCACATGTGACATGTGCCCTGTGGGGTGCTGGGAAGCCCTGGCTGGTGATCTTCCGTTCTGTCCATTGGTACCTACCCTGGTCCTTGGGCTGCTGACTGCCCATGAGCCGCCAGTTGGCTCCAAAGGCTTGTGGGAGCCTCGGTGTGCTTATTGTTGTGCAGGAACCTGCATGGAACCCCCACGGCCTGTGTCCTGCTAAGGTGGCTCAGCTCTGACAGCCGGGCCCCTCCCTGAGGGTCTCCTTTGGCCACCCTTGGGGGCTTTGGCCTGGTTCAGTCATTTCTTGAGTCTCTGCACCAGCCTCAGCCATTTCATTAGCTGAACCACACTTTGGACAGAAAGGTGGAATAAATGCTTAATTATTTCTCTTTAATTGCCAGTTTGCCAATTTGCTTCTTTCTTAAGGTATATTAAATATATATACAGCACATTGCACTGCTTTTCTTCTCCTGGATATGTCTGAGAATATTCGTAATAAATTCAACAGTTCTATAGTGTTTTGTCTTCTTGGCCTCTAAAGAGTCTAATTTATTTTGTTTGATTTCTTCAGGGAAAGCTTCAGAAAGGGACATTTCACATAACATTTGATAGTGTTTCCTAGTTTGTTGTATGAGTTTCTAGATGAATTGTTTCTCAGATATAATACCTTCCCAACTATTCACAAATATTACAGAATACATTATAGTCAGAATACTGAACAGTATTTCAAAGCCTGATATGAAATTAAGTTTTAATAATCAAATTAGAACGATCAGCTTCTCTGCTCTCCTATTAGTATAGATCATCCAGAACTATTTTATTCTTAAATGCTCCTCCGGTCACACATCAGTGATGGGAGCCTGTGGGGAGCGACATCACTGTGGCATTGGAGACGCCTCCAGGCTCCCCTTTCATGACCTGCCTGTGGGGCCGTGTGCTCGCAGGTACAGAGATGAGGTTCAGTCATACAAAGAAGAGCATCTGAGGAACCGTCGGCATCCACACTGCTATGTCCACTACCTGGTCGCCGTCATCAACAACTGCCAGACCTTCAAGTGAGGAGCCACAGCCACCCCATGCTCAGGGGGAGGACAGGCCGGCGGCCCTCAGCCCCACATTGAGCAGCAGTGTCTCCTTGCAGAGAATCCATAGTCAGCTTAAAAAGGAAGTATTTGAAAAATGAAGCAGAGGAAAGCGCATCTCTGAGTCAGCCCAGTGTGGACGGGATCCTGGACACCATCGCCCAGGAGGGCTGCGGCAGTCTGCTGGAGGAGGTCTTTCTGGACCTGGAGGTGGGCGCTAGTGCTTCTCGCTCCCTTTTCTGGGCAGAGACTTGGTGTTTCCCACCTGACCTCTGGGTGCTCCACAGTGAGTGTCCTGTAGATGGTGCACTCGAGCTAAGCGGCCCTCAGGCTTGTTTCCATCAGGCTGGTGCCTTTGCTTTTCTGAGGTATGTGCTTTGTATGGCACAGGCCTGAGCTGGGGTCCTTCTGACACACAGCTGAATGGGGCACCAGTAAATAGGAACGAGACGCAACTCAGTGGGTCCCGAGATAGAAATAAGTGTTTAGAAACAGGCTTGAGTATGAGAGTTAGTGAACTCTTGATACCAAAACTAAATTGAGAATGTGTGCATGCATGCGTGTGCACACGCGTCACATAGACCAGTCTCAATTTTGAAGAAAAATACAAGCAAAGTCATTAACAGATTTCATCTAGCATCATATCAAAGGCATACACACTGTGAACAGTAAGGTTGTTTCAGAAATACATGTGGCTCTGCACTGTAGAGATGTAGGCAGAAACCAGAATATACATGAAGCAAGCTGTGACACCTCTGCTCCAGGGAGAGAGCTGGGATGGTGGGTGGGGTCACAGTTTAGAAAACAAAGGAAATGTATGCACTTGGAATCAGCATATGAAAAAGACAATGCTAGAAAAGCCAGCAACAGACAAGAATGGCCATTTCACAGAGGGGTTGCAAGTGTCCTGAGTGGGAAGCAAATGCCAATCCTGCCGTTTTTCATAGAATCGCAAATTAAAACTGAGTAGATTTGTTGCTTAGGATGGCAGGGGTTAAAAACTGATGCCTCCCAGCATTGCGGGCCAGAGAAGAGTTGTTCCTGAATTCTGTATAGAACTGGGACTCAGTACTGTTTCTGGAAGCAGTTTGTAAACAAAGTTATCCAGGTTAGGTTAGGTTTTAGTTTGCATACTTTTTGACTGAGCAGCCCCTTTTTTAGGAATTTAACTTCCAGAAATATACATTCACTGCAGCATTCTTTATAACTATAAAACTTGCAAAGTTTTCAATATCCATCAGGATTGGGTAAGTCCCAGAGTATCTGCATAATAAACATTTAATAGTCATTAATGATACAGCATGTGCTTGCAGACATCTGCACGCGTAAGGCTGAGACCTCATGGAAGGTGTGTGGTGTAAGCATCTGTTAACGTGGTTTGCAGATAGCATTGCACGAGGTTTCCCATGAGCAGGTGTTGAAGTAACCATTGCTCAGACCTCATGAGGTCGGCTCCGCAGCACTTCCCTCCTGATGCAGCAACTTGGGGGCACTGTCCAGGTGATGTTTTCTGTGCTCTATGCTTCTCAGCAACATCTCAGTGAGCTGATGACAAAGAAGTGGCTGTCAGGATCGAATGCTGTAGACATCATCTGTGTCACCGTGGAGGACTATTTCAACGATTTTGCCAAGATTAAAAAGCCATATAAAAAGGTAGGGGTGTGAGGCACAGTGGGGTGCCAGTGTCCAAGTGGAAGTGTACATGTGGCTTGGTCAATGTAGAGCAGACAGGAGACACCAGGCCTGAAGATAGAGGAGGGCGTGGGCTTCTGCGTGAAGAATGAGGCTGTTTATCCACCACCCCTGGGCCCGGAATCCCACACGTGGCAGGGACCTCCTCAGCAGCACCAGGGCCCCTCGAAGGCAGGTTGCTGGCCTCTCCACCTGGCAGAGGTCCGAGGGGTGCTAGCTGCATGACGCAGACCCTGTGAGAGCCCAGAGCTCCACGGAAGGTGGGGGAGTGGAGCCGTGTGCAGAGCACATGCGGGTCTGATTCTTCTCTGGTTATCTTACTGGGGTGGAGTGGGAGGGGTTAAGGCCACTTCCCCACTATTCTCAGTCTTGTGTCGTTTTGCTGCTGTTACCATTGAAAGTGTTAACATTTTAAAGCCAGGCATTCTACATGTTTGTTTCCAGTTTGTGAAATGTAAGTGGTTCTGCTACATTGCTCTCGGGTCCAGACACTCAGTGAAACTGTCATTGCTCCCAGGGTTTGCTATCTCTGAGCCAGGGCGTGTGTTTCCTTTCTGGCCCTACGGCTTCTCCCCGCTCGCCGTGGCTCCCTGCCCATGGCCAGTGAAGTTAACTGCTCTGCCGTTAGAAGTGATGCTTGCCAGGACCCAAGTGTTCTGGGGGCTGTGCCGCGTGGGGCCACCCTGCTCACTTTGAATTTCTGCTTGCATAGTGTTTGGCTCCACCTTTTCAGTCAGTAAACATCACTGTGCCGATGAGCCGAGTGTGTCTGTGGAGCCCGCAGGCCAAGTCCTCCATGCCGGGGGAGATTGCTCTCAGTCTCTGAGTCCTGCCCTTGGCTGCGTGCAGCTGCCCGGTGCCTGTGGGGTACCCCCCACCTTGGCAGATAGATGGGACCCAGCTTCTGTCGCTCTTGGGCCCAGATGCTGTATGCCCCTCACCTGTTTTATGTGCACCTTGCAGGGTGCCTGGTGCCCGTCTCCCGCCCGTGGGGAGCCTAGGTCTCCCATGTGTCCCCTTTAGTCTGGCCCTTCTCTGGTTTCCCATGTGTGGATTTGGGGTTCCTTGGAAGCACCCCTGGCTCCAGTGCCAGAGCCTAGTTCTGGGTACATCAGCCCTGCAGAGCACACACTCTGCCCTCGGGCACCGTGCTGAGGTGCATGCGGCAGGGATCCCAGCCAGGCCTTGGAATGGGCACGGTGCTGCCTCTGTTGTGCATCTGTGTCCCCAGAGCGATGGCGAGGCTGCAGGCAGGTGCTGTTGGTGCTTGCCTGCTGGCTTTCCAGACAGCAGCTAGAGTGTGCAAGGCAAATCAGGGCACCTCTTACGCTGAGTGCTCACTCTGGGCTCCTGCCGTAGAGCAGTGGGAAGTGCCCGGGTTCACCCAAAGCCCGCGTTTGTCCCCATAGAAGATGACGGCCGAGGCACACCGGCGGATGGTGGTGGAGTACCTGCGGGCAGTCATGCAGAAGCGCATCTCCTTCCGGAGCCCGGAGGAGCGCAAGGAGGGCGCGGAGAAGATGGTCCGCGATGCCGAGCAGCTGCGCTTCTTGTTCCGGAGGCTGGCCTCCGTGAGTGCGCCGCCCTGGCAGCTGCCCTCCGCTCTCCCCGGGCTTGGCCACTGAGCAGCATCGGTGGCGTCAGAACCGAGTAGGAAACAGGACCTGCCTGCAGATCTGTCTGAGCTTGGGGTGGGGCCCGCGCGCAGAGGGCTGTAGCTTCTAGACTCTGGGGGCAGCTCAGCAGCCTGGCTCGGAGGCAGGGCGCTTGAGGCCCGCCCTTCATGAGCAGCTGCGGCGCTCATCCTGAGACGCTGGGCTGCCAGGGCAACAGGTCCACCACTGCCTTACTCGAAGGAGCCCAGCCCCCACGGCAGGGCAAGGCTTGTTTGCGGGAAGGAGGAGCCACTCGGGGGCGTTAGCCAGGGGGCTTGGCAGAGATACTGGTGCCTCTGACAAGCGTGGTCACCGCCCTCCAGGGCTTTGGGGAAGACACAGACGCGCACTGTGACAGCATCATCGCCGTCGCGGAGGTGATTAAGCTCACAGACCCCTCCCTGCTCTACCTGGAAGTCTCGACTTTGGTCAGCAAATACCCAGACATCAGGTAAGGCAACGTGTCTTCCTGTTCCAGTCGGAATAATAAGAATAGAGCAGCGAGGTCATTGCTAGGGTCCCGGCCATGGACGTGGGCCCGGGGGGCAGCGGCAGTCTGGGCGCCTGGGAGGACAGGCCCTGCAGACAGCAGCCGCGGGCAGGGCATCAAGAGCCTGCTGTGCTCCCTGCTGCCCAGGCGTTAGGCCAGCGTCTGCCATGCCAGCCCGTTGTGCCCCTCAGCCGGGTCTCCCCAGGTGTTTTTGTGAGCCTGTCCCCGCCTACCTCCTCTGCCCAGCACCTGCTCTGAGCTGGCTTTGGGGGACCTGGGGTCCTGTGCATGGGCAGGGAGCATGCTTCTGTCTGCCAGCCTGGGCCTCTGTCATCCGGGAGCACATCGGGTGTGGGGCGAGCGCTGTGGGTGCCCGATGTGCCCCTGACGTGGGACACCACCCCACAGGGACGATCACATTGGCGCCCTGCTGGCCATACGAGGGGATGCCAGCCGGGACATGAAGCAGACCATCATCGAGACGCTGGAGCAGGGCCCAGCTCAGGCCAGCCCTGGCTACGTGCCCATCTTCAAGGAGATCGTGGTCCCCAGCCTGAACGTGGCCAAACTGCTCAAGTAGGCGCATTGAGGCCGCGCCCCCGCCCACTCTCAGCCCTGCGTGGCGCTTCCTCGGCACCAAGCACATGCCGCTTGGAGAGCAAGCCCTGAGGGCCGTGCGTCCCCAGCGGCCTGTGTGGGCGCCCCTGTGGGCAGGGCTCCAGTGGGGGTGCCTGAGCGACTTGTCCTCACACTCCCCTGGGCCGCTCATTCTGCCGCGCACTTACCACGCTCTGCTGCTTAATAAAGAGCCTGAACTCCTGCCAGGAAGCAAAAACGTGCAGTCGTGAGGGTTTTCTTACTAGTGAATGTCCTTTGCTGTTTCCCAGTTGCCAGACATGCCCTTAGGGTCACCCTCTGCCTCGGCGGGGAGCCCCTTAGGCGCAGGTCCCTGGACTTGCGCCTCAGCTCTCACCTGCTGGGTCGCAGCTCGTCCTCCCACCCAGTGCCAAGCAGTCAGCAAGTGGATGAGCCGAGTGCATCGGGTCTGGTACAGCGAGCATGGACGCGGTGGTGACGTGCACCTGGTTCACCGCTAACCTGGCCCCAGAGTCCTTTCTGTCACCACTATCTCTCTGCAGCACCTGCCTCAGGTTGCACCTTAGGGTTTAATTTTACACCCAGTTAACTATCAAATTACACCCAAAATAAACATCCTGCCATGTCTCAGTGATTGGCCGGCTCTGGCATAGCTATGTGGCCCTGGGACAGGAAGTTGGAGGGCTCTGCCGGCAGGCCCCACCACCCTTGCTTCCAGGTCCCAGGACTGGCTTGCCCCTTCGCCACGGGCTGCCAGCCTTCTCAAGGATGTGCTGTGCAGTGCGTTCTGCCTGCCGCTGCAGGATATCCTGGGCATTGTGTCGAGCTGCGGCCACAGGTGTCAGGTCTGTGTGACACGGGTTTTATTTCCTCTTGGGGCATGTTTAAGATGGCAGTTGATGCTGTGCTTTCATTTCACCCTCACGAGATGTGAAAAACCGACTAGAGGACTTGCTCTTGGGTCAGAACTTAAATGGAATTCGGTGGTGTAGGAGCTAGACACAGCTCTGGTGTTCCCTGCACGGGACAGGTGCAGTCCTCCTGAAGGGATGTGGCTGCTACGCTGTTCCCTGTGTGCATGTTCGTTACCACATGCCCCAGACCCTGCTCAAGTGCTCAGTGCTCTTATTAACAGTCATTAATTACTTAGTGCCTCTTATAATAAAAATGTTTATTTTTCCACTGGCTGAGAGAATTTTTACTCCAGGTTACTTTTGGAAAAAATACCAAGGTGAGCGTTGAGTGACAGGCCGAGTGTCACACATCTGCTGGTGTTTGACGTTACATTGCAAACCATGGGGACGTGACTTTGGAGCAGAACATTGGCCGGGACGTGCTGGGCGGTGGGGGCCATGGCAGAGGGCCATCTCCCAGTGGGTGTGCATGCTGACACCCAGGGGAGGGTCATGTCCAGGCCGCTCAGTGAGAGACCAGTGCATGGGACCCCAGGGACTGTCGGAAATGGGCCTAACAGGACAGGGAGCCTGCAGCCCCTACCAGGAGCATGTTCATCTGCTTGGGCTACCACAGACTCCCTGATTCTCAGACTCACTCTCCATGAAAACACTTTGCCATTCGATTCGAAGAACACATGCTAGGAAATCTCCTTGGCTCGGTGTTATTCAGTGGGTTTCCAGTGAGTGGGGAGAAGGGGCTCCTGACTGTTAACTGGTGGGTATGTGGCTCTTGCCAGCCTAGCTGTCACGTGTGTGCTGTCCCTGTGTCTAAGGCACAGTCCAGGTGGCTGTAATGAGCACACCCCAAAACGCGAAGCCTGAGCACGGGGCTGGCTTCCTGTGTGGAGGGGGTTGGTCCAGGTTGGCGGGGCCGCCCTGCCTGCCTGTCTTGTGGGGCACAGCTCAGCTAGGAATGCCACAGGATAGCAAGTCCTCCCCTCCTGGGAGCAGACCCAAGGCACGGAGTGAGGGGAAGCCAGGGAAGAGGCTCCCTGGGGCAGTTGAGCTGGGGGCCCTGATCCTGCATGACTGTCCTCTCGAGTCCCAGCTGAAGACACGTGGGGGATGATTCTCCCAGCCTCGGAGCGCCGGGACTGCAAAACCAAAGGACTCCCATGGCTCAGAGGGAGCAAGGCCCTGCCCACACCTTATCTCTAACAGGCTCCCCGGTTGGGGGCTTCCTTGCGGCAGCCCCAGGGGATAAGCACACTCCTTGGGGACTCCTCTGTCCCCTTTGAAATGGCTGTTTGCTGGTTAGACCCGAAGATACCTGTGGACTCGACTTTCACTTGCTATTTTCTTTCTATAATACTTAAGTATATTTCTGTGATGCTGAGACCTCAAGGGTGACTGTTGGGCATGCTAGTAGGGCCAGCCTTCGTGGCTCCACCTGCTGGGGGCTTGGCTGGAATCCACCTGCGGGGTGTGTGGGGGGGCAGGGGAGTTAGTGACAACAGGATGCACCAGGACATTTAGGGTACACCGGCTCCCTCCCTCGAGTCCACCTACATCTCTGCCCCTGCCACAACACTCGACCCTACCGAGGCCTTTGCCCACCCAGGCTCTGGACCCCACTGTCCCTGTCCACCTCCTTTCAGCCCCTGGCCCACCCCCTCCCTGTCTGGCCAGGTGGGCACTGCTCCCGCCCTTCCCAGTGCTGCCCACTGTGCAGCTGTGCATGTGAGTGGTGGCTGGCTGCCCATCTCTGCTGGGGAGGGCTGGGTTCCCAGGGCCCAGGCTATGCCTGCAGCCATGTGTCCAATGATCTTGGATATCCAGAAGGAGCTGATACACACACACACACCAACCACTTTAGTGCCAGCACAATGCCTGCAGGAGAAACCTTAAATTCTCAATATGATTTCTCATTTATAAACAAAATGTGCACTCAAAAATGCCTTGGAACATTTTTAATAGGCTCGATCAAGCAGTCATGGCAGGGTCTGTGATGGGATCCTGCCCAGGACACATCCATGTGGCACTTTAAGGCACATTGTTTTGTGATTAGGGGTAACACGAAGTTTGACTAAAATTCCATTCACAAAATCAACAATGTCCACAACTTGTAACTTAAAATACATTTCAATTCCAATGATATTCTTCCTTAAATAGCTTTTCACAATAGATCAATAGTGCACAGTGTGCGAGCACTGTAACAAAACTATTTTCAAAAAAACAAGTGAGAAATAGCTAGTTATATACTTTATAGTACACAAAGTGGGCCAACATTCAGTATTAAATAAATAGGATTCTTTCCTAATAAAAAATTTTACAACAGTTTTCCTAAGGAAATACATTCATAAGACTATTTACATTCTAGTTTACTATGACGAGAACTGCTAAGATTCTCAGTTATGAAATGCGTCCACAGTACTGGGGTTTATAACACTGACTCTGGAACGCCGAAATGTGGGGATCTGTGCATCAGGCTTCCTGCCTGCCTTCAGTTCCTTGCGGCTGTGCTTAACCCTGTGCAATCCAACACAGATCTGCCCTCTCACCACAGAAAACATGGGGCCATCAAGCTGGCCAGAGGCATTTGTCACTCTGCTTCACCACCTGGCCATTTAGTAGCTCTGGTGTGGACTGGGGTGTCCAGGACTGTCCCTGAGCCGCTTTCCCGGACTAACTCTGGTTCTGGCTCTGCAGCTGGGGTCGAACCAGCCCTGCAGCCCAGGTGATGTTAAGGCAGCTGAAGGTGCTGGCCCGGTGGAGCCACACCGGCAGGGAGCCCTCCTACAGGTGTGCTAGGTGGTGGGGTGCCTGGCTGGCCTGGGGGCAGTGGGGTCACCGATGGGTTTGGGTGTGCAGGGAATGGCTGGATTGTGCTCAGAGTTGGTTAAAATTCGCAGCATGTGGAGAACAGCTACGCAAAGCCAAACGTCACCCCTTTATCTGTGGTGGTGGAGCTCATGACTCGAGTAATGAGCAGGTCCTCACCTGGACTCATGTGCATTGTGAAAACAGACTGCTAGAAATCCTGGGCTCTGACAGCTGGGAGGACTTAGCCGTTAGCACGTGGGCACAGCCCAGCAGTGTGGCCAGTCCTTTCCTGAGCAGGGCTGAGTCTGGCTTCTTCAGAAAAGCTCCTAGGGCATCTTGAAGCCCACTGCCCTTTATCCTGAAGAACAGGAGAAGACCTGGGGGCCAACTGTGTGGCTCCATCCCTGGCTCACTGTGTGGCTGCCTTGCCCCACTCCCCCACTGCTGCCCCCAGGACAGCTGGACTGCTCTGTCCAAGGCTGCATCCCTGAGACCTCGGCGGGGGTCGGAGGGGGGTCTATCCTACAAGGTCCTCAGGGCAGGCCTAGGGGTCCTGCAAGGCTGAAGCTCCTGCAAGTCCCTGGGCTCCCCATGAGACAGCAGCTCCTCCCCTGCTGTGGTTAAGAGGGGCCAAAGCAACCATGCCCAGGTCCCTAGGGATGGGCTGTGACTCTAAGATCACTTGCTAAGCGAGGGTCCCCATTCGAGCTGTGCGGGTGCACCCACATGGCCAGTGCACCCTCTAAGCCAGCCTGGCCATCCACCAGTGTTGGGGGTACAGCTCACGCTGGAGGCCAGGTGTGTGGAGATGGGGCAATGCCTGGTGCCCAGAGGCTGCCACACCAAGACCTGGGTGCATGCAGGACAACTGCTGGGCTCTGGGAGGATGAACAGACAAAAGATGTTTCTGCAATTGTACCTACAATCCATAAGCTGACAGGTAGCTCAAAGAACTGGGAAGTGTCTATCAAGGTATCACAGGGGGCTCAGATACCCACATCCCCAAACCCAAGGCCTGGGAATTGTTCCCAGACTCAGGGCTCCCTTCCTCGCTGGGGTAAGCCCCGGGGGGCTTTGAAAGAGGCAGGCCAGGGCGTGGAATCTTGAGTGGGTATCACGTTGGGTAAATCTTTTGTGTGTGCCTCAGTTTCCCTGGCAGTGATGATAAGAACATAGACACAACGTGGCAAGAACTCAAACATGAAGCACAGCTTCTGGGGCCCAGGACGCTTCCTATCCCTAAGTAGGGGCACAATGGACAGTCACACACAAGCGCTGGCTCAGTTCGTAACCAGGTAGGTGGATAGAAGGACCCGCAGTCTCCGGACAAAGACACCTGCCCAGGCCCCGCCCTCCAGAAGCTGGAAGGGGCTGGCGAGGTCCAGCTGCTGGCCTGCAGGTCCTCTCTGCAGGCGGCCCCACTGACTTCTGAGGTTCAGGCCTGCCAGCGCATTTGGCCCCTGGGGCCCATTCTAAACCAGAGTCCAACTCGCTGGCGGTTCCAGCACCTAGACGCTGGACGGCTGAGCACCCAGGGCTACTCCAGGAGCCAGATGGGAGGACCCTGGGGCGGGGCCGTGGACGTGAAGGAGGACCCGCCAGTGGGCGGGGCCGTGGGGAGCGGGCCCCGTAGGGAAGGAACGTGGAGGAGGAACCTCCGGGGGGCGGGCCCGTGGGGAGCGGGCCCGGGGTGGGGGAACATGG
>JAQQAC010009165.1:91843559-91864259 GCA_029783875.1 Phataginus tricuspis | reverse complement strand
GAACATGGAGGAGGTACGCCCGCGCCCGTCACAGCGGCGTCTCCTCCTGCTCCAGAGAGTGTGGCGGCGTGTGACACGACGGCTGCAGGGACGCCAGCTTGAGCAGCGCTGGGCGGCGGCGTGCGCGGGGCCTCTGAAACGAGCGCCGGCTCTGCACGCGGCGCGCCGCCGCAGACCGCGCGTGCGCGCCCGGCAGCCCGCGGCGGTCCGGCCCCGTCCTCGGCTCGCGGTCGGGCGGCACGGAGGGCGCGGCCGGGGCCGGGCTCGGGGTGCGCACGCGCAGGGCCCGCTCAGGCAGCTGGGCCTTCTCAGCGGCGGGCGGGGCTTCCTGCGGGGACGAGCGTCGGGTCAGCGGCACGTCGGAGCCCGTGTCACCTGCGGGAGAGGCAGCGTGAGCGCGGAGGCCGCCGGGGGGCGGGAGGGGGAGAAGGTTAGTGCGGCTTGGTGACCCGGGGACGGGGCGCCTGGCGGGCCCCGGGGGCGGCCAGCCCCGTCCCAGACGGTCAGGCTTGAGCACAGATATGGGGGCAGAGCTCGCGACTTCCGCCCGATTTCGCTGTCGCCAGGACTTGGCGCAAAACGCAAGCCTCCTAAGTTGTCTGCTGGGGCCTCTACAGGGGGACGCTGCCACGTCCCCTAACCGGGCATGTCAATCCCAGGGACACCCCAGCCCACGCCCTGAGCCGCCCCTCTAATCTGCCTGGGTGACTGTGCAGCCAGGAGGGCCCCCGCACACACCCAGCATGAGTCCTGTCCCCACTACTTGCAAGGCTCTGGCAGTTCCAGGCCATGCCCTGGCTGTGTGCCTCCCCTGGTACAGTGACAGGGTCAGCCGAGGACCCAACTCTGCAGCCCCAGCATCAGGTGCCCCTTCCACAAGAGGGAGCCCAGCACCATGCCCGTCCTGCCCAAGAATGGGCTGGGCACACATGCCCTGCTGTAAGGACCCAGGCAAGAGGGAGGGGAAAGTTAAGGTTCAGACGCAGAAGCCAGAAAAGGCAGAGGGGCAGCAGAAGCACAGGGCAGGGGGTCCTGCACTCGGCGTTGTCATCTGCCCCCAGCTCACTGCAACTGTCACTTCTCGTCCCCACGAGGGGACATCCCAAGAGGAAGCCAAGGGAAAGCTGGTTTCCTGCTTCCTCCCAAGTGCTCACCAAATGCCCAAAGGGAATGTGAAATGGGCCCACAACCCTGCCCAGGGGGTGGCGGGGGGATGAGCACTCTTCCTTGCAGAAGACAAAGTGGCTGCCCTGCTGGGGAGGTGCCTTCCCTCCCCTCCTCTCCTGAGCCAGAAGCCCCCATGGGCCGGGGCAGGGCTGGCATCTCCTCTCCGTGAGGCTCCAAGGTGCGGCACACTTGAACCTGGATCATGCCGCCTGTAGGCTTTCCCAGGGCCGGGGCCTTAGGGGGAAGACGCGTCCCTTCCCATGCAGCCCCTGCACGCTCCCTGCTCAGCCTTCATCACGGGCTGACGGCCAAGCTGAACACTCATCCCAGCTAAGTGGTGGTCAGCAACAACCCAAGAGTAAGTCTCCTAAAATCAAACAGCCTCAGCCGGAGAAGCAGAGACCCAGACGCTCTCCTAAGGAACGTGCGCTGGAGAAAGAGGCCAGGGGGACAGGTTCAGAAGGAGGAGCAGCTACGCCAGGAGGTATGCAGAGGGTCCAGGGCATGAGGCAGGCCTGCGGAGAGGAGCTAAGGAGAAAGCAGGCGTTAAACGGGGGCGTGGGGGTGCTGGTTACATGTGTGTGGACTCAGGCAGGGCCTTGGGGGGCCACTCCTCAGGGCTGTCGGCCAGCAGAAAGGAGTCCACGGACTTGTTGCTGAGGCGGAAGGGTGCCAGGCGGTGGAAGTTTCCTGGAGAGCAGGGGATCTGCACACGGGCCCTCTGGGAGGGCACCACCGTCTCCCCAGGAGACAGCCAGGGCGGCACCCTGGTGAGGATGCTCACGTCTTCGTCCGGGGAGAACACAGGGTTGTCAATTCCTAGGAGAGAGGCAGCGGCTGATCAGCGTCCTGGGTCCCCCCTCCAAGGTGGCAGAGAGGGAGGGTGCTGCCTGGGGGCCAGACACCAGCCTGTCCTGCAGCCGCCACCTGCCAGGTCACCTGGAAGATCAGGGTCACATGCCTTTGGTGGTCAGGCCTTCCTCCACACAGCACAGGTAACAGCTCCCTGCTCTTGTAGCGGAGGCCCCCGTAGGCCACCTGCAGCTGGAGGGCCCAGCACGGGGCCTCCCTGGTCCTGCGGTCTGTCCGACAACCCCACTCACTTCTGGGCCAGTTGGGGAATGCCCCACCCTCACCTGAGGGGGAGTCTGTGGCTGTGTCCTGCGTGACATTCGCCAGGAACTCGATCCCCCCACTCATCTCCTCAGTGTCGTGGTCGGGGGCCTCCTCGGCATCGGAAAGCTCCATATCTGGTGTCAAAGGCAGGAGCAGCATGGGGAGATGGTCTGGGGGCCAGACAAGCCTCGTCCGACACTCCTGACCAGCACCTTGACCGGCTGCATCCTGAGGGCTGTCATCGCCGCCACCCCGACCCAGCAGCGCCTGGGCACTTGGTGGGAGGCAGTAGCCAGACTGTCTGCAGGCTGGGGCGGGGCCCTGGCTCCTGCTCCCCGGCTGCACCTGGCCTTTTTGAGGAGGAGGGAATGCTGGACAAGAGGGGGCTGGAGCCACAGGGCCAGAAGGGCAAGAGCATGAGGAGGGGCCCTGCCTGGAGGGGCACTTGTGGCTCAAACACCGGTGAGGATGTGGACCAAGGGGACGAGGAGCCCTCCTCGAGGGGACGGCCTTCCAGAGGCTGCGTCCCTATGGTCCCAGCCCCCACCAAGGTGGGGCAGGCCAGGCAGCAGCCTGCAGAGGTCCTGGGAGCCAGGGGAAGGGGCTCCCTGGAAGGACAGCCCGCTGCACCTGCTCCCTCACAGGCCCCCAGCCCCTCCCGGCCAGCATTTCTGCCACAGCCCTGGCAGTACCTTTTTCCTTAATGGTGAAATTGTGTACCGGGCTCTCCATCGGCAGTTTTCCATTGGGAATGCTGCTGTTCCTCTGGGAAATGAAGGAGACCACTTACCACCCGGGGCAGCACGGGGTCCCAACCGCCCTTGCAGCCCAGGCTGCCCCAAAGGCCCCGCAGGCCATGCTACCCGCTTCTGTGCACGCTCCCTCTTGTACAGCTTGGCAGCTTTCTTGTTCTGGTTGATGCCCAGCTTGGCGGACTTGAAGGACTCCAGGCGCTTCCGCATGGTCCGGTGGAAGATCTCCTTGTCCTGTTTCTCATCCTCGGTGGGCGTCAGCTCGTGCCGGCTGTACAGGTGCTTGTACTGGAGGAGCCAAGAGCCACAGCTGCAGCTGCCCGCGTGGCTGGGCACTGGGGGGATCCCTGAACCTGGGCACTCCCGGCCCAGCCCGCCTCCTGCCAGCCGCAGGCCCGGAGCCCACCTCCTGCCGGGGCTTGTACAGGTACTGCTGCAGCGTGTGATGGGTCACCATGTCCTCCGTGTCGCGGATGCTCCTTCTCCTCTGCTCCAGGGACTGCATGTCCAGGCACACGGCGCTGACGTTCTCCCGCCTGCACAGGGACCTCACTGAGTGGGCAGCGCCCTCCCGCCCCACGCCCCAAGGGCTTGTCCTGGGCACCTCCCACGGGGGTTAGTCAGACTGGCCCCCGCAAAGCCTACCTGCCTCCTACTCAGGGTCCCCGCTCCCCAGGGCCCCTTCTCCCCCAAGGCCTGGTGTGAGCCTCACCTCCCAGCCGCTGTCTGCCAGCTGACAAACCCAGAGCAGCCCCCACTGGCCACAGGCCCACTGCACAGCAGAGGCAGGGGATGTGCAGGCCACGGCCAGGAAACAGCGTGGCCTCTGGTCCCACACCTGTTTCCCAGACTTATTGTCCAGCCCTGCCTCCCTGCCTTTTGCCCTGTGTCAGTGAGAACTCGCGCGTGCTGACTGGCTAAGGAAGGGATTTGTCTGGGCAGGTCACCCACCCATTTCCACACCCCTCTCTGCACGCCTCTATCCCCAAGCCCAGGCCTGGAGCCTCTGCTCCCCCATTCACAATCCAGTTGCCCCTAGATGCCCAGTGGCTGGCATCTGTCCAGAGGGAACCATGTCAGAGGGTCTAGGGAAGTGCTGGTCAAGAAAGAACCCTGCCCTTGGCAGCCTCCAGGGCTGTGGTCAGAAGCAGCCGGGGGGCGAGGGGGGTGGCCTCCTGAAGGGAGCAGTGGGGACTTGCTCACGTACAGGAGGTAGGAAACAGAGGCCTCCACGGTTGAGGGGCGTGGTGTGCTGAAGTCCACATTGACCATGTTGTCGGTGCTGGGGGAGCGAATGAAGGCCAGGGACCCCCGGCGCTCTCCCTGTGGTGGGAGAGACAACCCGTGTCAGCCGGCAGAGGGCCCTCAGCTGCAGTGGGAGCGGGAGCCGGGTGGGCCACAGGGTGCTCTTCACCCGGTCCGACAGCCCCCAGCCCATGCGGAGCGGAGGTTCCAGAGGCCACACCCAAGGCTTGCCTGAGCCAGGCGGTCAGCAGGCTGTTATGTCCAGGAGCAAAGTGAAGACAGCTGTGTGTGCAAACAAGGTACCTCCCTGGGCACCTGGTTGAGTGTCAGAGAGGCACCGTGCCCCCAGAGGGCTCCCAGCCAGCTCCATGGGTGGGCATGCAGGGTGTGTGGCAGGGGCCATTAGGAGGCACAGGGGCGACCCCTTGGGGAGGGTGGCAGGGTCGGGGCTTCACCTGGGGACACTCCATCAGGGGGCAACTGGGAGAAGGCAGGCTGAGGCCCTGTTGGAGCCTGTATCACCCACACTGGGGGATGGGGACCCTGGGGGCGCCCAGAGAGGGCATATTGGGCCAGCAGAGGGGGTCATGGCCGGAGAACACTACCTCGCGGCACCGCAGAGACCCTCGCCTTCCCACCACCACTGAGCCATGAAGGTGGCTCAGTGACAAGCAGGGGCTTGTGCACTGAACTGTGTCTGCCCAGCTCAGGGGTGCGGACGACAGTCCTTCCACTCCGACCTGGCCACACAGAGGCGGCCTCAGCCCTGCCAGAGCGTGTGGAGCAAGGGTGGGGCAGCTGGCTCAGTGGACGGCTTAGGGGCCTTCCACCTCCTTATCTCCTCTCCCGTTGGAGTGACCCCAACAGTGTGGGCCATATGGGGCTGCATACGCCCTCTGGACAGAGTGCTCTGCTCCACGCCCTGTGTGAGGCCCAAGGGGTCTGCTGAGACTCCCCGTTCCTCTACGTGGAGTGCAGATGCCAGCCAGCTGGCTCAGGAGGGGTCAAGAGGAACAAGGGATCCCGAGTGGTAGATGTTCGGGACAGGCGGAGTCCTAGCTGGGCTTGTCCCCACACTTTGCGGCTCCCTGTGGTCGGGCTGCCAGGCCGGAGCCTGCCTGGAAGGTGCCAAGTTGGCCTTGCCACCCTGGGGGCCACCTGGACGGGAGGTTGTCGTCTCAGGTCATATTTAAGGGCGTGTGTGTGCAGCGTGGACACTCGAGCACACGCATGTGGGTGTCTGTGGCCCACGATCACCCACCTGGCCTCAGACCTCAGACCCACCAGCACCATATTGTGTCCTGAGAGGCATGGGAGAGGGTTCTGTTTCCCGCGAGCGGGGCAACTGTGACAGGGCCTCCTCTCAGCACGTAAGACAACCCGTGAGCCTCATGTGAACGTGGGGGTGGCTCTGCAGGCCCCCACACGGTGGCCTCAACTGCAGGTGGATCCCTCGACCCCACGTCTGTCCACGTGCCATGTCCGTGTCTTACTGTAGCCCTGACTCCAGCGGAGAGAACAGGGAATGCTCCGGTACCTCAGCCACATAGCTGATGGCATCCTTCAAGTTGAGCTCATGGAAAACATTCAGAATCCGGTCTCGTGACTTCTGGGCTGACCTTCTCATGAGGATTTTGCTGAGGAATTTCCTATCAAAATTGGACCACCTGGGGGTCAAAGCAACATGGGGTCACCACTCAGGCAGGCAGGGAGCAGGCTGGGCGTGGCTGCACCTGGGGACACCCCCAGACTGAAGATGGACAAGGTCTCCCGGGAGCTGGGCCGGGCATGGCAGACACCCCACTCTCTCCCTCTTATTTTTATTTACCAAATGATGACAAGGTTGAGTCTTAAAATAAAAAAATAAACCTCCACCATCCTGTACTTGGTTCCTACCTCCCCGACCTGGGCAGTTGTCATCAGAATGGACGTGAAATTGGGGCTTGTTTTCTCATTTAACGGGATACTGCAAACAGCTTCCCCTGTGACCATCCAACCCTCCAGAAGGGTGGGCTGAGGACTGGTGGGGCCATGGGGCTCTGACTACAGTGAGGGGCACCTTTACCTACATGAGGGACAGGCCAGGGAGGAGAGACCCCTGAGCTCACACGTAGAATCAGGCTGGCCAGGAGGGTTAAGTCCAACACAGAACATTGGCCAGTTACTCAAGCAGAAGAGGTGGCCAGGCCAGCCGTGAGGAGCTTCCAGATGAAGCCCAGTGAGCTGGACTCAGGGCAGGTGGTGCCCAGGGGGCAGGAGGGGCTCTCAAGGGTGGAGCGGGCTGCAAGAGGAAAGGGCTTCAGCGGGGGAGGAAGGGGCTGCGGGGGAGAGGGTGACACACCTTGGGGGTGGCCTTCTCACCCCTCAGAGCAGCACTGCCCCATTATCAGTCCTCTGTGAGCTTAGCTTAGGGGTTATGTCATGGTCTCTCTAACCCTGGGAGAACCGCGCAGGGGGAGCTGACAGCCGGGCGGCCGTGTGTCTGTGTTCCCCTCTCAGGCCGTCCTGGCACTGGACACACCTACTTGTCTCTGAGGTAATTGTGTCCAATTTGCCCAGATATGTCCTCAATGGCCGAGAGGATGTGGTCGAAAGCCTGTGGGGGAGAGCCAGGTGGGGACAGGCTAGTGTCACCTGGCCTCGTCCCCCTGCCCCAGCCTGGCCCTCCTCCCCCACAGACCTGCCCCCGTCCCCCCAGCGCCCCCTACCCTGCTGTGCAGCTTCTCGTTGAGCTTCGGCTCCCGGTGCTCACTCCTCTTCACCTTCAGCCACTGCACCAGGGGCTTGATGGTCAGGCCCTGGAAGGGGGACGCGCTGACCCTGACAGCTAGGGCAGGCCCATGCACGCGACTCTGCCCGTGAGCCCCGAGTGAACCAGACAGGTGCGACTGGCTGCCCTCCCCCAGGGATGGCGTCTGTGCCGGACCCCAGCCAGAGGGCACCGGTGGGTATGTGGACACCCCGAGGGCTCAGCCTAGCTCCGTAGATTCGCCAAAAGCAGGCAAAGTGGCGCCTTCCCGGCCATCTGCCAGTGAGACGTTCCCTGGGGTCTTGTTGAGCAGCCATGCTGAACAAGGACAGTTTTAGGCCTAAGTGTGCTGCATCCCCTGGGGGGCCCCATGAAACCTACATAATGGCTCCTAGTTACTAAAATCGTAAAACCCAATTAGGGCCTGGAGCCTGGGAAGGCTGGGCGGGGAGCGCTGTGAGGGCAGCGGGCCAGGCCGTGTGGGGGCCGGGCCCGGACGCTACCTGGAAGATGACGGTGAAGAAAACTACAATGATGGTGGTGCTGACGAACAGGTCCTTCTCCTTGACCTTCTCCTTGTCCAGGAGGACCACCAGCGCGAAAGCCACAGCCCCGCGCAGGCCGCCGTAGGACATGACCACCTGGTCTATGATCTCCAGCTGCACCATCCGGTACCGGTTCAGAACCCAGGTCTGCAGGACAACACCTGTGGGCGCAGGGCATGCTCGACTCTGACGGCCGCCCGCCTCCTCCTGCGCACCTTCTGGGGGGGTGCACGGGGCCGCAGTCCTCCCACCCTTCCTGGCAACAGTGTCTGGGAATACCCCAGGCTGGTGACAGCGACAGGTTATGCCCCAAGCGCAGAATCACAGAAACTCCACCCTGCATCCACACTCATCATCCACAGTCCCTCCCTCCCACAGCCACACTGCACCCTCTCTTGGCCAGTCAGAGCTGCCCCTGTGGGCACCCTGGGCACCCCAGGTCTGGCCAGTGGCTCTGCAAACCCTCGGGCTTCCACGTGGCCATGGCACCTCCGACAGTCGCGGGACCTATTGCCACTTCTCTGCCTGAGCGTCTGCCCCCCAGCAGCCGCTGGGGAACCAAGTGGGTTTCCTGGGGTCCAGAACCTTCCACCTGGCCCCAGCTGTACTGCCTCAAGCTCAGGGCAAAGAGGCCATGAGGAGGCCTGATTTCCCTGAGGATGGCCAACTGCTAGGCTGGGTTCCCAGGGGCTCTGAGACCTGCCATTCCCTGGGCAGGGGGCTTCCTGCAAGGGGCTGCTGCCTAAGCCACGCCCCTGGTTCCCACCGATGCCCCATAGCCAGTTCCCATTGTCTGCACTGTCCCTGCCATCGTCCCCACCCCACAGTCCCCACGGTCCCGCCTGGCACCCTCACCGATGGCCCGGTACACAGAGATGAAGACCAGGGTCAGGAGCACGAAGGCCGTGTTCCACTTCCAGATGAGGGGGTCCACGGCCGAGATGCCCAGGAACATAAAGATGATGGTCTCGGCCCCACTGGCCAGCATCTTCATGGTGTAGCGCACAGTGGTGGCCGACTGCTCAGAGATGTTGGCCTTCACGTACTTCTGGCAGCAGATCCCACAGAAGGTGATGCTGGGGGCGGGCACACCATGAGGTGGGGGCCCTCTGGGTCCTGGACAGGCCCCACCCCTCGGCCAGCCCTCCCCTGAGCTGGGGCGCCCGCTGGGGCTCTGTGCCATGAGCCGGCACATGCCTGTCCTCGCAGCCACCAAGCCCTGAGCACAGCGGCAGCCTCTGGTGGCGGCTCTGGGGGGCCAGGGGCAAATTCCAGCCCTGGGTTGGCGGCCTCCCCCTCGAGAGGAGCCACGCAGGGCAGGCGCTGCAGCTCTGCTCACTCTGTGAAAACGCCTACCCTTTACTGAAAAGCCCAAATAGATCAAATTCTTCACCCCCACAGTGAACGTCCATCCCTTTGCGGACAGCAAAGGCTGAGGACAGCTGCAGGGGAGCCGGGCTGTGCGCAGGGCCGGGAGGGGCGCGGGGCAGGTGGGGCACCGTTCTGCAGGGCACTCACGCCAGGATGGCCGACAGGGACAGCATCTCGGAGGTGAGGTAGGACAGGTAGGAGAGGACAAAGACAAAGCCGGGCTCGATGATGCGCACGTGCTTGGTGTAGCGGGTCACCAGGGAGAGCAGGAAGGCGAAGACGACGCCCACGAGCGTGCCCCCGAGGCTCACCACGAAGAAGGACACTGTGGGCAGGGACGCTGGCCTGAGCCCCTGAATGGCCCCTTGTGGCAGGGCCCCCGCGGCTGCCTGGCAACCCCACAGAGGCGCCTGAAGCCCAGCAAACAAGAGGCTGATTCTCCTCTCGCACCAGCCCCGATGTGGGAGTGGGGGAGGGGTGGTCCTGCCGTGGGAGCCAGGCCCCAGGGATAGCCGAGGTCTCTGTCCCTGCCCAGAGGAGTGCCCAGCCCTCCCAGGACGCCAGGACCACCCCTCTGACCAGACATCCTGTGGGTCTAATGGGGAAATGACCCTCACGGGCCTTGGGACCCGGGACAGGAGGGCTTGTCATGGAGACGCTGAGGGAGAGACACCTTTTCCTACGTGGCTACAGGTCCCAGGGCAGGCCGGCTGCTAAGGCTCCACTCCACAGAGATGCTGCCCCACAGTGGTCCACCTGCTATGGGGGACGTTCCACCCACACTGCCCCACGCACGGCCCCGCCAGCCACACACCTATGCCTTTCACGCAGTCCACACCAGTCACCTTGTCACTGCCCAGCGTCACGAAAGATTCAAACACATTGTACAGCACCTGGAGAGACAGAGGTAAACATGCCATCAGTTCAGCCCTGGGTCAGCGCTGACCCCTCCCCACCTTGGGTCCAGGCCTTGTGGACTTGGTGCTGGAGTGAGAAGCCCACGGCAGCCGTCAGGACACCAAAAACCCCTGGGAGGAGAACCATCTCGGGATAAAAGTGGTCGACAGGAGGAAGGCCAGAGACAGCCAGCAGGGGGTCTGTGAGAGGAAAAGGACTGGAAGTTCTGGAAAGACCTGGAAACTTCTGGAGCAAACCTGGCCCTTGCCTACCCGCAGCAGAGCGAGGCTGCCACAGAGGCAGCCCACTGTGTTCAGTTCTCAATTTCAAAGTCCACTGTCAGTGGCCTCACTCTTCTGTTCACCCAAGTGGCTCCCACCCCTGCATTTCCGTGCTGACATGTAACCCTTATCCTGCCAGGACTTCGAGATAAACATTCCAGAACCTCATGTGGGGCCGCAGTTGTGGAGACGCTGTTTTCCAAGCCCGAGCTCTCTTAAAGGGCTGGGGCTCCACTCAGAGGAGGCCGAGGGGCTGCCCCAGGTGGGCCTGTCTGTGCTCCTGGTCTGCACCCCCTGGCCAGTTCATGGGAACAGAGGGCCCCCAGGGCTGGGTATGAAGCCATCCTCCAAAGGAGGTGCACAGGCCATGGGGACTGGGGCACCGGCCATTACCATCATTACAGCTCAGCTGGCTTCCCCGTGGCAACGTGGCTGGGAAGGGAGGTGTGAGCAAGAGCCTGTGGGCTTGGCAGAAGCGGGTACGAAGGCCACAACACGGCATAGCCGCAGCCTGGGAGGAGCTACCTGCCACGTTTCCAATTTAGTCTCCAATTAATTCTCGAATTCCCTCAAGAATATCTTATCTGCCACATGGGAAATCTGGTGCAATACAACCTTAGGGTTTTTCACTCTCTAAGCCCTGAAGGAACATGAGAAAGGGAGTTTGTTAAAGAGGCCACAGGTCCCGGAAGAGCCCAGGAGCTTCATGCCTCACTGTCTGCAAATCCTGGGTGAGGCAGTGGGTGGCAGGGCTGTGCACGGGCCCAGTGCACAGACACCCCCTCGGCTGGCCTGTAAGGAGGCCTGCATGCGCCCGCCGTGCCTAGAGACCTGCCTCCAAAAGGGAGTGGCCTGATTTGGGGGCAGGCGTCAGGCATTTCGTGTCATCTGTCGAGACAGCATCCTCAGTTTCATGAATGTCCCACTTGCTTTGTGTAGAGCTAGTGCAGCCTCACGTCCGGGGAGGGTCCTGCAGCCCCTGCCCCCAGACCCTGCCAGCTCCTGGGACGCCACCTGTGATGGATCACCGCCATGAGCAGACCAGCTCCAGCTCTCTGTCCTTAATTCTGGTCAGACTGCTCCTTTACTGGTCCTATCAGGGCAGCCAGGACCGGGCTGCATACGTGCACCTAAAGCTAAGGCCCCCGCTCTGCTCAACCGCGGGCTCAGCGGTGCGACCAGGGCGGGCGTGCAAGGAACAGCTGACGACATCTAGTTGAAACAGGCAGGAGTGAAGGACAGCGAGGAGAGGACAGCGGTCGGGGCAAGGCCTCCAGAGTCAGAGGGACCAGTCCATGGCAGGGTCACCTGGGCCAGGTGGGCATTTTCCACACGACCTTCCCGCCCCTAGCAGTGCTGCGATGCTGGGCAGGTCCCAGACTCACCACTGTGACAGCATCGTTCAGCAGCGACTCCCCAAAGACGATGATGAACAGGACCTCGTTGACGTGGACCTCCTCAAACACAGCCAGGACAGCCACCGGGTCCACAGCAGCGATCAGGCTGCCGAACAGCAGGAAGTCCAGCAGCCCGACCTTCAGGTCGCCTGTGAGACAAGCAGAACTGTGGCGGGGTGGCCTTGGGGACTGGCGGCTTGGGGGCCAGGCGGGGCCTCCCCGCAGCCTTCGTGGGCGCTGTCTCAGGCCGCAGGCCTGGTGACCATTGGGCTGGAAGCCCCTGGGTGGGGACCCTGGTCAGGCTGCCTGCCCCTCACATTGGTCCTCTCGGGGCAGCCAGGACCGGGCTGCATACACGCACCTAAAGCTAAGGCCCCCGCTCTGCTCAACCGCGGGCTCAGTGGTGCAACCAGGGCGGGCGCACAAGGAACAGCTGATGACATCTAGTTGAAACAGGCAGGAGTGAAGAACAGCGAGGAGAGGACAGCGGTCGGGGCAAGGCCTCCAGAGTCAGAGGGACCAGTCCATGGCAGGGTCGCCTGGGCCAGGTGGGCATTTCCCACAGCAGGGAGCCCCAGCCTGTCTGCAGGAGACTGACCCCCCTGGTTCTCTTCTTTGTGCCCCTAAACCTAACTGTCTCCTCCTGGCTGGCCCACTAGGGACTGCAGGTGGATGAGAGGCCCGGTGGCCTGGCCATGCACAGCATGGAATCGGACTCCAGGGGGCCTGCAGCTGGGGCAACCTGGGTGCAGAAGATGGTGCACATGCTGGGAAGGTGATGGGGTAGCGCAGGGGGCCTCCCCGAAGCCATCTCAACCCAGATAGGAGCAACCAGGCCCCGCCTGATGGGAGGGGAGGAGACAGGCCTGCCTCCTTGGGCCCAGTGGCCCTGCCCAGTGGGTCTCAGCCCCCCAGGGGAGGTGGCACTAGATATGCACCTTCACCCTCCGAAATCCTTCCAGATTTATCTGAGGTTCCAGATCCCCACAGGATCAGAGGAAGAGACCCACCAAGGGGAGGGGAGCAAGGCTGGGAGGGTGGGAGGCCTGGGTGCAGCTTCTGCAGGAGCCCTGCTCTCCCTCGGGACTTGCCACATGGGCAGGATCCCTGGGAAAAGCCCCTCTGCTGGGGGATGTGCTCCCAAGGGAGTTTCCTGTGAGCCCTTTCACCCGCAGCCTGGCACCAGGGCCCCAAGTGGTCAAAGAGACAGTTTCCAATGAGTTTTAAACATCCTTGTCATTTTAAACTCCTGGGAATCGTAGGTTTAGCTCTTCCACCCTAATGCTGCTGGTGAAGCAGATGTGAGCTCACGCCCCCCTCCTGGATCTATTAGCCGCCAGGGTCCAGATGCAGTCACCTTGGAGGTGAGCCTTTGCAAGCCTCCTGCATGTCAGTCTCTCACTCGTGAGGACCCGCAGACCCACTGAGACATTCCAGGAGCCGGCTACCCTGAGCAGAGAACGGCCCAGGGCTAGGAGCAGCCTGCCCTCCTCCCCGGCAGGAGAGCCCACCAATAGTGGGAACTGGATGGTGGGCTCATGGCCACCAGGACCCTCTCCACGTCAGACAACAGCCTCAGCCTCCCCCACCTGAGGGGGCCTCTCCAACGCTGAAGCTTCTGTAGGACCCGTCCCCAGGGGGCTCACGTCGGAGGGGTGCACCTGACCTGCACCTCAGAGCCGAGCTGCTGGCCCTCATAGACCGGTCCCTGGCCTCCTCGGCTCCCAGCTCCAGGTGTCTGGAACCGGACAGACCCAGTGCCCCCGGAGACAGCTCTATGACAGCTGTTGTCTGGCCCTGACCAGCTGAGTCCCGAGGGCTGCAGCCCCTCAAGCGGCAGGAGTCCTTGTTCTGAAATCTGAGACTTTCCCCTAGAGCTACCTTAGGCATGTCCCACCTACTGAGGCATCTCCAGTAAATGTAGTCCTGCGGCTCACACAGGTGTAAGGCTGCCAGGCCGCCTGCCATGCGCTTCTCTGGGCTGCACCTGGTGGCGCTGGATGGCAGCAGGGGCTCAAGGCGTCAGCCATGCTCCCCAGGGGGAAAGGTCAAAGGTGACATGGGCCAGGTGGGGTGGCTATGCCCAGTGGGGACTTTGGCCCCTCTTTCTCAATGTGCCTCCTTCATCTTTAAGATTCCAAGGCCCTGATCCACACAGTGAGCGCTGTGGAAGGCTCTTCCTCCAGTCAGATGGAAAACGGCCCATCCCGCCGTCCCTGTGAGGCCGGCTCCGCAGGGGGAGCGTCTGGGGCTGAGGCTGAGCATGGGAAGGCGTCACCTCCCCGTGACCAGTGGCGGAGTTAAGGCCGCAGGCCCGAGAGGCAGCACGCAGCTCCTCCTGAGGCCTCGCAAGCCCCTGCTAAGTGGGCCTCTGTGACCTTTCCAGCCGACCCTCAATTTAACCCGTTTGGGTCCACAGTCTGCATCTGAGGCTCCTTAAGTGGAGCTGCTGGGAGCCTGCCCCTCGGGGCCTGCCTCCATGGCACCCGCCCAGGGTGGCCCGGGGGGGGTGGTGCCCACTCACCCATCAGGCCGCTGAGGAAGATGCCGTAGAGGGACAGGCCGGTGGTGGCTGCGTTCCACACGGTGCCGATGACGGCGTACAGCAAGATGGTGCCCAGGTTGCCAAAGAAGAGCCGGTTGGGCATGAAGTAGCCGGCATCCAGCACGATGGGCGGCAGCAGGTAGAAGAAGAACACGGTGGGCGTGAGGGTGAAGGAGGCGATGTGGTCGGCCGCCCAGACGACGCCGCCCAGCACCAGGCCCAGCACGATGAGCAGGGCGCTCTCGGGGACCACGCTGGTGACCTTGTGGGACAGGTGGAAGCCTGCCGGGGGCCGAGGACTCGGTCAGGCACGGAGCTCCAGGGCAGGGAGGAGGGTGTCGGGGACCTGAGACACTGCCCGGCGAGGCTCTGGGGGGGGGTGGCCCGGCCAGGCGGCCCCACCTGCCTGGCACACGGTGGGAGCCCCGGGCACCCCAAAGCTGGCAGGCTGAGGCTCCCCGCTCCCTGGGCAGCACTGGGCTCGGCCAGCAAGCGGGTGGCCTGCCTGCCAGGCTTCCCTGTTCACAACTGGGAGGGGGCTGCCAGCCGCTGCCTCTGGGGGGTTATGGCGGCCCGAGGGCACGGAAGCCAGCAGCCACTGGATCAGATGGGCCAGGAAGCCAGGCCTGCATGGATGCCTGCCGGCCACGTGGACCGCTGCCCCTCGACCTGGCCTCGAGACACCCTCCGCAGAGGTCTCTCCACCTCCAGCCAGGGGTGGCCCCCCCCTCCTCAGCAGCCCCAAAGGCTGGTGAGGTGGGGGTAGGGGCAGACAGGCCCCGACGGTGGATCAGGCAGGAGGGCGACAGGCCACACTGGAAGGGCAGAGCACAGGGCACCATGCCCCATGCGGCCCACTCTGTCCCTCGTCCCTCCAGCGGCCAAGGCCCAGCACCACCCCAGCTCTTTCTGCCGGGCCATGCCTGCTCCCTGCCGCAGCCCAGATGCGCTTTGGTTTCCCTCTGCCCAGCTCTGCTGGGCTCGTGGTACCCCAGGAACAGAGCCTAATAAGCGACAGTCCCCGGGGCTCCCCGACAGGCACTGGCTCCTCTGCCCACACCGGGACCTGCAGGTGCAGGAGGCCCCCCGGCCCCCCACTGACGGCCCCCTTGGCCCCCTGGCCCGCCACGCCCCCTAGGACCTAGATGGAGGCCCCGCCCCTGAGCCAGGGCCCCGCCTCTGCCCCATAGACCTAGTGGGGCCCCTTCTTTGTTCTAGTTTAAGACTTAGGAGAAAGGGTCCCAATGCCTACCAAGCCTGACTGCAAAGCTGGGAGTGTTGACAGGAGGCTGGATGCCTGCAGCCTAAGCCAGTTTGGGATGATTACCTTTCCGACCACAGAGTCCTGCTGGCTAAGGGGTCTGAAGTCCCAGGAGGGTCTCTGCTGAGGTGCCCAGGCCCCATGGAGACCCTGCCTCCAGGCGGGGCAGGGGTGCAGGGAGGGCCCAGCACACAGCAGTTGCAGCTGACCTGCGACCGCTCCTTGAGAGGAGGGAGGGCGGGCTGATGTCTGCCTCCTTGCTGTGCCTGGGCCTGCGGGTGCTGTGGGCTGGCTCTCAAGGGGTCCCTGAAGGAGGCCCACGTCATGGTCGTTCTTTGCCCAGGGGCTGTTCTCTCCAAGTCTGGCTGAGAAGCCTCAGGACAGCCTCCCTGACCAGGCTGCCGGCACAGGGCCGGCGGCCCGCTCTGAGCCTGGCGTAGAGTCGGCATTCAGGGCAGAGGCAGAAAAGGCAGATGCTTCTGGGACCTGAGGGCCCACCAGCCCCCACTCCCTGGCCGCTGGCTGCACATCTCGCATTCCCATCTGGTTCTGATTTTCTCTGAAAGTTTTCACATGTCAGGTGGAGCAGCATCTCTGCTCCGAGTGGGGCCTCCAGGAGGCTGGTGGATGGAGGCCTACCCAGGCGGAGATGTGTGACTGGGGATAATCCAGCCACGCCGGGGCTCGCGTGACAAATGGCACAAGAGGGTGGCAGCCAGCTGGAATGAGGGAGGCCCGTTCCCTGGAAGTCCTCAGGGCTCGTCAGCAGGAAAGCACCCAGAGGGTTTGCCTCACTGAGGTTTACAGGCTTATGTACCCCTGGGGTGTGCTCCAAGCTTGGAGAGGCTGTGATGTGGGAAGAAGGGGCAAGCGTCCAGCGCCCCAACCCCGGCTCTGCGCACACATGGCAGCACCCGGGAGCCCCCAGATCCGGGGACTCAGGGCTGGCTGCCTGTAAGGGCGGAGAAGGACGCATGTCTGCGTGTGACGTGGGGCCCCCAGGCTGAGGAAGGGGACCTGGAGGCCGTGCTCCCCAGCTCACGGCCCAGCAGCAGAGCACAGCACAGCACCAGAGCCCTGCAGGTCCTGGGCCAGCCTAGGAATCTGTGACCGGACAGCCCTGAAGGCCCTTCAGGAGTCAGACTGCAGGGTCCTCCTGGTGGATCCTGCACCCCACCTAAGTGATGTCCCAAAAGGCCTGGGGCACATGAACCTGCACCTGCGGCCCCCACGGCGCTACCCTTGGGGTGGTGGCTGACCCCCCCACATCTCCATCCTGCAGGGCCATTGGTGAGGGTGCCTTTTTCTCTGGGGTAGATGCAGTGTCCTCTCCTGCCCTCAGGAATTCCCAGCCAGCCCCAAGCAAGCTGTGCGGGCCCACCCCTCTTGGGGGCTCCACTCCCTATGCTGTTTTCTGCCTTTCTTGAAGTCCCGGCTACGGTCCCTCTGTGATGCCTGCTCTGGTCACATGACGGCACTTGCCCAGGGAAGGTCGCAGGCAATGGGGCACATGTTGCCTGGGGGTCTCTTGGGAGACAGAACCACTGACCAAAGGCAGTGTGTCCTGTGAGGTGAGCACCGCAGGTCACAAGGCCCAGGTCAGGCTCTGGAGCCCTGTGTGACCTCGGAACTCCAGAAGGCCCCTGCTGAGGGCTGGCCCAGTGCTCAGTACTTCCTACAGTCCCTCCCCAAATTAGCAATTTGCCACAGACCCCCATCACTATGAATTGACCTTTGATGGCCGTGGGGCTAGCGGGTCAAAGGGGCGCGGGAAAAGGCTTATCTCTGAAAAGAGCATCAGCTCTTTGCACTCAGGGACCCCGACTGCGCGGCACATACCTAGCTCTCTGCACATTCCTCTCCGGCAGCGGGTCGCTAGTCTATCTTACTAATTTAGACCACGGTGGGTGAGGCAGAGGCTGACTTCAGACCACAGGCTCTAGCTCACAGCAAGGCCTGAAAATCCACAGAAAAAGTATTTCAACTTGTTACTAAGAAGGAAACACATGTGCGCGCGTGGGGCTCGGCAGCACAGATTCCCAGTCTCTGCGCATCACAAGTGCCTTTGTGGAGGGCGGGAGCGTGTGCACTTGGAGGCTGAGGAATGTCACAGCCGCCCATGGGGCACACCTGGCCCTCATCCCAGGCCCGGGAGCAGCTGCATCTCCTGGAAGAGCCGCTCCAACTCCCTCCCAGCCTGACTGAGGCTGGGGCATCTTTTCCTGCCCCTTCTGTTGCCTGTTTTCCACCACAGGTGCCCTTCTCCACCAGGTTATCAAGCCCGTACTTCTCGACATGTAGCTCCTCACAGGTATTTCCCGTTCTTTACGTGGTTTTGCTACGTGCAAACACCTATTCACCACATTTATTGGTTGTTTGTTTCGTGGCTTCTGAGCTTTGTGTTGTGCTTAAAGAAGCCACGCCTCATCCTTTTCTACTAAACGTTAACACTGAGTTTAAGTTTACTTGAATTTCACTGAATTCATAATGAAGAAAACATTTTAAAATAGTCGTGAAACCGAAGGGCCTGACCACTCCCAGAGAAAGTCCCCCCACAAGGGGTCTGCTCCCAAAGCCCCTCAGGTCTGGGCATCTCGGCCACCGTCCACACACATGGGCCACGCGCCCCCTTGCTGGGCTGTGGCACCTTCTCCTTGGGTGGCACCTATCCATCTCTTCTCTCTGCCATCTCGCTGCACAGATGTCTGCAGGGACCCAGAGCACATGTCCCAGCCTCAGGCTTGCTAGCTGCGGGTGCCACACAGGCTGCGGCCCGCAGCCCGGAGTGGGGCCTGGAGGGAGGGGCCACACCAGCCTGGCTCTTGCTCACTTACATCACTGCACAGGGCCCCGCTTACTGAGTTGTTTCCTGTCCGGTTGTCTGTCCTGTCCTGGAAGGACGTCTCATCCCTGGGCATGCCCTGTAGCCAGAGCCAATCTTCACATTCCCGCCTTTCCCCGACAAGGGGTCCTTGCAGCCGGTCCCTCCTCCATTTCCGCTCCCTCGCGCCCCATGGCACCTGCTGCCCACCGAACCCAGCTCCGCTGTTTTTGTCGCACCAGCAGCTGACATCCACTGTGGCCCACGCGGTGCCCAGGTGGTGCCATGCTCACAGTTCCCAGGCAGCATGCAGCTTCCTGTGGGCTTGCCCCCCGTGACATGGTGCCTGGCGCGGGCATGCCCAGGCCCGCACACGCATGCCGGGAGTCACATTCACTTGAAGGTGGTGCTCTCCCCTCCGGGCCCACAGCCCCCCCACGTCAGTCGCCTCCTGCTCACCTGGCACCATCCTCCTCCGAGTCCCGGAACCCTCACAGGCCTTTCTGTCCCGCCAGCAGTGGGCTCTGGACAAGCCCATGCACTGTTTCCAGCTCCTTCCTCATACCTAACATTTGTGTCGGTCCCTCACCCATCTCCTTGGCTCTGAAAACCCTCCTCTGTCCCCGCCTCACTGTCCCCACTCAAGCCTCCACTGAGCTGTGTTTCAACCTCCTTCTGAGAGGTAAAGCTCATGGGATTTTTCCATTTCTTGAGCAACATTTTGTCCCAGGTGGGGTCCAGCCTGTTTCCCAGGGTTGGTGTGTCCACCCAGGTGTTTTCTTCCATCACGTCCGTGTAACGGGGCCGCTTTGTCCACACTCCAAGGTGGGGGCTGCAGTGTGGGGCCACCACCTGGTGTGGGCCCAGGGGTCCATGTATTTTCTGTGGACCCAGTTTTGGGCCTGGGTGTTGCTGTCCTCCCCCTGTGGCTGGAGTGCTCCTGGCGGGCCGCGGGGGCCTCCTGGACCCCCATTCCGCACTTCCGCCTGCGTCAGGTAAGCAGCACAGCCCCGGCCCCTGTGCTTGTCCCGCAGCCCAGCCCACCTGGGCAAACGGCCTCTGAGGACTGGGGTGGGGCGCGAGGAGGCAGCCACCCAAGCTCAGGGCTCCGGATGATGGGATTCTTTGTGAGCGAGTCCGGCCAACACAGGATGGCCAGGCTCAAGGGCAGCCCTGTGCCCCCGAGATGGCAGGCCGCCTTGTGATGAGCTCATCAAGCCGAGGACTTGTGGACTTTAGTGGCAGTTTGCTGGTGGTTCACCAATTAAGTGCATAATGGGTGTTTAGGTCAACCCAGCCCCTGCCCCGAGAGCCCTACGGCAGCCACCTCCTGCTGCGGCTGGTGGCGGGCCCACTGACCAGAACCGGGTGCGGCCCAGGCAGGGGCTGCCGCCCTCCGTCAGCTGTGGCCCCATCATTAGGATGGGGCAGTAATGGGCACAGGGCAAGGTCACCCCGAAAGTCACCACATACCGGGGTGGGAGGAGGCAAGACCAGCACCAGGGCCTTCTTCCTGCCGGTGCATCACCTGCGGCCCGCAGCCCCATCCCAGGGGTCAGATGGCCCCCTGCAGCAGCCTCCCTGACAGCTGGGTCCCCACCACTCAGGGTTGCCTGGCTTCTGGGGAGGCATCCAGCCTGGCAGGAGGGTGGGTGGGGGTGTGCGGGCTTCCTGCCTGCTCCTCACCACCGAGTGCCAGAAAACTCAGCGCCTCAGTCCATACAGTGTGGGGAGATCTTTCTCTCCCAACCTTTGTTTTCTTTACACCCAAAGACATACGGTCCACAAGGCAGGTCTGAGCTTCTCAGGACCCACGCTCTAGGGCCACAACATCTGGCCTGTCTCAGAGTCTGGGCCACAGACATGGAGGGCAGCCCAGGGTCCTAGGGCTACATGCAGCAGGGTGACCATGACCTTGGGAAGTGATGCGACCTTCTGCATCAAAGTTCCATGCATTTCCTAGGAAAAGCCCAACCCTTTAGGTTGGAGGGGCAGAGGGTGTCGCAGCACAGAGGAAAGCACACATCAGAGCTGGCTGTTGAATGTATGTCTTGCACGGAAGGGCAGAGTGAGCTGGAGCATCGTGAGCTGGGCTCTGCCGGCTGCGGCTTACCCATGTAAACTCCAAGTCAGCAAATACTTGAGGTCCTGCTGCAGGAGACACACAGCACAGACTCCTAGGATGGAGAGCAACAAGGATAGTAGGAGACAGGGCGGGGTCTGCGCAGAGGACAAGACTGGAGGGCACCGAGAACGCAGAGGCCACAGAGGTGCCGGCTGAGGCCAGGTCTGGAGCCCCTGCTGTGGGGATGTTGATGAAGTGGCTTCCAGACCCACAATTAACTCGCTCCTGAGGTATGGAGGGTCACAGCCAATTAAGCACAAATGGTGCGGCTGCAGGATGGTAACGACTGGGGAACACACACTTTTAGTTCTAATTACAAACCCTCTGACCGGTGTTGAAGGTCAGGAGGCGCTGGCCAGCCAGCCGGCCATTTCTGGAGTGGGTCCCGGATCAAGCAATGCCGGGGGCTCTCGGGGGCCATCACTGAC
>JAQQAC010009165.1:91821376-91843059 GCA_029783875.1 Phataginus tricuspis | reverse complement strand
GAGGGAGCAGATGAGGAAGGGCCAGTGCACGCAGGGCAGGGGTGGGAATGGCCATGCTCCTCTTGGAACCAGGGATGACTCAGCACGGGAGGAGGGCTCAGCCACTCTGGGCCCCACGGTGTTGCCCATCACAGCCTCTGCCCCATGTTCTCTTGCCTTAGAGCTGTGGCAATGACCGTATTCAGGGCACTCCTCTCTCGTTTCTGGGAAGACACTGACTGCCCATGGCTCTGAACCAGGGTGCAGTATCCACAGCATGCCAGGCCACAGTGGGGCAGCAGGGCCTGGGGCAAGGAGAGGCGGGGAGGGGGATGTCTTGGCTGGACATGCCTGCTCTGGCCCCCGGGCCCCGTACAGGTCTCCGCACACCCTCTCTGGGTCTTTTTCACCATCAGACATCAGAGTGCATGTGGTCAGGGGTCCCGGTGGGCCAAGGGCCCACACCCGAGGGCAGCAGGGCGTGTGGGACGGAGGGTCCGGAGTGCTGGCCGACAAGGACTGCTCCTGAAGATGGCGCACACCTGGATCACATCACCTCGGGCTTGGAGGGACCCCGGGGTCTGCTCTGTGTGTCCAGGAGCAAGCCTCCTGTGGTTTCGGGCGTCCTGTCAGCAAAGGGAGAACGATCACCTGCGGAGCAACTGATGAAACTGGACATCATGTTGCTGGAACAAAGTATGAAACACAGCCGTGGCAGAACTGCTCGCTGAGAGGGCTTCCGGCAGGCCAGGCACCTGCCAAGCTGAGGGTCTGCAAATCATTTTACCATCAGGCCCCCTTTAGCCAGCCTCCCTCTTTAGAAGGTGAAGGGTCAGTGCAAGGAAGTGAACGCTGGCCATGTGCTCTGTTGAGCTCTGGGGAAGGGGCTGGCACCTGCGGCTTCTGCTTCCTCGCCTTGTGACATTTTTATATGCTTTACATCCTGCACATTAGTGGGGAGGTCAGATGGTGCTTGCGGCTGAAGATAGGACAATGTGGGCTTCCAGAAGGCACAGCCTAGCATACAAGCCAGGGCATGGGCACACAGTGGCTGCACAGTTCCCTCTCCCCAGGGACAGGAGCTGTCGGGGGACCTGGGCCTGCTTCCTTCCCGTAGCTATTGCAGAGCTGTGGCGGGGGCCTCAGGAGGACTCCAGATAGCCCACAGCCACCCCACAGCCACCCTTAGGTGCCCCTTGGAGCTCACGTCCAGCTTGGTGTGAGGTGGAGTCCAGCTGTCACATGTCTGGAGTATGAAATCCTACGGGCCAACTACAGTGCCCCAGCCCACCCAGTGAGGTCATCTCTCACACAGGGGCCTGCCATGGAGTGCAGAGCTGGGGGCAGCCAGGTGCCCAACGCCTGCTGGACATGGTATCTTGCCCCTCCAGGTACCATCTGCTTCCAGAAAGCCGACACGTTTCCTCACGGGCCCTGGTGTCCAGAGCTCCAAACCCATTAGAGGGGACTGTCCAAGAGCAGACTCTGTCCCTGTGGGCCCCGGAAGGTCAGCTGTGTGTGTCATGATGGACAGGGTCCCACTTCCTTCTGAGTGTGAGCTAGGGGCTGCTGTGGAGTGCTAAGTGAGCAGTGACTCGTCCTCAGCTCCTCCATGCACAACTTGCTGTTGGAAACCATTTTTTGCTTGGTATCGCTGGGCACAGGCCAGCACTCAGCAAACATGCATGTGGACAGAGCCTGGAGCCCAGAGATGGAAGATGACCCTGCCTGGAGCTGACCCCAGGGTGGTGTGGGACTGCCTGGACTGCTGATGATGGCCAATGACCCAGAGAGCTTCGCCTTCTTTGGCCGGCCAGACCCACCAGGAGGGTGACAGTTGAGGTGGTCGAGGGCAGAGGGCAGGAGGCCCCTCCTCCTTCCCTGCCTGAGTGGGGCAGGCACCCTGGGGGCAGGCTTGGCAGCTGCTTACAAGTACATTGGATCTGGGATGTTTCCCAAAAACCCATGGTCTCTGCCAGACAAAAGGTGTTTGCCGAGCCCTTTGGCTGTCTCTGCGCCCCCCTTCCTCAGCTCCTCTCTTCTCCGTCTTTACTCTGGCGTGCTCCTGAGAGCTGCCCACCCCCTCTTCCTGTGGGGGTCCTGCAACTCTCTGCAGCAGAAGGCCCAGGGATGAGAGCATGGGAGCTGCTGCATCCCCATCCCTCTGAGGCCTCCAGGATCCCCCGCCCAGCAGAGCCTGCAGAATCAGCCAGGGATCCCGCAGGGCACAGGGTCAGGGAGGTTTCCACAGCCCACAACACCCCCTCCCTGCCCCAGTTCTCTGCAGGCTCAGCCCTGGTCATGTGGGGAAGGCACCTGGAAGTCCGAGTGACTGTCCCATCAGGCCAAGGCCTAGGGCAGCTGCCAGGGGCTTGTTGGGCAGAAAGGCGGTTCGCCATCACCTGGCTTTAGGAAGCACACACCAGGGCTTGCTCATGAGAGCGCGGCCAAGGGGCTGAGGGGCAATAGGCTAGGCCAGGCCGTATCCCTGCGCTGCATGGTCTGCTCTGGGCTGAAACACCACATACTTGGTGCCAAAAGCACTTACAGAGCTGGGCGCATGGGCCCGGGAGCGGCCTCTCCTGCCAGTAAAACCTCTGCGTCACAGGCATGGACTTTGTGATCTGATTATTTTGTGCCCAGGCCTGCCGTGCTGACTTCCTGCTTCCTGATAACTCTCTGACTCGGGAAGGAGAGGTGTTCCCGCAGCTCAGGGCCGCCCTGAGCTTCCTGGATGGTCTGCAACACAGGTGCCGCCTGCTGCTCACCCCGCCCGAGCATGGTCAGAACTCACGAGCCCATCTAGAGGGGCAACGGCCACCTGAGGGTGCACCAAGGACCCCCAGGCAGAAGGCAGAACCAGATGTGCTGCCCAGCCTGCGCTGCCGACAAGCCTGCGCTGTGGGAGGCAGAGGGACCGTGACCCCTGCTCCCAAAGCCCACCCGCCTGTCCCCTAAGACCCGCCCAGCCAGAGGTGGAGATGGAGCATTATTTCCAAATGGAGTGTTAGTATCCTGAGGACCAGGCAGCAGGCTCACTGAAGCAGGCCCTTTGCACATACAATGACTGAACCAGGAGCCCCTCTTTCTCACCAGTGTGCCCACGTGGCCTCTGTCCCCCGGCTCAGTCACAGTCCCCATGGCACTGGCCAAACTGTCTAGTCCAACAGCTCACACAGCCCCAGGGCCAAGAAGGGGCCAGACTTTTTACTCTGGGTGTGGTCAGGGGCAGCAGCAGAGATCTGGCTGTGGGGGCCCAGCCAAGTGATCCTGAGTGTCAGACCCCCCTTGAAGCAGCAGCAATAGCCCAGAGGTCAAGGGCAGCCCACAGGGCTATGAACTCAGACACTGGCTATTGGGCAGTCAGCTGGGCCTGGCTGGTAGGAGGGCTGGCACGGCAGGATGGGTGGTGGGGTGCAGTGCTGGGGCTGGGGGCTGGCTACCCCAGCAGGCTCTGCTCCTGGGCCCCCGCAAGCAGGCCACCCTTTCGTGGGACCAGGAGGGGAGCAGCTTGCCGGGGGTGAGCGTTCCCTGCCCCCAGGCAGTATGCAGAGCAGCCACCCCATGCAGTGGCTGGCTCAGGGTGGTGCTCCCCTGGCTGCCCAGGGCACACGGCTGTGCCTCAGGTGAGCCCAAATGACTCTTTGCTTTGTACACCTGAGGCTGAGCCTCCAGACAGAGGAAGCCCTCAATCTGCTCACATGCTACAGGACCTGACCTATGGGCACCCCCTCACCAAATAACATGCAGAGGAGCTGCAGAAGGACAAGTGACCCCAGCTTTGGGGCTCTGCGGGGAGGGCCGAAGCAGGCAGACAAGCGCCCCCTCACCTCTCCACCTGCGTCTGAAGGTACCAGCTTGCTAGGTAAGGGCACAATGAAGAGCTGTCCATTCAGCCCAATGATTAAATATCCATCTATGCCAACGTTACTACCGCCACGCGGCAGTCTTGGCTTTGGACCAGGCGCAGTTTATAGGCCCCTTGTTTTGTCGCAATTAGAATTTTCTCTGGCAATTCTGGTAAGTCCAGATGGATTGTGAGCCAGCAAACAGAGCCTTGAAATCGCAGATGCTGCTCTGAACAGCCCAGGGGCCGTGAGACCTGCCACTTCATCTACAAGGGATCCACCCATTATTTGCATTCAGGAGACTAGAAGGCACCTGGCCAGGGATTCTGGGGGCTTTCAGAGCAGGTGGCGTAGGGTGGTGCTCACAGGTGAAGGAGAGAAGGTGTCCTGGGAATCCATTGACCTGGAACAATTCGCTCATTCCCACACAGTTCACACTGGCAGAGGAAAGGCCTTGTTTGCCGAAGGCCTTGCTAGTAATCGCTTGGTCTGGTGGAAGAGTCTTGGTCCCTGGGCCTGCATACAGCCCGCGTAGGGCCCCCTGCAAGGTCTCTGCCCTCTTTCACAGCTTCTTTCCACGCCAATCACCTTCTTGAAATCTGGCACATGAAATGGTCAATTGCGTGAGTCAGATAGGCATGTGCAGCTCTGACATGTTTATAGAGTTGTCCAGTGCTCGTGCCACTGAGACAGGGACCGTGGGTGTGGTCAGAGTAGGGGGAGGGCCTCTGGAAAAATCAAGGCAGGATATTTGCAGTCAGAGCAATGTAACTGCATGCAAAGAAACCCCCTACCAAAACTCTGTGTTAAACATTCAGCTCGAGTCATTCTTCAATGAGATCAGTTAATATTCCCCAGATAAAGAAAAATAGCACATGTTTATACTATGCTAATCATTTCTAATGATGTGTAAGATTCACTTTAACATGTTAAAAGGCCAAGACCTATGTGCTGTCTTTCCTCCTTCAGATCTGATGAAGTGTCGATTCTGCAAACTGCGCAAACTGATTTAGTGCCGCAGGCCCGGCCATAAACAACACAGTAACAGGCAAGAAGGATTCCACCTTAAAGATCAGATTGCATTTTAATACCCAAGAAGTTAAGATGTTAGAAATTCTTAACATACTCTTTAGCAAACCCCCACCTTGGGGGCTGAGCAGGTGGTCTTATTTCATATGCCCCCAGACCAAGATACTGGTATCTCGGAGAAATCATCAGAGCAGGAAGTTCCTGGGTTAAGTTAATTCTAAATATTCAGGGACCACTTAATAAGTCCACACCCCTAAGCTTTTTTTTTTTGGTATTATTAATGTACAATTATATGAGCAACATTATCATTACTAGACTCCCCCTATTATCAAGTCCCCACCACATACCCCATTACAGTCACTGTCCATCAGTGTAGTAAGATGCTATAGAATCACTACTTGTCTTCTCTGTGCTATATGCTTTCCCTGTGACCCCCGCCCCCTACATTATGTGTGCTAATCCTAATGCCCCTTTCTCACCCTTATCCCTCCCTTCCCACCCATCCTCCCCAGTCCCTTTCCCTTTGGTAACTGTTAGTCCATTCTTGGGTTCTGTGAGTCTGCTCCTGTTTTGTTCCTTCAGTTTTTCCTTTGTTCTTATACTCCACAGATGAGTGAAATCATTTGATAATTGTCTTTCTCCACCTGGCTTATTTCACAGAGCATAATACCCTCTAGCTCCATCGATGTAGTTGCAAATGGTAGGACTTGTTTTCTTCTTATGCCTGAATAATATTCCATTGTGTATATGTACCACATCTTCTTTATCCATTCATCTACTGATGGACACTTAGGTTGCTTCCAATTCTTGGTTATTGTAAATAGTGCTGCAATAAACGTAGGGCTGCATATATCTTTTTCAAACTGGGCTCCTGCATTCTTAGGGTAAATTCCTAGGAGTGGAATTACTGGGTGAAATGGTATTTCTATTTTTACTTTTTTGAGGAACCTCCATACTACTTTTCACAATGGTTGAACTATTTGACATTCCAACCAGCAGTAGGAGGGTAACCCTTTCTCCAAATCCTCGCCAGCATTTGTTGTTGTTTGTCATTTGGATGTTGGCCATCCTCACTGGTGTGAGGTGATATCTCATTGCGGTTTTAATCTGCATTTCTCTGATGATTAGGGATGTGGAGCATCTTTTCATGTGCCTGTTGGCCATCTGAATTTCTTCTTTGGAGAAGTGTCTATTCATATCCTCTGCCCATTTTTGAATGGAATTATTTGCTTTTTCTTTGTTGAGGTATGTGAGTTCTTTATATATTTTGGATGTCAACCCCTTATCTGACATGTCATTTATGAATATATTCTCCCATACTGTAGGATGTCTTTTTGTTCTACTGATGGTGTCCTTTGCTGTACAGAAGCTTTTCAGCTTGATATAGTCCCATTTGTTCACTTTTGCTCTTGTTTCCCTTGCCCTGAGAGATATGTTCATGAAGAAGTTGCTCATGTTTATGTCCAGGAGATTTTTGCCTATGTTTTTTTCTAAGAGTTTTATGGTTTCATGACTTACATTCAGGTCTTTGATCCATTTTGAGTTTACTTTTGTGTATGGGGTTAGACAATAATCCAGTTTCATTCTCTTACATGAAGCTGTCCAGTTTTGCCAACACCAGCTGTTGAAGAGGCTGTCATCTCCCCATTGTATATCCAAGGCTCCTTTATTGTGCATTAATTGACCATATATGCTTGGGTTTATATCTGGGCTCTCCAGTCTGTTCCATTGGTCTATGGGTCTGTTTTTGCGCCAGTACCAAATTGTCTTGATTACTGTGGCTTTGTAGTAGAGCTTGAAGTCAGGGAGTGTAATTCCCACCTGCTTTATTCTTCCTTCTCAGGATTGCTTTGGCTATTCGGGGTCTTTTGTGGTTCCATATAAATTTTAGAACTATTTACTCTAGTTCATTGAAGAATGCTGTTGGTATTTTGATAGGGATTGCATGGAATCTGTAGATTGCTTTAGGCAGGATGGCCATTTTGACAATATTAATTGTTCTTCTCCATGAGCATGGGATGTGTTTCCATTTATTGGATTCTTCTTTAATTTCTGCCATGAGTATCTTGTAGTTTTGAGAGTATGAGTCTTTCACTTCCTTGGCTAGGTTTATTCCTAGGTATTTTATTCTTTTTGATGCAATTGTGAATGGAATTGTTTTCCTGATTTCTCTTTCTGGTAGTTCATCATTAGTGTATAAGAATGCAACAGATTTCTGTGTATTAATTTTGAATCTCGAAACTACTGAATTCAGATATTAGATCTAGTAGTTTTGGAGTGGACTCTTCAGGGTTTTTTATGTACAATATCATGTCATCTGCAAACAGGGACAGTTTAACTTCTTCCTTGCCAATCTGGATGCCTTTTATTTCTTTGTGTTGTCAGATTGCCATGGCTAGGACTTCCAGAACTATGCTGAATAGAAGTGGGGAGAGTGGGCATCCTTGTCTTGTTCCCGATCTTAAAGGAACAGCTTTCAGCTTCTCGCTGTTAAGTATAATGTTGGCTATATGGGTTTGTCATATATGACCTTTATTATGTTGAGGTACTTGCCCTCTGTACCCATTTTGTTGAGAGTTTTTATCATGAATGGATGTTGACTTTTGTCAAATGCTTTTTCAGCACCTATGGAAATGATCATGCGGTTTTTGTCCTTCTTTTTGTTGATCTGGTGGATGATGTTGATGGATTTTCAAATGATGTACCATTCTTGCATCCCTGGGATGAATCCCACTTGATCGTGATGGATGATCTTTTTGATGTATTTTTGAATTCAGTTTGCTAACATTTTGTTGAGTATTTTTGCATCTATGTTCATCAGGGATATATTTTTTCATCTGTGTGCATCTATGGTATTAGACAGAGTTGGCCTTGTAGAATGAGTTTGGAAGTATTCCCTCCTCTTCTACTTTTTGGAAAACCTTAAGGAGGATGGGTATTAGGTCTTCACTAAATGTTTGATAAAATTCAGCAGTGAAAGCATCTGGGTCAGGAGTTTTGTTCTTAGGGAGTTTTTTGAATAACAATTCAATTTCTTTGCCTGCAATTGGTCTATTCAGATCTTCTGTTTCTTCCTGGGTCAGCCTTGGTAGGTTGTATTTTTCTGGAAAGTTGTCCATTTCTTCTAGGTTATCCAGTTTGTTAGCATATAATTTTTCATAGTATTCTCTAATAATTGTTTGTATTTCTGTGGTGTCCGTAGTGATTTTTCCTTTCTCATTTCTAATTCTGTTTATGTGTGTAGACTCTCTTTTTTTTCTTGGTAAGTCTGGCTAGGGGTTTATCTATTTTGTTTATTTTCTTGAAGAACCACCTCCTGCTTTCATTGATTCTTTCTATTGTTTTATTCTTCTCAATTTTATTTATTTCTGCTTTAATCTTTATTATGTCCCTCCTTCTACTGACTTTGGACCTCATTTGTTCTTCCTTTTCTAGTTTCATTAATTGTGAGTTTAGACTGTTCATTTGGGATTGTTCTTCTTTCCTGAGGTAGGCCTGTGTTGGAATATATTTCTCTCTTAGCATGGCCTTCCCTTCATCCCACAGATTTTGCAGTGTTGAATTATTGTTGTCATTTGTCTCCATATATTGCTTGATCTCTGTTTTTATTTTGTCATTGATCCATTCATTATTTTAGAGCATATTATTAAGCCTCCATGTCTTTGTGGGATTTTTCATTTTCTTTGAGTAATTTATTTCTAGTTTCATGCCTTGGTGATCTGAGAAGCTGGATGTTACAATTTCTATCTTTTTAATTCACTGAGGTTATTTTTGTGGCATAGTATGTAATCTATTCTTGAAAATGTTCCATGTGCACTTGAGAAGAATGTGTATCCTATTGCTTTTGGTTGGAGTGTTCAGTAGATGTCCATTAGGTCCATCTATTCTAATGCATTGTTCAGTGCCTCTGTCTCTTTACTTACTTTCTGTCTGGTTGATCTGTCCTTTGGAGTGAGTGGTGTGTTGAAGTCTCCTAAAATGAATGCATTGCATTCTATTTCCCCTTTAATTCTGTTAGTATTTGTTTCACAAATGTAAGTGATCCAGTGTTGCATGCATAGATATTTATAATAGTTATACCCTCTGGTTGGACTGACCCTTTTATCATTATGTAATGTCCTTCTTTGTCTCTTGCGACTTTCTTTGTTTTGAAGTCTATTTTGTCTGATACAAGTACTGCAACTCCTGCTTTTTTCTCCCTATTAGGTGCATGAAATATCTTTTTCCATCCCTTTACTTTCAGTCTGTGTATGTCTTTGGGTTTGAAGTGAGGTGAGTCTCTTGTAGGCAGCATATAGTTGGGTCTTGTTTTTTTATCCATTCAGTGACTCTATGTCTTTTGATTGGTGCATTCAGACCATTTACATTTAGGGTGATTATCGATAGGTATGTATTTATTGCCTTTGCAGGCTTTAGATTCGTGGTTACCAGAGGTTCAAGGGTAATTCCCTTACTATCTAAAAGTCTAATTTAACTCACTTCCTATGCTATTACAAACACAACCTAAAGGTTCTTTTTTTTTCCCTCCTTTTTCTTTTTCTTCCTCCTCCATTGTTTGTATGTTTGGTATCATATTCTGTACTCTTTGTCTATCCCTTGGGTGACATCTATTTAGCCTTAGGAATACTTCCATCTATAGGAGTCCCTCCCAAATGCACTGTAGAGGTGGTTTGTGGGAGGTAAATTCTCTCAGCTTTTGCTTATCTGAAAATTGTTTAATCCCTCCTTCAAATTTAAATGATAACCTTGCTGGATACAGTATTCTTGGTTCGAGGCCCTTCTGCTTCATTGCATTAACTATATCATGCCACTCCCTTCTGGCCTGTAAGGTTTCTGTTGAGAAATCTGATGATAGCCTGATGGGTTTTCCTTTGTATGTGATCTTTTTTCTCTCTCTGGCTGCTTTTAAAAGTCTGTCTTTATCCTTGATCTTTGTCATTTTAATTTTTATATGTCTTGATGTTGTCTTCCTTGGGTCCCTTGTGTTGGGAGATCTGTGCACCTCCATGGCCTGAGACACTATCTCCTTCCCCAGATTGGGGAAGTTTTCAGCAATTACCTCCTCAAAGACACTTTCTATCCCTTTTTCTCTGTATTCTTCTTCTGGTACCCCTATAATGCAAATATTATTCTGTTTGGATTGGTCACACAGTTCTCTTAATGTTCTTTCATTCTTAGAGATCCTTTTTTCTCTCTGTGCCTCAGCTTCTTTGTATTCCTCTTCTTTAATTTCTATTCCATTTACTGTCTCTTCTACTACATCTAATCTGCTTTTAAATCCCTCCACTGTATGTTTTGTTTCAGATATGGAATTTCTTAATGATTGAATCTCCGTCTTAAATTCATCCCTGAGTTCTTGAATAGCTTTCTGTACCTCCATAAGCGTGTTTACGATTTTTATTTTAAACTCTTTTTCAGGAAGATTAGTGAGTTCAGTTTCATTTGGCCTTTTTTCTGGGGTTTGTGAGATTTGGGTCTAAATCATGTTCTTTTGACATTTCATATTTCTGTGTGGTGCCATCTGTTGCCCAGAAGCTCCAGTCTCTGTAGCTGCTCAGCCCCTAGAATGAGGTTGGAGGTTGTAGGGGAGCAGAGCTGGTGCCGTGTTTCATGAGTTCTTCCCTGTTTGTGAAGTCTGTGCACAGTCTGGTGCAGCCTTCTTACCTGTTGCTGTTTTAAGGTTAGTTGTATTAAGTATATTTTCGTACTATCTGTGGTTTTGGGAGGCGTTCTCTGTCTCACCTCTCACACTGCCATCTTCCCCTAAGCTTTTTTATATGTTCTCATAAAATCCTCAACTGCCTATAAAACCCCTAGACAAGGCACCACCTGGACTTTCTTGTCCCCTCCTGGCATGACCCGGGAGCTCTGTCCTCTCACTTTATCTCTAAATAAAAGCCTGTACCTTGCTGTCCTACCCTGAGTGTTTGTGAAGCTCATTCTTTGGCTTCGTGAACAAGAACCCTGGCATCACCACCTCCCCAGGTGAGCTGGCCCCTAGGCTCCATGCTCAGTGGCTCCTGAATGGAGGTGCCTCCGTGAAGCCAATGTCCCAGAAGACCAGTGTCCCCACCTTCCTGGTGGGGATGGTCCCCCATGGCCTCCGCTGCAGGGTCACAACATTATGGAGGTGGAAGGGGCCCTAGTGGCCACAGCCCAGCACCTCCTACATGCAAAGGAAACAGTGCCCAGAAAGGCAGGAAGAGTTTATCTAAGGGAAGACCACTTTACACATAAAGGCGTAGAAATGATGAAAGACTGGAAGATAGTGTGCCGCCCTCTTCAAAGAAAGCTGGTTGACTAAATTAATGTCCAAGTGGAAGCAGCCCAGATATGCACCGGTGGTGTAGTGGATCCGGGCACTGCGGAGTGTGGCGGTACGTGGCCAGGCTTGGAAAGGAGCAAACCTGGATGTGCACGAGGTCATAGATGAACCTCAGAATAACTGTTGTGAGTGAAGTAAGCCAGGCCAGAAAAAGTGAATGCTGTGTTATCACATTTCTGTAAAACTGTGGAAAACGCCTAGCCTACTCATCAATGGGACAGAAAGCAGGGCACAGGCCGTGAACAGGGAGGGGATGGAGGCAGGGTCACAAAGGGGGACAAGGATCTTGAGGTGATGGAGAGGGGCCTCATCTTGTTTGTGGTGACACACGTCAAAGGCGGAGAGTGGACACTTTTTGTGCGATTACGTGTCCATTGTAGCTCAATAAAGCTGGTGAATAAAAAGTCGATGAGTGATGAATTTTATATTAGTTCTTATAAAAATATGACCTCTAAACTCAGGTGATATGCACTTCTGGCTGTTATGCACCTGACTGCCTGACCAAAGTCAGCGATTGCTCATGCTCTGGAGCAAGGTCCGGACACCCTTGTGTCCCTGTGTGAGCCACAGCCAGGGTGAACTGGAGAACAGGGCCTGCAGGGGTGCGAGGGAGGGAGCTGGGGCTGGCGCCCACAGAAACAAGGAGCACACAGGAGGAATGTTTCCAACTTAGGGTTCAAGATGCGGCAGCCTGAGAAGCACCAAGCCGTGCTGTCGGTGCGCAGCCTGCTCCAGCAGGTGTCTTTCTCGTGATGGGTTGTCTGCACAGCCGTACCACAGATTTGTTTTGCAGACCGAACTATGGACACTGGCCACACTCATCCGAAGGAGGTATGAGACATTAGGCAATCTATGGTCCACACCCAGTTCTGCTATTTCAGGCTGTTTCCTGCCCGGCTGGGAGTCTTGTATGCATATCAGTTTTTTATAAGAAAGCACTTAAGTCAATGAGAAGAATTGCTGTGAGGAGTTCCAGCAGCCAGATTTGCTACTTGCCACATTTTCCACTCAGTATTACTGCGGTGTGTTTATGACAGGGAAACAAGAACCCATTTCCCTTCACTGAACTGCTCTGCTTTATTTATTTAGGGTGTGCACCCCTATCTGCTTCCCAAAGGAATTTGGGGCGGCTTATAAAGTCATGCTTAACACAGAACAAGACCACTATAAATAGAAAACAAACAGAGCGGTGAGCTCAAGGTTGCTGGGTGCCGGGGTGGGTCCTGAAGATAAGCACAGAGGGGAGCTCAGAGGTTACTGGGTTTCCTTGTGGCCTGACCTTGGTGGGGCTGCTTAACTTTCATGAAGTTGAGCTTCCTCACTCCCAGTGGGTATATTGCTGTCCTGTGAATGATCTGTACAGCAGCTAGGATGCGCTGGTCCTGGACGTGGGGGTGGCCGCCCAGCTCCTTCCCGGAGGGACCCAGCTGGGGGAGGGCTGGTGGATGATGCCTCTCGGATGAGGCCCGTGGGATATATGCCCGCCATGAGGAGGGCAGCCTGGATGCAGGGCAGGGAGGCACCGGCATCCACAACTGGGGGGGGGGGAGGGCACCAGGTCCCTGGGACTCTGCGGAGCCCCTGCAGGGACTTCTGGAGTCCCCAAGTGGCTACCCTGCCCACACTCAGGGCCCCCGAGCCCTCCCATATACCTATGTCCCCAGGAACCCGACGGGGTCCATGCTGCACACAGTGAGTGTGAAGTCAGCGACCATCTCCCTCTCTTCCCCTTGAGTACACACGGTCTCTTTCTGAAAAGAAACGACCCAGCATCACAGCTAAGTCCTGGGAACACAGAGCTTCTCTGCAGGCAAACAACAACCAGACGCCTGTCCACATGGGTCTATGCAAAGGGCGACATATGATCTTTTATGGCCTCTGAATATTTCCTATTTAAAACATCTGGTACTGAGATAAGTACACAGTCAACAATATTTGCAGTGAAAAAACAGCCAGAAATGGAGATGAACCAGAGGGAGCCCAGCTGCCCACCAGGAAGGTAGTGCTGAGGAGGTCTCAGTCTGCCTGAGGGGTGTGGCTTCTCTCTGCCGGGTGCTGGGGGCACAGAAGGGGGTGCAGCCAAGATGTGGGGCCAGGCAGAGGGACTCCCTGACCATCTGGGGTTTGGGGGAGTATGGCAGGCTTGCAGCACAAACACAGTCATGGAGCTCCGGACCAGTTTCTGGCCACACTCCTGCTCCGCCATCCCAGCTGCCACCTGTCACGTGGTCTTGAGGACAGGTCCCCAGGACAGAGAAAGCGCCTAAGAGGTGCTCGCCTGGGGTGGCCAAGCAGGGGGCACTGCAAGTCCACTACTCTGGGAAACGAGAGGTGGGAAGCCACTCTGCCCTCTCTGCTATTTATTGTGGAGACACAGTCTGAATCTCCCAGTTCATGTTCAGATCCCCAGGTTGGGAAGGTAAGAAATGTGGAGAAGTGGGGGGGGGCATCAGAGTGAGACAGTAGGTGCGTGACTGTGTTACCGAGGGGTCTGGGAGCATCCCTCCTCTCTGACCAGGTTGGAGGGCACAGTGAGGACTTGGGGTTCGGGGAGCTAGTGCTGCCCAGGACTTGTGTGGTCCTGGAACTTGTCTCCATGGAGGCCAACAGGAAGGAAGGCGCATATCAGCTGCAGGCTGAGACTCATGGGGTCACGCCTGGGCTCATGGCCCTGAGCTTCCCCTTCTACCCTGCCAGGGTCACAGCTGCACGGCTGCGGGCCTCCCCCTGCCTCTCGCTGAGGAGGGGATGGACGGTGCCATGTCCCGCCCAGGGTAGCCTGCTCTCCTCTGGCAGGGCTCCTCAGCTGTGCCCAGTGGACCTGACGCCTACCCTTAATTCTGACTAAGTAAGAAACCTCAAGTCAACAAACAAAACAAGTGCCTATGTTCCCAAGATACACAGAAGCGATGGGACAGCAAAGTCCTTTCTGCGTCGAGCAATGAGGAGAGAAGGAATAGGAAGGAAGGGGACCTCGTGACGGGCCTGCCACCTGCTGGAGAGCACTTAGCAGCCACGGTCAAGGTCACTGGACAACCTGGGACTGTGGCCTGGCTAAGACGCCAAACCAGAATGCAAGGTGTTCAAGCTACGCTCCACAGTGTCACCAAGGACTGGGCTCTGGCCGGCCTCACCTCAGCCAGACCCCGCCCTGCATGGACCACCCGCCCTGCATGTACCATCTACATTGCTCAGGGCCTTAGTGGATCTGCCCCTTAAGAAAACGCCAGGAGCTGACGCTGCGGGTGGTCAGCGCACCCAGCACACAGCAGTCCCTCATCTTCACCACATCCAGCTGGGCAGGAGCCGTTATGCTGCATTGCAGGCAAGGAAATGCAACTCCGTCCCACCTGTGACCAGACAGTCCTTCCCAGGGATGAACGTGGTGTGACACTCAGGGGGTCTTCTCTGTCACTGAAACCATTAAGGAGAGACAGGGTCCCCAATTCGTGCTGCTTACATGCCAGTCTGGGACAGAGCTGGGCCAGGCATGGTAGGCGACAACATGGTTCCACTTCAAGAAGCATCGTTTTCCACACTTTGACTATCTTGCACTCGCTTACAATTAACTGACTAGATGCATTCGCATTTGCTAAAACAAAAGCTAAATGAGAGCCGTGCGGCCCGGCGGGTGAGGTGGAGGGGATGCCGTCAAGGAAATGAAACAGCTCAAAGCATGGGTTTAACAGTACGTTAGTATCAGATTTTAAAAACTTCAAGAAAACACATCTTAAAAATAAAAGAAAAAAAAGCTATTGACTAAGGAAGGTATTTGCAACTCACAAAACAGACAAAAGATTTGTACCCAGAAAAATATAACTTCTGTAAATCAGTATGAAAAAGACAGGAAATTCACATTTTTTCTTGAGGTAAGAATCCTGTGCTGTTTGCCTTTTCCTGAGCCAGTGGGACTGTTGTCTCTGCCCTTCATGCCTCAGCGGGTCACCTTGCCCACATCGCCCACTTACTGGGCTCCTCTGAGCCCCGCGGTCTCACACTGCAAAAGCAAGTGCCTACCCTCAAATGCCAGAACCGTGGGCCCTGCTGCAGGGGGTTCCGGTGCGCCCCAGCGTGGTGTCCGTGCGGGAAGCCTCCAGGGGAGCTGGCCACTCCGGGCATCACACATCCTCCTGCTTTTCTCGACAATCCCAGAGCCACAGTGCAGTTTTAATTTTGGTTATTAAACTCCTCATGCTTCAACAAGGGGGAAAATTCCCTTTGTTGCTCAATAGATGAGCATTTCTGTAGGATTCTGGAAAATCTGCCAACTCAGATTCCACACTTTGGAGCCTAAAGCCACGTTGCATTCCCTATGGCAGGTGATTTGGGACACAGACCTTCTAAGGTCCCAGGAATCAAGTGTGGTGCATATAATGCCAGTCTGTCCAGGGGGCTCTGGACAGCACCCCAAATCAAACACACTTGTGGAATATAAGTAAGTGAGAAATAAACACTAGATACCTTTCAGGCCAGATTTTGCACCAAATGAATGAGAACATTTCCAGGATTCAGGGCTGCTTAGATCTCAGGGGCAGATAAGGGGCCAGGGATCAGAGCTGCGTGTCTGCTCAAGTCCCTCGGCTGGCCCGGAAGGAGGAGCTTGTCCCTCACAAGCCTGCGCTCAGCGGGTCAAACAGGTGCCCAGGCCAGACGATTCCCACCTCCCACTGGGACCCCAGGGAGCAGTTCCTTCTGCCACAGCCACAGAGGGATGCTGGCACACGTGTGGTTGTGTGGGGACTTTTGTAGGGTGGGGGAGACTGGCTGTGCTCAAGCCAGGCAGCAACCGCCCTTTGCTGATGGCCCCACATGCTGGCCTCAGGCTAACTTGCAGGTGGCCCTCCATCCACTGAGTACGCCACCCCCATTTTCCTCTCAACCTGTGTGCTGGGCAGGACCCTGCTTCCCCAGGGTCCGCCAGGCCCACTGTCAGGGAAGAACGCAGGGCCGCTAGGCAGGGCTGGAACCAGACTCTCAGCCTCCAGACCCCAGCCCTTCCTGCTCCAGCCACGGTGACAGGCACTCCTGGGGACCAGCCCTCTGTGCAGGGAATTTTCTGGACAAATCAGCTCTTTTTGTGAAGAGGAGATCATGGAATCAGACAATGGAATACACTCTCTCTTTCTTATCTTAATCTGATCACATGCTGGGTGACCAGTTTTTAATTTAATTTGATACTATAGCCCCAAAGTTCAATTTATGCTTAAAGCTGAATTATTTACTCTGTGCAATTTTACAAGAGGCTTTACGCTTTATCAGGAATAAGCACAAATTCAGACTCTGCTAATTCAAAATTTGTGAAAATATGGGGCACTTGATCTTAATCTTTTCATTCTCAATATAAAAAGATACACAAATGTACCAAGAGTTGCAAGGGGGCAGGTGATCCACTGTGCAGGGGACACATCATGTCTGTGTTTGTGCCGACATGTGGAGACCAGGCCCTCGGCCCCCTCTTACTCTGCCCTGAGGCGCTCCACCAGGCCGCTGGCATTGGCCAGGACAGTGCCTGTGTGACACCTCAAAGGGGCCCCTGAAGCCCAAGGGGCTTCTCATCCCAGCCTTTCTCCTCCTCACCCGGCTGGGCAGGTGCTGGACTGAGGCAGCAGAGAGGGTGCCAGGGCCTCAGGGCACATGGGGGGCACAGACCCTGAGTGACCAGGGCCCAGCCACCTGCCAGGGCCTGGGAGACCGTTTGCTGTTCCAGAAGAACAGCTATTACAGGACAACTGTTCCACAGCACAGGGAATCACGGACTAGAGCCAGAAAGGCCGCGAAGACCAACCCAGCCACGCACTTCTGAGGCTTGTTCTGTGAGCCGGTGCAGAGACCCTCCCGTCGTGCGGCCTGCTTACCCAGGAGGGATGAAAGGACCACGAGGGTCCACAGGCTGATGAGGAAAGGGCCCCGCATGGAAGGCCACCGCAGGCTGGCCACCGGGCAGCCGCTGCTGTTCCTGGAGGCAGAGGGCTCCAGCCCCCAGCTCCAGCCGGTGAGCGCCCACGAGTGGACGATGCCCATCAGCCACGCCAGCAGCGCCACGGCACACTGGCTGGACCCCCACGGCCGCATGCCAGGCACAGGGTGTGTGGTCCCAGCCAGGCTCTGAATGTCTTCTGCAGCAACCTTGTCTATGCAGCAAACTGCCCGGCTAGCCGCTGGTGGCACCCGGCTGCACTTCCCTCTGGCCTCCTCACCCTACAGCTGAACCAGCTCTGCCCACAGCCACAGCCTTCCTTTGCTGACCAAGCCCAGCCTTGTCCTGGGCAGCCTGTGGCCCCCAGGTCATCTCCAGATAGTTCCTTCCTTGCCATTAGCTCTGGCCAGCAGGCCTTCCGTGGGTCTGGCTGTGTCCCAGAGGAGTTCAAAGCCTTTGCTGGGCTGATAAGGGGCCCACCCATCCCCTCAGGCGATTAGGCTCTGCCTGTCACATAAAATAAAAGCAGATGAGGAAATGGCCTTTAATGGGTTCTTATCAGGTGCTTGGGTCTTTGGAACACTGCCGTGGGCTGGGGAACCAGGAAAGGATTTACCTCCCAGAACTCACCTCCCTGTCAAGCCCGGTGCCAACCCTACAGCTGCCATTTTGGGTTCTGCACCGTAAGCCCCGTCCCACCTCCTTGGGGCTCCTGATGCCAGAGGCCCGCCTCCAGGTCAGGCTCACACTTGTCCCCTCATCTTAGCTGGCTTTCTGATTGCTCTTCCTGCCACTTAGCTGCGCCCAGGTGGCCTTGCCCACTGCAGGTGAAGACCCAGCCCCCGCCCCTGAGACCCTGCAGGGCTGAGCCTGGACAGTGGCGTGGCCGGACAGGGGGTGAGGGGCAGGGTAGCTCCGGAGGAAAGGGTGCTCCCAGAGTGCGCCAAATGAGCCGGTGGGGCTGAAATTAGTCACCTGAAAGGCAGGGAGGGAGAAACCCATTTATTGCTCGCAGAAAGGCCTGGCTCCACCCCCTCTGGCTGCTGCTCTCACTCCTTCCCTTTCTCCCTGGCCCCGCTAGCAAAGCCCACTTGGTGTTCTCGTCCCTTCAGTCACCATGTGCCCTCACTCCCCGACTATCCCCTTCTGGAAGGAATTCCGCAGGCAGGTCCCTGGTGACTGACAGGCGTCAGACCAATTGTGTACCAGGATGGAGGAGAGGAGAGAAGGGCTGTTCTCTCCTCTCCACCCCCTGCCCGGAGGCTTGGGGAAGCTGCAGCGGTCAACACCTGTTGATATGTAAATGGACTAAGCCAGGCTAGAGGTTCTGGAAATTCTGTGCTTTCCCCCACAGCCATCCCCACAGCTGACCGAGTGTGGGGTGTCAAAGCAGAAGCCTGGTGTCGTGGGGGGCAAAAGGGAGGGGTGGTGCCAACAGGAGGAGGGCTTCCTGAAGGAGGACAGGTCAGACATGCAGGTATATCAGCCTGAGGGGAGCTGAGTCTCTGACTGGCAGAAAAGGGATCACAGACTTTGAAAGAAAGGAAACCATTATAGACTCTTACTTGGATTGGAACTGGCGATATCTGTGTGATTGATGATTTTTAAAATATATAGGTGGGAGTTCCGGGAAGATGGCGGCGTGAACGGAGCGGCAGAATTTTCCTCCCAACATTATATTTATCCACGAAAACACAGCAAATGCAACTGTTCCTAAAAGAGAGACCAGAACACACAGGAAAGCGCACACCGTGCAGACACACCTGAGAGGACTTGGCAGCTGGCAAGGCGGTCATAAAGAGCCGAGCTGACATACGTGACAACTACCAACAACCAATTCTATAGTCAGAGAAGACAGAAGAATATGATACAGACAAAGCTTCAGACACACACCACCGCTGAGAGAGAATCTGAAGGAATGGATATTCACAGTCTTTCTGAAAAAGAATTCAGAATAAAAGTCATAGCCATGCTGACAGATCTACAGAAAAATGTGCAAGAGCTGAGGGAGGAAGTGAGCGAAGTGAGGAAAGACAATGCAGAAATGAGACAAGCCATCAACGGGCTCAACAGCAGATTGAATCAGGTTCAAGACACGATCAAGGAATTATAAGACAGGGACCAGGAATACAAAGAAGCTGAGACAGAGAGAGATAAAAGGATCTCTAAGAATGAAGGAATATTAAGAGAACTGTGTGACCAATCGAAACAGAGCAATATTCGCATTATAGGAGTACCAGAGGAAGAAGAGAGAGAAAAAGGGATAGAAAGTGTCTTGGAAGAAATAATTGCTGAAAACTTTCCCACGCTGGGGAAGGAAATAGTCTCGCAGTCCACGGAAGCCCACAGATCACCCAACACAAGGGACCCAAGGAAGACAACACCAAGACACATAATAATTAAGATGGCAAAGGTCAAAGATAAAGACAGAGTATTAAAGGCAGCTAGAGAGAGAAAAAAGATCACCTACAAAGGAAAACCCATCAGACTGTCATCAGACTTCTCAACAGAAACCTTACAGGCCAGAAGAGAATGGCATGATATATTTAACGTAATGAAACAGAAGGGCCTCGAACCAAGAATATTGTATCCAGCACGATTATCATTTAAATATGACGGAGGGATTAAACAATTTCAAGACAAAGGAAAGTTGAGAGAGTTTGTCTCTCATAAACCACCACTACAGGATATCTTAAACGGACTGCTCTAGAGGGAAACACCCCTAAGGCTAAAAAGATGTCACCAGAGAAAATAAAATCATAGCAAAGAAAGCAGACCATCCAAATACTAACTAAAGGCAAAAAATAAAACTCCTAATATATAAAGAAAGGAGGAGGAAGAATAGGAAGGGAGAGATAAAGAAACATCAGACGACATTCACAACAACTTCACAAGAAAGTTAAGTTAGATTCTTAGATAGTAAAGAAGCAACCCTTGAACCTTTGGTAACCATGAATCTAAAGCCAGCAACGGCAATAAGTACATATCTATCAATAATCACCCTAAATGTAAACAGACTGAATGCACTAATCAAAAGACACAGAGTAACAGAGTGGATAAAAAAGCAAGACCCATCTATATGCTGCCTACAAGAGACTCACTTCAAACCCAAAGATATACACAGACTAAAAGTGAAGGGATGGAAAAAGATATTTCATGCAAACAACAAAGAGAAAAAAGCAGGTGTTCCAGTACTTGTATCAGATAAAATAGACTTCAAAACGAAGAAAGTAGCAAGAGATAAAGAAGGACATTACATAATGATAAAGGGGTCAGTCCAACAAGAAGATATAACCATTATAAATATATATACACCCAACACAAGAGCGTCAGCATATGTGAAACAAATACTAACAGAAGTGAAAGAGGAAATAGACAGCAATGCAATTATTCTAGGAGACTTTAACACGCCACTCACTCCAAAGGATAGATCAACCAGGCAGAGGATAAGTAAAGACACAGAAGCACTGAACAACACACTAGAACAGATGGACCTAACAGATATCTACAGAACTCTGCACCCAAAAGCAGCAGGATACACATTCTTCTCAAGTGCACATGGAACATTTTCCAGAATAGACCACATACTAGGCAACAAAAAGAACCTCAGTAATTTCAAAAATATTGAAATCCTACCAACCAACTTCTCAGATCACAAAGGTATAAAACTAGAAATAAATTTTAGAAAGAAATCAAAAAGGCTCACAAATACATGGAGACTTAACAACATTCTCATAATGAATCAATGGGTTAACAACCAAATCAAAACAGAAATCAAAGAATATATGGAGACTAATGACAACAACAACACAAAGCCACAACTTCTGTGGGACACAGCAAAGGCAGTTCTAAGAGGAAAGTATATTGCAATCCAGGCCTATTTAAAGAAGGAAGAACATTCCCAAATGAACAGTCTAAGGACACAATTATTGAAATTGGAAAAAGAAGAACAAATGAGGCCCAAAGTTACCAGAAGGAGAGACATAATAAAGATCAGAGAAGAAATAAATAAAATTGAGAAGAATAAAATAGAAAAAATCAATGAAACCAAAAGCTGGTTCTTTGAAAAAATAAACAAAATAGATAAACCCCTAGCCAGACTCATTAAGAGAAAAAGAGAATCCACACACATAAACAGAATCAGAAATGAGAAAGGAAAAATAACGACGGACGCGACAGAAATACAAAGAATTATAAGAGAATATTACCAGCATCTATATGCTAACAAGCTGCAAAACCTGGAAGAAATGGACAACTTCTTAAAAAAATACAACCTGCCAAGACTCACCAAGCAGGAAACAGAAAAACTAAACAGACCAATCACCAGCAACGAAATTGAATCCGAAATCAAAAAACTACCCAAGAACAAAACCCCCGGACCTGATGGATTCACCTCTGAATTCTACCAGACATATAGAGAAGAAATAACACCCATTCTCCTTAAAGTTTTTCAAAAAATAGAAGAGGAGGGAATACTTCCAAACTCTTTCTATGAAGCCAGCATCACTCTAATACCAAAACCGGGCAAAGACCTCACTAAAAAAGAAAATTACAGACCAATATCCCTGATGAATGTAGATGCAAA
>JAQQAC010009165.1:91799757-91815869 GCA_029783875.1 Phataginus tricuspis | reverse complement strand
GCAATCCCTATCAAACTACCAACAGCTTTCTTCAATGAACTCGAACAAATAATTCTAAAATTCATATAGAACCAGAAAAGACCCCGAATAGCCAAAGCAATCCTGAGAAGGAGGAATCAAACAGGGGGAATTACGCTCCCTGACTTCAAGCTCTACTACAAAGCCACAGTAATCAAGACAGTTTGGTACTGGCACAAAAACAGACCCACAGACCAGTGGAACAGAATAGAAAATCCAAACATTAACCCAAACACCTACAGTCAATTAATATTTGATAAAGGAGCCTTGGATATACAATGGGGAGATGACAGCCTCTTCAGCAGCTGGTGTTGGAAAAACTGGACAGCTACATGTAAGAGAATGAAACTGGACTACTGTCTAACCCCATACACAAAGGTAAACTCAAGGTGGATCAAAGACCTGAATGTAAGTCATGAAACCATAAAACTCTTAGAAAAAAACATAGGCAAAAATCTCTTGGACATAAACATGAGCGACTTCTTCATGAACATATTCCCCCGGGCAAGGGAAACAAAAGCAAAAATGAACAAATGGGACTATATCAAGTTGAAAAGCTTCTGTACAGCAAAGGACACCATCAGTAGAACAAAAAGACATCCTACAGTATGGGAGAATATATTCATAAATGACATGTCAGATAAGGGGTTGACATCCAAAATATATAAAGAACTCACGTACCTTAACAAACAAAAAGCAAATAATCCAATTAAAAAATGGGCAGAGGACATGAATAGACACTTCTCTAAAGAAGAAATTCAGATGGCCAACAGGCACATGAAAAGATGCTCCACATCACTAATCATCAGAGAAATGCAGATTAAAACCACAATGAGGTATCACCTCACACCAGTGAGGATGACCAACATCCAAAACACAAACAACAACAAATGTTGGCGAGGATGTGGAGAAAAGGGAACCCTCCTACACTGCTGGTGGGAATGCAAATTAGTTTAACCATTGTGGAAAGCAGTATGGAGGTTTCTCAAAAAACTCAAAATAGAAATACCATTTGGCCCAGGAATTCCACTCCTAGGAATTTACCCTAAGAACGCAGCAGCCCAGTTTGAAAAAGACAGATGCACCCCTATGTTTATTGCAGCACTATTTACAATAGCCAAGAAATGGAAGCAACCTAATTGTCCATCAGTAGATGAATGGATTAAGAAGATGTGGTACATATACACAATGGAATATTATTCAGCCATAAGAAAAAAACAAATCCTACCATTTGCAACAACATGGATGGAGCTAGAGGGTATTATGCTCAGTGAAATAAGCCAAGCCGAAAAAGACAAGTATCAAATGATCTCACTCATATGTGGAGTCTAAGAACAAAGAGAAAAACTGAAGGAACAAAACAGCAGCAGACTCACAGAACCCAGGAACGGATTAATAGTTACCAAAGGGAAAGGGACTGGGGGAAGAAGGGTGGGAAGGGAGGGATAAGAGGTTAAAAGGGGCATTACGATTAGCAGACATAAGGTAGGGGGGCATGGGGAGGGCTGTACAACTCAGAGAAGACAAGTAGGGATTCTCATCTCACTACACTGATGGACAGTGACTGTAATAGGGTTGGTGGGGGGGACCTGATGAAGGGGGTAGTTTAATCACCACAATATTGCTCATGTAATTGTAGGTTAATGATACCAAAATAAATTCTAAAAAAAAAATATATATATATATATATAGGTGGATGTAGACTAACTATAAATGCAGTAACTGTGTGTTCCCCGCCTCTGCCCGTGTGGAAGCCAGACAGCTGCCCGATAGCCACCAGCACGTGCAGCGCCCGCCCCAGGCTTCCACCTGCTCACTGCTGCTCTCCACCAACTTGACCCAGAAGCTATGGGGGTGGCTGGCTCCAGGGCAGGGCCAGGCGAGCCAAACTCCAGTGTCAGAAACTGGGCAGCTCTTTAAAGGACAGTGAGGCCAGCTTAAATAGGTTGAATCTGGGCACTTTGATCAAGAAAATAAATAATGATAGTAATGAATTACAACCCAATGAATAAAACCAGAATCCATAAGTCTATGCTCACATAAATAAATAAGTAGAACACTTGAGCAAGAATGTGATATTTACACAGACTCAGAAACGCTGTCCACAAAATGCTTATTAATTATACGGGGGATAAAAGCAACTTTATAGTGAAGATGCCTGAAAACACTACCTTAGTGAAAGGTCAGAGTGAACGTGTGATCCTCTCAGCCCTGGGACCAGGGGACGGTGCACCATGTAGTAGAATTCCATGAGAAAAAGTGTCACTTCCACGATGTTTCTGCCATAGATTCATAACCTGCATCCGATCACAGGGAACATAAACACGCACAGACTGAGGGGCTTCCTCAGTCTGTAACCGTCAGGGGAGACAACCTATGCGACAGCTGGAAGCCATGCCTGATTTCGGGCAGAATTCTATCTAAAGGACACTAAGGACACCTGGAGAAACTACGGGATCTGGGGACAGCGGGGGTGGCCGTGAACTAACATCCTGACTTGGGAGTTGGGGCTAATGACACGTCGTGCTGGCGAGCTACTCTCAAGGGGTCAGGAAAAAAGATCCTTATACTGTTCTTGCAACACCTCTGCCAAACTAAAAATCTTAAAAATACATTACTTTAAAAAGTTCTACAAATAAATGTTTATTTTAAAAAGTACACATGGATTCAAGATGGTGGCATGAGAGGTGAGACAGAGAACTCCTCCCAAAACCACAGGTAGTGTGAAAATATAGTTAATACAACTGACTCTAAAGCAGCAACAGGAAAGAAGGCTGCCCCAGATGGCACGCAGACCTCACGTACAGAGCAGACCTCACGAAACAGGGTAAATACGAAAGGCTTGAATCGGCAGGACCCGAGCCCTTCCCCCACCCTGGCTCACTGGCGGGAGGAAGAGAAACGGAGCAGGGTACGGGGTGGAAGCCTGGGACTGCTGAACACCCAGCCCTGGACATCTGCTTTGCAAGCAGAAACCTACATTGTGTGGTGCCCTGGGCGTTGGGGAGCTGGGACAGGCAGACTGTGTGAGAGACAGATTCTGGCCATTTGTGGAGGATGGGATCCACACCCAGCCACTCTGGGACAAGGAAAAGGCAGGCGGTCTGAGAGGCTTCCTAGCTGAGACAGGGCAGCTGAAAGGGCGGGGTTTGCACGGAGCTTGCTGCACGGGAGAAGGGAGAGCTGGACAAGGTTGTCTGGGCGTGATCTGCACAGCAGATTGGGAACTTTGGGGAGCTTCAGGTGCTCCATCCCCCTGGCTGGCTGCTCAGCTCCAAGACCCCCACTGTGACACACAGCCTGCTGAGCCTTCCTCCTGGCCTGAACACTGGCTTGCAAACTGGCAGTCACTGCGCTGGCAATAGGCCAGTCAGAGGGAGGCCCCACGTACAGCAGCCAGAGATGCCAAGCACAGAGGCTCACACCTACATACTTGGCCCACTGGCTCCGATATGGGAGACAGGCAGGGCAGACGGGAATCAGGAAACAGATCTTTCCTCCCCCAGGCACCAGCTCCACTCACCTACGACCCCCAACCTCACCTTAGGGACGGAGCAGCTACAGAGAATGGGGCTTCTGGGCAGTAGACGGCACCACACAGAAATATGAAACATCAAAAGAACATGATTCAGACCCAAATCTCACAAACCTCAGAAAAAGGACCAAATGAAACTGGACTCACTAATCTGCCTGAAAGAGAGTTTAAAATAAAAGTAATAAACATGCTTATGGAGGTACAGAAAAATATTCAAGAACTCAGGGACAAATTTAAGATGGATATTCAATCATTAAGAAATTCCATATCTGAAATGAAACATACAATGGAAGGATTTAAAAGCAGATTAGATGTAGTAGAAGAGACGGTAAATGGAATAGAAATTAGAGAAGAGGAATACAAAGAAGCTGAGGCACAGAGAGAAAAAAGGATCTCTAGGAATGAAAGAATATTGAGAGAACTGTGTGACCAATCCAAATGGAACAACATTCGCATAATAAGGGTACCAGAAGAAGAAGAGAGAGAAAAAGGGATAGAAAGTGTCACTGAGGAGGTAACTGTTGAAAACTTTTCCAATCTGGGGAATGAGATAGTAGCTCAAGCCACGGAGATGCACAGATCTCCCAATGCAAGGGACCCAAGGAAGACAACATCAAGACATATAATAATTAAAATGACAAAGATCAACGATAAAGACAGACTTTCAAAAGCAGCTAGAGAGAGAAAAATGATCACATACAAAGGAAAACCCATCAGGCTATCATCAGATTTCTCAACAGAAACCTTACAGGCCAAAAGGGAGTGGCATGATATATTTAATGCAATGAAGCAGAAGGGCCTCGAACCAAGAATACTCTACTCATCAAGGTTATCATTTAAATTTGAAGGAGGGATTAAACAATTTTCAGATAAGCAAAAGCTGAGAGAATTTACCTCCCACAAACCACCTCTACAGTGCATTTGGGAGGGACTCCTATAGATGGAAGTATTCCTAAGGCTAAATAGATGTCACCCAAGGGATAGACAAAGAGTACAGAATATGATACCAAACATACAAACAATGGAGGAGGAAGAAAAAGAAAAAGGAGGAAAAAAAAAAGAACCTTTAGGTTGTGTTTGTAATAGCATAGGAAGTGAGTTAAATTAGACTTTTAGATAGTAAGGGAATTACCCTTGAACCTCTGGTAACCACGAATCTAAAGCCTGCAAAGGCAATAAATACATACCTATCGATAATCACCCTAAATGTAAATGGTCTGAATGCACCAATCAAAAGACATAGAGTCACTGAATGGATAAAAAAACAAGACCCAACTATATGCTGCCTACAAGAGACTCACCTCACTTCAAACCCAAAGACATACACAGACTGAAAGTAAAGGGATGGAAAAAGATATTTCATGCACCTAATAGGGAGAAAAAAGCAGGAGTTGCAGTACTTGTATCAGACAAAATAGACTTCAAAACAAAGAAAGTCACAAGAGACAAAGAAGGACATTATATAATGATAAAAGGATCAATCCCACCAGAGGATATAACCATTATAAATATCTATGCATGCAACACTGGATCACTTACATTTGTGAAACAAATACTAACAGAATTAAAGGGGGAAATAGAATGCAGTGCATTCATTTTAGGAGACTTCAACACACCACTCACTCCAAAGGACAGATTGACCAGGTAGAAAATAAGCAGAGACAGAGGCACTGAACAATGTATTGGAAAAGATGGACCTAATAGACATCTACCGAACACTCCAACCAAAAGCAACAGGATACACATTCTTCTCAAGTGCATATGGAACATTTTCAAGAATAGATCATATACCAGGCCACAAAAAGAACTTCAGTAAATTCAAAAAGATTGAAATTGTACCAAACAGTTTCTCAGATCACAAAGGTATGAAACTAGAAATAAATTACACAAAGAAAATGAAAAAGCCCACAAACACAAGGAGGCTTAATAATATGCTCCTAAATAATGAATGGATCAATGACAAAATAAAAACAGAGATCAAGCAATATAGAGACAAATGACAACAATAATTCAACACTGCAAAATCTGTGGGACGCAGGGAAGGCCATGCTAAGAGGGAAATATATTGCAATACACGCCTACCTCAGGAAAGAAGAACAATCCCAAATGAACAGTCTAAACTCACAATTAATGAAACTAGAAAAGGAAGAACAAATGAGGTCCAAAGTCAGTAGAAGGAGGGACATAATAAAGATTGAAGCAGAAATAAATAAATTGAGAAGAATAAAACAATAGAAAGAATCAATGAAAGCAGGAGGTGGTTCTTTGAGAAAGTAAACAAAATAGATAAACCCCTAGCCAGACTTACCAAGAAAAAAAGAGAGTCTACACACATAAACAGAATTAGAAATGAGAAAGGAAAAATCACTACGGACACCACAGAAATACAAACAATTATTGGAGAATACTATGAAAAATTATATGCTAACAAACTGGATAACCTAGAAGAAATGGACAACTTTCCAGAAAAATACAACCTACCAAGGCTGACCCAGGAAGAAATAGAAAATCTGAATAGACCAATTACGGGCAAAGAAATTGAATTGTTAATCAAAAAACTCCCTAAGAACAAAACTCCTGACCCAGACGCTTTCACTGCTGACTTTTATCAAACATTTAATGAAGACCTAATACACATCCTCCTTAAGGTTTTCCAAAAATTAGAAGAGGAGGGAATACTCCCAAACTCATTCTACAAGGCCAACATCACTGTAATACCAAAACCAGGCAAAGACACAAAACAAAAAAAGAAAATTACAGACCAATATCCCTGATGAACATAGATGCAAAAATACTCAGCAAAATATTAGTAAACCAAATTCAAAAATACATCAAAAAATCAACCATCATGATCAAGTGGGATTCATCCCAGGGATGCAAAGATGGTACAACATTTGAAAATCCATCAACATAATCCACTACATTAACAAAAAGAAGGACAAAAACCTCATGATCATCTCCATAGGTGCTGAAAAAGTATTCAACAAAACTCAACATCCATTCATGATAAAAACTCTCAACAAAATAGGTATAGAGGCAAGTACCTCAACATAGTAAAGGCCATATATGACAAACCCACAGCCAACATTATACTTAACAGCGAGAAGCTGAAAGCTTTTCCTTTAAGATTGGGAACAAGACATGGATGCCCACACTCCCCACTTTTATTTAACATAGTACTGGAGGTCCTAGCAACAAGAATCAGACAACACAAAGAAATAAAAGGCATCCAGATTGGTGAGGAAGAAATCAAACTGTCCCTGTTTGCAGATGACATGATATTGTATATAAAAAACCCTAAAGAATCCACTCCAAAACTACTATATCTAATATCTGAATTCAGTAAAGTTTCAAGATTCAAAATTAATACACAGAAATCTGTTGCATTCTTATACACTAATGATGAACTAGCAGAAAGAGAAATCAGGAAAACAATTCCATTCACAATTGCATCAAAAAGAATAAAATACTTAGGAATAAACCTAACCAAGGAAGTGAAAGACTCATACTCTCAAAACTACAAGATACTCATGAGAGAAATTAAAGAAGAAATCAATAAATAGAAACACATCCCATGCTCATGGAGAGGAAGAATTAATATTGTCAAAATGGCCATCCTGCCTAAAGCAATCTACAGATTCCATGCAATCCCTATCAAAATACCAACAGCATTCTTCAATGAACTAGAGCAAATAGTTCTAAAATTTATATGGAACCACAAAAGACCCCGAATAGCCAAAGCAATCCTGAGAAGGAAGAATAAGGCAGGTGGGAATTACACCCCCTGACTTCAAGCTCTACTACAAAGCCACAGTAATCAAGACAATTTGGTACTGGCACAAGAACAGACCCATAGACCAATGGAACAGACTGGAGAGCCCAGATATAAACCCAAGCATATATGGTCAATTAATACACGATAAAGGAGCCATGGATATACAATGGGGAGATGACAGCCTCTTCAACAGCTGGTGTTGGCAAAACTGGACAGCTACATGTAAGAGAATGAAACTGGATTATTGTCTAACCCCATACACAAAAGTAAACTCAAAATGGATCAAAGACCTGAATGTAAGTCATGAAACCATAAAACTCTTAGAAAAAAAATAGGCAAAAATCAAAAATCTCTTGGATATAAACATGAGCAACTTCTTCATGAACATATCTCTCCGGGCAAGGGAAACAAAAGCAAAAATGAACAAGTGGGACTATATCAAACTAAAAGCTTCTGTACAGCAAAGGACACCATCAGTAGAACAAAAAGACATCCTACAGTATGGAAGAATATATTCATAAATGGCATATCCGATAAGGGGTTGACATCCAAAATATATAAAGAGGTAGCGCACCTCAACAAACAAAAAGCAAATAAGCTAATTAAAAAATGGGCAAAAGAGCTGAACAGACACTTCTCCAAAGAAGAAATTCAGATGGCCAACAGGCACATGAAAAGGCTCCACATCGCTAATCATCAGAGAAATGCAAATTAAAACCACAATGAGATATCACCTCACACCAGTGAGGATGGCCAGCATCCAAAAGACAAACAATAAATGTTGGCATGAATGTACAGAAAGGGGACCCCTCCTACACTGCTGGTGGGAATGCAAACTAGTTCAACCATTTTGGAAAGCAGTATGGAGGTTCCTCAAAAAACTGAAAATAGAAATACCATTTGACTCAGGAATCCCACTCCTAGGAATTTACCCTAAGATCGCAGCAGCCCAGTTTCAAAAAGACATATGCACCCCTATGTTTATAGCAGCACTATTTACAATAGCCAGGAAATGGAAACAACCTAAGTGTCCATCAGTAGATGAATGGATAAAGAAGATGTGGTACATATACACGTTGGAATATTATTCAGCCATAAGAAGAAAACAAATCCTTCCATTTGCAACAACATGGATGGAGCTAGAGGGTATAATGCTAAGTGAAATAAGCCAGGCAGAGAAAGACAAGTATCAAATGATTTCATTCATCTGTGGAGTATAAGAACAAAGAAAAAACTGAAGGAACACAACAGCAGCAGACTTGTGGAACCCAAGAATGGACTAACAGTTTCCAAAGGGAAAGGAACTGGGGAGGATGGGTGGGAACGGAGGGATAAGGGGGAAAAAGGGGTCATTATGATTAGCGTGTATAATGTAGGGGGGGACGGGAGGAAGGCAGTATAACAGAGAGACGACAGGTAGTGATTCTATAGCATCTTACTATGCTGATGGACAGTGACTGTAATGGGGTTGGTGGGTGGGGACTTGATAATGGGGGGAGTCTAGTAACCATAATGTTGTTCACATCATTGTAGATTAATGATAGCAAAATAAAAAAATTTTTAATTTTAATTTAAAAAAATACACATTAAACTTCTGCTTTAATTACAATGTATAAAGTCACCAGAGACTATATATTCTCACCTAATGACCTCAACGAGCTGGTTAATCTATAAATTCATAGTCTTGAAAACCCATCAAAGAGCTGAGGATATAAGGAAACTTAATGAATCAGGGCACAGGCAGTGAGGAGCCTCTGGAAGGAGGGCAGCAGGGGCTGAGTGCTCTGGGAATGTCAGAGAAATAGCCAAATAACCTGAAACCCTTATAATAAATGGAATCCCAACCCAGGAAAGGATAGGGTGTGGGTGGAAGCAACATTCAAAGAGGTAAAGGCCTAGAATTTCCAAAATTCAATAAAGATGTCAAGCACACATTCATGAATCCCTGGGAAACCCAGGCAGGGTATGTGTGCCAAGACCCACATACCTAGGTGCAAACCAACGCCAAGTAAAAATCCTAAAGGCAACAGAAGTAAAAAGACACATTTTCCCAGGGGCCAACAATTAGAATGTTAGGTGTCATCGCAACACACACAAAGCGGTCAAAAAACGATGCAGGATGACTTTCACTGAGCTGACCAAGAAGGAAAGCCTGCAGACCTGGAATTTTATACATGGCATGATGTCCTACAGACCCTGAAGATGAGTAAGATATGGACAGGCAATAACAAGAATTTGCTGGCAGCAAAACTCACGTGATGAAATAATACTTCTCAGGCTGCAAGAAAATGGCCCCAGACTGGAAACAAAGAAATGCCAGAAAGGAAATTATGTAGGTAAATATAAATACAGTCCATTGTCGACTGACTGAAGCCACAAGAACAGCCACGTCCTGTGGGGAGGCAACCCTCGTGTGGTGCCAGGAGCAGAAGTGGTGGCAGGAGGTCCGGATACACACCCTGCAATTCTCCTGCTTTGTTCAGACTTCACTTATAATAGTAACAAAAGTGATGCAATCTCTGTCAATGACCTTGAGTCAAATCAACATGAGGAAAAATTTTAAAGTGCTTTTGAGGCCCCCAAAGAATATGTGAACAAATAAAGAAGCACATAATTTTTGGATACAAAGACTTCATAGCTTCAAGATAAAAAATATAGCTAAACAAATCTACAGAGTTAAGTGATGCCAATAAAATAAAAGAATATTTTGAATCATATTGGCTCCTTTTAAAGTTTAAGGGAAATAAAGAGTTTTCTGGCTAAATAAATAATAGCTGGGGACGTTGTGGACAGGAAATAACAATGGAACGGGACTGGCTCTCCCCTACGAGGTCACGATGAAGCCTAGACTGGCGATCCAATCACGGGGCAGCCGTCCTGCAGAGATGCTCCCACTCAAAGAATCTGGTTTATAGTAATGGCATCTTTCACATCCGCAGAGAAGCCACGGTGTGGAAGCATGTGTCAGCGGGAGAGAAAAGAGTACTGTGGCATAGAAATCTGCAGAAGGGTAGGCACCAATCCCGTTGGCATTAACCCATTGCTTCTGGGGTGTAAGTTAGGTGGCTAAGGGACCCACTCTTCTGAGTAAACACTTTTCATCCCCTTTGAATTTCTGTCATATACATATGTTCTGTTAAAAAATAAAAAACACATAATTCAAAAAGTGGTCTAGTGTCAGTTGCTTCTCTCCCCACCCCTGAGCTGTCCCTGCAAGGGGCAGAAGGAGGGTTGGACCCAGCTGGCCAGCGGCTCTAGCCAGGCCCCCCTGCCAAGCCTGGCCCCGCCCCTCACAGACGCGGCGCCAGGCTCCTGTCCACACCACCCTCTCCATCAGACATTTCCAAGGGACTTGCTCGCTCTGTGACTTAGGTCTTTCATGCAGAAGCTGTTCAGTGAAAGGGGGCTCCTAGTTACTCTGGGGAGAGGCTGACCAGGGTGCAGAAGCCACGTGCTCATTCCCTGTTACCCGCTAGTGGGCTTGGCTCCAAACGTGAGGTCCTCCATTGATCAGGGTTATGCTTTGATCAAGCAGCACTTTCCTCCCAACAGCAAGTGTCCCTAGTGTGTGGCTCCATTCCAGGAGCCCACAACGGGGGTGCCTGTCGTCTGTTGCATTTTCTTTTTTGTTTGTGTTTTGTTTTTTAAAAACAGCTCTACTGAAACATACTTCGCACACACTATAGTTCATCTATTAGAAATGGGTAGTCCCCAGACCTGTGCCTCCATCACCACAATCAATTCTAGAACGTTTTTAGTCCCCCAAAGAAACCCCACTCCCCTGAGCTGTCCCCTCCCGACATCCCCCTGCAGCTCCGGGCCACCACTAACCCACCTTCTGCCTATGGATTTGCCTGGCTGGGTGTCTCCAGTGGGGGAGCCACGGGGTGCCCGTCTGGGTGTCTCCAGTGGGGGAGCCACAGGGTACCTGTCTGGGCATCTCGGGTGGGGGAGCCACGGGGTGCCCGTCTGGGCATCTCGGGTGGGGGAGGCACGGGGTGCCCATCTGGGCGTCTTGGGTGAGGGAGCCACGGGGTGCCTGTGGCAGCTCTACACTTCACTTTAGTGCCAAACAATGTTCCATCATGTGGATGTGCATGTCGGGTGTCATCTGCATTCAACGGGGCTGCTTCTGCCCTTTGGCCATTAAGATACCGTTGAGGGGGATCATTCATGTACATGGTTTTGTGTGGGTGCACATTTCCCCTTTGGGTATCTAGTTAGGACTGGATACTATACAACCTAATGGCCACCTTATTCCTCCACCCTAGATTTATTCTCCTCAGTCACCTTTCTGTCAATTTTTTGGTGTGTAAGGTACACATAACTGAATTTACCCAGTAGTAATTCTACCCACTAGAAATGCCTGGGGTGCTCCCCTGGGCCCATCCTGCTCTTGTGACCCCCCAGACATTTCCTGACGGTCTGGCCCCAACGCTATGGCTGGACCAGCCCTTGAGGTTCTTACCATGACTGCAGGATGCCCTGGAGCAGAAACCACCACGGAGCTCTGAAAATGAAGCATTGCTCACAAGTCCTGACGGGTACAGGTAGTACACGGGCCTGGGCTCTGCCTTTATTGGGGTCGAGAGAGGATGCCTGGAGTTTCAGGGCTTCACTCTTTGTTGTGAATTTAAACCCGAGAGCAGGAATGAAGGCAAGGGAAGGGAACCCGGTCGCTCCAGCCCTCGGCTAGCGAGGCTGCCCCAAGCCCCCTAAAAGAGGACTTCCCGGTGGGGCACCCGGGCTCTATCTCCTGCTAGATGGCACCCTGCTTCTTTGAGATGGGGGTCTTATAAATGGAGGCCTTGGCCACCAAAAGCTCAATGCCCAGCACTTACACTACAATGCACACAACTTATTTTGCGCATCCATTCAGTTGTCCGTGGGCACGTGGTTATGGTGTAAAATCCGACCAACACTTGGTGAGTCATGTCTGCTGCCCTTCTGGGGAGAACGATGCTCCTGAGGCACATGGCTCTGCAGGGCCTTATCTTCCAGAACCTCTGTCTTGCTTTGGTGTCGAGGTTATGCTGGCCTCATGGAGTGTGTCAGAAGTGTTCCCTCCTCTTCAGCTTTTGGGAAGAGTTTGAGAAGCACTGCATTAGCTCTTTATTGTTTGGCCAAATTCAGTACTGAGGCCATGAGTCCAAGGCTTTTCTCTGCTGGGACTTTCTGATTATGGATGGATTCAGTGCCCTTGCTGGTCAGGGGTCTGTGTCGGTGTCCTGCGTCTGGGGATTCAGTCTCAGTGTGCTTGGTGTCTCCAGGGCCTTGCCATGTCTAGGTCACCCAGGTTGGTGGTCTTTTTATTCCTGCTTCTCCACTTAGGGAACCAGACGCCTCCACGTGCCACCGAGCCAGGCCCCAGGTTCCACGAGGACAGAAGCTCCTTTATTTGGGACCTTGCCCTGTGTATCTCTTTATCCAGCCGTTAAGTTGCAACCTTTACAGTATCTTTTATTAAACTGGTAAACATCAGTGTTTTCCTGAGTTCTGTGAGGCACTCTAGCATATTAATTGAACCTAAGGGGCATCACGGGAACCTCCAATCTGTAGCCGGTAGGTCAGAAGCACAGGGAACCGCCTGGGGCTTGTGACTGGAGTCTGGAGTGGGTGGGAGGGTGGAGGGCAGTCTTGTAGGACGGAGCCCTTAACCTGGGAATCTGGCGCTGTCTCGGGCAGATAGCATCAAAATTTCATTGAGTCCTCGGACACCCTGCTGGTGTGGAGAATTGCCTGGTGTTATGTGCGGGAAGACCTCCTCCCACATACTTACACACATTGGGTTCGGGTCTGGGAACCAGAATGGACTCACACTACCATTGCTGCTCTGTGTAGTATTGCTATTGTCATACGTGTATGTAGGTAAAAAGACACCGTAGCATTTGGTGTCAGATGAGTGGGAATCACACCTAGAAAGACTGATGAAAGGAAAAAATAATTATAAGTTACCAATATCAAGAATGTAAGAGACAATATCACTACAGTCTCTCCATACTTTTATAGGACAATATCAGAATATTATGAATGATTTTATACCCATAAATTTGATAACTTATTCTTTTAAAATTCTTTTAAGAACACAATTTACCAAAATTGACACAAGGTGGAGAAAATTTGAATAGCCTATATTTTTCCCTACGTGAGAATTTTAATGAACTAAACACTATTATTGACAGGATTATATTTATTAAAGAAATAGAATTTGCTGTCAAAAACCTTTCCACAAGGAAAACTTAGCTAGATGACTTCTAAAGTAAATTCTATGAGATACTTAATGAAGATATGATGTCAATATTTCATAAACTATTCCAAAAACGAGAGAGAAGAAATCTTTCCCAACTTGTTTTACAAGGCCAGCTTGACTCTGATGTCAAAACTTGGAAAAAACTCGTAATACATATGATTACAGATAAGCATCTTCATGAGAAGAGACGAAAAAAAAATACGAGCAAATGAACCAGCGACATATAAAAAAGGTAATGCATTGTGACAAAGGAGGGTTTTTCCAGGACCACAAGATTAGGTTAGTCTTTGAAAATCAAATCAGTGGAATTCACTATATTGACAAAATAAAAGAGAACGCCATACATGCATCGCAGTGGGGGCAGGAAAGAGCCACAACTCAAGTCCACACAAGGCAGAAGCCACAGCCGTGGAAGACAGCTAATGACAGAACGTACTGCTCCCCTGAGGCCAGAAGGGCAGCAGCTCGCCTCGCCCATTCTACAGCCGCCATCTAGGAAACAAGGGGAACTGCCTCTGTCTGGTTTCCTGCTGGCGCAGCTGCGGCCATGAACGTGCTGAGTCTTCAGACCAGCAGCCTGGTGGGTTTACCTGCGTCTCAGCGCAAGATGGGAACCCCACCATCAGCTACACGTCTACATGCCCGCAGCAAACACTTTGTAATAGTCCACTTCGCAACAGCACCAAAACCACGGTCCTCGGGGCAGAGGGAACCCAAGGGAAGGGAGGTCTCTAGGAAGGCTGCCGAGAGAACGACTGCGCCCAGCAAACAGAAAGATACTTGCGTTTAGAGCGCCAGTTCTACCCACATTCTGCTGCAGACGCACCCAGTCCCAGCGGTGATCCGAGGCTGACGGGGGCGGGGGAGCAGGGGGGGAGGGTCGCGGGCCCCGGCCTCCCGGAGCTCAGCCAAGGCCCGTCCTTCCGGACCCCGGGACCCCCTGGCCCCTGAGCCAGCCCTGGCCGAACCCCCACGGTCTGGGGGAGCCCTCGCCGCCTGCACCCGTGGCCAACGGGAAGTATCTGCCTGCGGGCCGCCCCAGCCCTGCACACAGGCCTCCCGGAGCATGGCAGGGCGGTCCCCGACTGCCTCGCGGCGCGGCCCATCTTCCCTCCGAGTACGAGCGTCTCTAAAGAGGCCAGAGGCCCGAGGAGAGCAGGCCAGGGGGGTCCGCAGGCGGGCATGCGGCCTTCCGGCGGGCGGGAGGCGGGCGGGGCCTCCGAGCAGCCCCGCCTCGCTTCCAGCTGCACCGGCGCACGTGCTTGAGTGTTTCTTCACACCTGCTGCCGCAGCTGGCCATTCACAACAAACACCAAGCCTGAGATGTCCCCTTCTTTCCTCCTCATTCTTCAGTTTCTGCAGACAGTTAACTTTTCCAGTTCCCGAACCCTGTCCTGGGGTTTATGCTCGTTTGCCCAGAACTAAAAAGCGAACAGAATTCATCCGCTGATGCCCTTTCATGCTGGGCCCTGGGACCTCACCTGAGCTGCCTGAGCAGGTGTGGGAGCCGTAACACCCCAGAGCATTTTGAAACGCAGGAGCTGGGGGTGGCGGGTAAACAGTGGGATTTCAGGCAAGTACAATGTGGACACCATTTTCAACTGTAATTTTTCAGCAGATTTATAACACAGGGTCACTCTGGACATTAAAACCGTTGTATTTCCTCTTGGAATGACATATTTGTTTTTGAAGGTGAATTTTCACCCTGATGTTTTGTTGTTGAAGCGTAAGCAGACTTCCAGGGCTGAACTCTGCCTTTTTCAGTTTGAGAAGCTGAGATGCAGCAGGGAGTACAGCACTGTTTGGTGCCACGGGAAGGGCCCGGGGAAGGGGGTGGGGCACAGTGCGCTCCCCGGGGATGGTGACAGGCCCTGCCGGGGGCTGGATTCCATCACATACACCCATCACTTCATTACTTTCCCAAAATGTAAGCAGGGTTTCTGGGCCTGGACAGCAGCGGCCGCCTTGTTTCCTAGGCACTTCTCTCCAAACCACCTCCTCAAAACAGCAAACTGTGAGCACCTTGGCTGGACCACAAACTAGCAGGTGGTGCGGCTCTTGGCACAGTTGGCATTACGGCTTATTGGTTAAGGGGTCATGGCATCGGGATCCACAGGAAACTGGCCTGATCCTCTGGAAACACCTGTTGAAGCACTGAGGGGGAAATGCCACGGCCTCTGTCCATTGACTGACACCTCCCACGAAGCCCAGATGAAACCAATCTATTGGGTTCAGGTGTCTGTGTGATGCTCTTCTCTCCACCTTTGTGTCTGTTAAAAGTCTCATAATTAAAACATTTTTATTGGGAAAGGTGCCAGGGCGCCTGCCTTTGATGGGCGAGGGCCGGTGGGGCACCCAGGTGAGGCCCTGATGGCACTTTGCGTGGATGTTCATCACGTAGCTTTTCCAAATCATTCTGGAAGGGACGCCTTCCAGGAAACCCCGTGTGTCTTATCTACTGGGTTCAATAGAATGGTCACAATATTTCTAACATTGCCTATCACCCCCACCCCCTTAAGGGAGTCAAAGACCCC
>JAQQAC010009165.1:91725970-91799747 GCA_029783875.1 Phataginus tricuspis | reverse complement strand
GGGGCAAAGGCGACCTGTGTGGATGCCCTCCTGGGCCCTTCTCTGCAGCTTGGATGGGTTAGAATCCAGAGGCTATTCCCCTGCCTGTGGGCCAGGAACCCTGTTTCTGTTGAGACCCGGACCCTAAGTGTGTGGACCTCATCTGAACAGTAGTGAAAACGTAGGTGGGTTCTGCCCATTTTGGTTAAGAGGAGGGTGAGTCAGAGGTGCTAGGGTGCCACTGGCCGCCTCTGCCTGTCCTCCTTGCACACCAGGCAGCTCACAGCCAAGATTCGGGAAGACAGATGGCATGTCTCACAGCTAGCAGGCCAAAGAAGCTGTCTCTTAACCCAGGTCTGCAGAGTGTGGGGCTAAGGGCCCCATGAGCACTGTGTGTTCAGTAGCTTGTCCAGGACAACAGCTGGTCATGGAAAAGTTCAAACGTCGCTGTCAGGTCTTCCCACTGATGTCTTATGCCTCCTGAGGCTGCCACGTTTTCTGCCAACCTCCTTTTTCTCTTTTTCAGTTGAAGTATCATTGATATTATAATCTTACATTGGTTTCAAATATACCACACAGTGGTTCAACTGTTACCCACATTATTAAATCCTCAACCCCTCTAGTGCGGTTACTATCTGTCAACATAGGAGGATGTTACAGAATCATTGATGATATTCTCCATGTTGTTCCCCCATCCCTGTACCAACTTATTTTATGATTGAGAATTTTGTGCCTCTTTATCTCCTTCATCTATTTCACCCACCCCAACCCTTCCCCCATGGCAACCACCAGTCCCTTCTCAGTTTCTAAGAGTCTATTACTGTTTTGTTAATTTTGTTTTTAGATTCCACAAATAAGTGAAATCATACTGTATTTGTCTTTCTCCACCTGGCTTATTTCACTGAGCATAATACCCTCTAGATTCATCCATGTTGTTGCAAATGGTAGTATTTCTTTTTTTACGGCTGAATAATATTCTACTGTGTACATGTACCACATCTTCTTCACCTAATTCCATACAACAAAATGAACTCAAAGTGGATCAAAGACCTGAATGTAAGTCATGAGACCATAAAACTCTTAGAAGAAAACATAGGCAAAAATCTCTTGAACATAAGCATGAGCAGTTTTTTCCTGGACTCTCTTCTCAGGCAAGGGAAACAAAATAAAAAATGAACAAGTGGGATTACATCAAACTAAAAAAACTTCTGTACAGCAGAGGACACTGTCAGAACAAGAAGGCATCCTACAGTATGGGAGAATATATTCATAAATGACATATCTGACAAGAGATTAACATCTAAAATACATAAACTCATATGCCTCAACACCAAAAAAAACTCAATTAAAAAATGGGCTGGGAACCTGAACAGACATTTCTCCAAAGAAGAAACACAGATGGCCAACAGGCACATGGGAAGGTGCTCCGCCAAGCTTCTTACAGAAGCAGCAGCTCAAACTGTCTCCGACATACCGTCCAGCAGAAACCCTCAACAGATGCCGCACTGTTTTGCAAGTTCTCTAATTGAGTGGTGAGCATGCCCAGACCCTGCGCTCTCGGGACAGGCATGGCGGAGTAGGTTCTGCACCTGCCGCGGGCACCAAGTACAGGTGTGGGGGGACCCTGTCATAATGAAGGGGGGATGGCTGCATGTGATGTGGGGGCATGTCCGCTACAAGGGTAGCTGAACATCACGAGAGCTAAGCATGTCAGTGTCGTGGAGCATTCGGGTGGGATGCGTGGCATTTGGGCATTTTAGGTTTGATAGTTGTGTATTTTAGATTCGGCGTTGGACGTCTCCTATTTTCAAAGTGCAGATGCACACACACGGGAGTGCAAACACATCAGCTCTTCCCCACAGGGACAGACCTACTCCGACACTTTTGTCTTTTATTCCCTGACTTGCTCTCTGGAGACCATCCCCAGGTTGTCGGCTCTGCATGTCTGGCAGCCGTCAGCGCTGCATGGGCGCTCACACATGTGCTTGCCACCACTGTGTGGGTCCGAGCTAATCATCTGCATATGATCCCACCTCTAGTATGTGTGCCTAATTTTTGTTTCAGGAAAGAAGATATAAATTGGAGCAAAATGTAAAGAAACACACATAATAGCTGACATACTGCTCACCCTGTGCCAGTCACTGTTTCAAGGCCTACATGTGTGTTAACTCATTCACTCCCGCGAGCTCCATGAGGAATGAGGTCACACGACACAGACTTCTGAAGGGCCAGCCCAGCTGCGGTGTGTGACCTGGACAGCTGAAGGCCACACTGGCCAGGGCCAGCTGGCATCTTCCCTGCTGGGGTTGCCCAATCTGACCAGTTTGGTCCGCCCCCAGCCCAAAGCCTCAGACCCTGAAACTCGCCCTGGATGGTGACCAGGGCTGGAACCTTCAAGGACAACACAAGGATGTCCTCTGATTTGCAAGAGTAAAGCTGAAAGAAGTGTAGAAGTCCAGTGGCCCCTTGCGCCCCTCTGCATACCACGGGTCGGTGTGTCTGTCTCTATTCTCTTCCACTGGGATACCACTGCTCCTTTCTTTATCCTGGGGAATTTGGTGTCTCCAAGATATGGGTGCGGAACCATTTCTACAGTAACCACCCCATGCAGCAATATCCTCATTTTTTCCTCTGGAATTAGTGGTTGGAGGCATTTGGGGTGGAGGATTCCCACGTCAGCTCGGTGTGGGCAGGGCAGTCAGGCACGTTTCTTTAATGTAGGGCCTCTTGGACATGTGAGGGCATCCTTCTCAGAGGAACCCTTCGGTGAGTGCTCCCGGTGCCCCCGACCGTGGGGCGCCTGCACCCGCCTCCTGGGCTTTGAAGAACCCCGTGGTCATCCCTGTCACGTCATTTCACAGGCAAGGAGTAGAAAGCACCACCACTCCATGACCCGTTCATGTTAGAAAGCTCTGAACTGGTTGTGTGTATTAGATCTAAAAATAATGATGTTTTCAGTGCCTAACCTTGAAATGAAAATGACAGAGACGCCCACCCAGCCACGGAGGACTTGCTCTCACAAGGGCCCCTGCACTGCGGGCCATGCCTCCCAGCTGCAAATGCAGGGGATGAGCCGTTCCTGGTACCCACCTCTCCCCTATGAGGCCAGGACATCAAGGGGTACCCTGGGTTCACCAGCTCAGGGGAAGGTGAGACCCCACGTCACGGGCCCTGACTTGAGGGTGCCAGGCCGAGCAGGATGTTGTTTTCTCAGCCACCATGGGAGCCAGGTGCTTTCACAATGGCCCATGGGGATGCTGTCATCCACATTCTCGTTTGGCAGCCCGGCCATTGCTTTGCTAAGTCATAAACAGTACAGTTGGGAACACGTTGTTTTGGCTCCGAAGACAGGCAACTCCCAAGTCACCGCTCATACACACGAGAGGAAAATGGCAACCATCCGCAGAATTCGCACCACCGCCCAGGCTCCGCCCAGACTGTCCCATTAGCCAGAGTAGTTATCTATTGCTGCATAGCAAATTACCCTCAGATTAGCAGCTTGAAACAATAAGCGTTTGTTACCTCACCGTATCTGTGGGTGAAGACTCTGGGAGTGGGTTAGCTGGGCTGCGGCCTCAGCTGCTCTGGCATGTTGGCCCCCAGGCTGGAGCTGTGGTCTCATCTGGGGGCTCTACTGGGGGCTGGTGGGCTTGCTTCCAAGCTCACTCACGCGAGGTTGGCAGAAGGCACCAGCTCCTCTCTGGAGCCTGTTGGAGCATCTCTCAGAGCCAGTGACCCAACAGAGAGCAGAGAAATCATCTCTCCCCAGCCTGAAGTGTGTTCCTGCACACTTGCCTTTGTCTACAGGCCACACAGTCCAACCCCGTGCGATGAGAGAGGCAACTGCCCAAGCTGTGAGCCCAGGAGTAGTACTGGGGAGAGCACTTAGGTAGGTTTCCTTTATTTTAAATAAGCATTTGTTGTCTGCCTGACAGGTTTCTAATGTTCTGCTAGGTGTTATAGCAAAATAACATGTATCTGGCAGGACCTTAAGCAATTATGTGGTTTAATTTTCATATTTTGCAGTAGCTGAACTGGCCTTCCAGAGAAGGTCAGTAGCCCAGGTATAAAGACACAATTAGCCAATGATAGAGCCATTATCAGAGTTTGTGTGTCTAATTCTCATTTCTTTGTCACTCCTTACAGTTTCTAAGAAAAAGGCACAACCCTTACCTTCAAGAAGAATGTATGAAATTTCTTGGGAAAATAAATGCTTTTTTAATGAATGAATCAAGAACCATTTTCCAAAAGCCATAAATGAAGTCATTGTTTACAGTGGAGGTCATAGAAGAGCAGGGGCACCAGCTTCTGGGGCAGAGTCTGGAGTAATCAGTACAGAACACCTGTTCTGCAGTATGGGAGAAGTAAAAGAGGGAAATAAAGTCACCAGAGCCATGAGGAAGGGCCACATCACGTCAGAGCTCTTGTGACCAAGAAGGAATGTGTTAGGTATGATTAGACATGTTCCCTTGACGCCCTAAAAGAGTAATTTTCTTATTAAGAATGTTCATTTGTGAGGATCTGGTGCAATGGAATTTCACTTGATATTTGAAAATGTAGATTATGATAACTAGTCATAAACCTCATGTATCAGTGAGGCCAAAGTCAGGAAACAGAAAGTACAACAATTATTTGAACACGGCGACTTGAATATAAAGGATTATTAACTGGGTATGAGGCTTGCCAGGTAACTAAAAGGTATCTTGGAGGTGGAAATGGCCAGAATAAGCTACCGTGCCTGTGGCTAAGGAAAAAAAGGGAAAAGATTAGAATGATAAAAATTTTAAAACTCAGATCTCTGAGGAGTGGGCAGCTGCCAGCTGGGACTGTGTCTCACCACGCAGGGCAGAGGTCCCATGCCAGGCAGAGGGAGAGGTTTCATTTTTTTCCATGTAGATATGAAATTGATCCAGCATTATTCATTGAAAAGATTGTGTTTTCCCACTGCTTTGCCAGCATCTTTATAATTCTCCCAGGAGTTTTGTTTTCTTTCATCTTTAGTATAAAAATTTTTTATTTTAACATTCTTGAGTGACATTTTTTTACTGGATATAATATTTTGGGCTGGGAGTGATTTTTTCATTTGTATATATACATTTAAGGGTATTATTCCATTGCCCCCTGGATTTCATGGTTTCTGTTGAGAAGTTAGATGTTTATCAAATTGTTGTTCCTTTTAAAATAATCTTACTTTGCCTTCTAGCTCTTCTGGGGATTTTTCTTTTTGTTTAGATTTTCTGAGGCTTTACTATAACATGCCTAAGCCATGGATTTCTTTTCATTTCATTTGAGGTTCTTTGGGGTTCCTATTTGTAGAAGAATGTCTATCTACTTTTGGAAATTTCTTGGCCATTATCTCCTTTGTTAGGGATTCTGAGCCCTTCTCCCCCTTTCCTTCCACACTCTAGTTGTATCTACATTCGACCATCTCAAATGGTGCCTGTGTTCTTATCTCTCTTATATTCCTTTCTTTCATCTCTCCTGACTTCAGTTTGGATAATTTCTTCTGACCTATCTTCCCATTCATTATATTTCTCTTTTGTTTTTACTAATCTTCTATTCAACTTTTATTTTGAGTTCTTAACTTTTAATTATTGTAGCAAAGTTATGTTCTAGAACTTCTGTTTGTCACTTGTTCAGATTTGTTGTTTTTGATAGTTTCCAGTCCTATGTTGAAATTTTCATTCTTAAGTCCATCTCCTTGACCATAGTAAGCACCACTGTCTAAAGGCTTTGCATAATAACTCCAATACCTGGAACCTCTGTCATGGGTGCCTTCTTGTTAGTCATCTCTGCTGGTTTGTGTTCATTTCTGATTGCCTTTTTATGTGCTTGGTTATTGTTTATTTTGTGCAACCAATCTGTGTGAAATTTTATGGAAATAATTTGAGCTTATATCATGTTCTCTTTCTCCAGTAAGGAATTTTATTTGCTTCTTCCCAGAGCCTGGAACCACCAGCAGTGTGGGGTCATTTTGATTCAGTATCAGGGAGAGATTTTCTGGGCCACCCAGATGACTCAAAGCTGGGCTGTGGCCCCAATGGGCTGGTTTGCCTCGGTTTACCTTCCTCCTCAAGATGTTCAATTGTAGGTCGTGCTAAATGTAAATTAACACCAGGATGTGATACTGCTCTGCATCTATTAGAATAGCACAAAGGGAAAAAGGAAAGAAAGGAGAGGAAGAAAGGGAAAACACTTGACATTATCAGGTGCAGTGAAGATATTGAGCAAGTGGAATTCTTCCATTGCTGGCAGGAGAGCAAAGTGGCCCAGAAACCTGGGAACAGTGTGATGGCTTCTTTTAAAGCTAAATGTTCACTTACTGTATGACTCAACAGTCCTATCCTTAGACATTTACCATAGAGAAATGTAAAATTATTTCATTCAGAAAAATCCATACATGACTACTTATAGTAGCTTTATTCATGATCACTGAACACTGGAAAGAGCTTTCTCTCCACAGGTGGATGGACAAAGAATGTGCATCCATACAATGGAATACCACTTAATAAATAATAAAGAGTACACACGATAGATGCATATAACAAATTGGATGAGTCCAAAGACATCCTACTGAAAAATGCCAGTCTCAAAAGGTTAAGCTAAATGACATTCCACAAAGGATAAACTTTAGAGATGGAGAGATGGGCGAGTACCTTCCAGGAGTGGAGGAGGGATTTGATTGTAGAGGGTAAGCCCAGTGTTTGGGGGGTGGGATTGTTTTGTGTCCTGATCTTGGTGGTCATTACAAGAAAAAAAGTGAATTTCATGGTGTGCATGTAAATTAACTAATTAACCAAATTAAAATGAAAAGTAAAGAGTGTAGGTATTAAAAGCTTAAGAAATATTGCCAATTGGCTGGTCAGCCTACATCTCCAAATCCTTGTTCTGGATCCTGTTTCTTGGTCACCAGTTTAGGTTCTGGGTTCAGACTCTGGATTCCAGATTCTGTTTAAAATCTTGAATCCAAAACCAGACTCCAAATTCTAAATCTTAATCCTGAGTCAGCAGCCTGGTGTTGATGCCTCCCCAGCCAATCTGGTTGTCTGAGGGTAGTTCTCTTGTACAGAGACCATCAAAATGTGATTCAGGGCAAAACCAAGCCCACTGCTTGTTCTGATGAGTCCCCAAGTACGGATGGTTTTCAGAATCTAAATGGTGACATTTCAAATGGCTATGTATCTACATAATGTCCTCAATTTTCCTCTTGGCCCACAGAGCCTAAAATATTTACTATCAGGCCTTTCAAGACACATTGGCTGGCCACAGCTGTCACAGCTTCCCTGGGCAGGCTCATGAGGACCCCAGCCTGAGTCCGGAGAGCTCACAGTGTTTGTCCACTGCACTCATATTAACACTTAGGTCGGTTGGACAGGATATAAAGTCCCTGGCCTATGCCCTCTTTTCCTGATTATCTTGTACATGTCACTCTGATGTTTCTGGCAAGAAGATGGCACTCGGGTTTTCTTTCCTTTATAAGTGACTTGGTCTTTTTGTCTTATGACCAAATAATTTCTCTTTCTATCAAGTTCACTGGTTTTGTTAATAAATGCCCCAGTGCTGGGCACCCTGAGTGCTTCCCCAGTGCTTGATGCACTCTTCCAACATAGACCTGTACCACCTCCCCTGCGTGATTCCTTCCCTGGGGACAGGTGTGTGCCCACTCGATCTAGAATGTTTCCACCTCCTCCTACATTTTTTTAGTCTAAAGAAACCCTTTATTTCTTTTAAGGAAACATGTGTTGTGATTGTTGAGTCTTATCTGAAGTTTAAAAATATTTTAAATTCTTTCCTGAGTTCAGGTCAGCTGACTTCAAATATTCACTTCCTTCAGCCCTACACATAGAAGTTGTTCAAAGTCATGTTGTTCTTCCATAGCTTCTGTCATTTTCTCTCCTTTTAGTTCCCCTTGAAATACCGGGTTGTGGTTTCCATCTGTTTCCTAGGATGGCCTTCTGATGACACACTCACCACAGTGTGGGTCGGGAATGATCCCACAAACCAGTTGTGAGTTCACTTAAAAAACTAGAAAATGAACCATTTACACAAATCCAATTAAAAATAATACATCAGTGTAGGAATGTGTGAACAACTACATTGTGAACTACTGAAAATTTTAAGACACCTGCTTCCATATTTCAGTTATTTGTCTAATCTGCTCCTTCAGATTTCCACTCCAAACCTTTATTTATTTATTCTTCTAATATGCATGGCTATTTCTATTCAAGGGCATTAGATTAACCATTTGACTATCTAAATAACTGATATAACATTTGTTTTAAAAAAATGGGATTGAATACATTCTGGTAAAACCTGCAGGTCTGTACAAAGATAGAAAAAGACCAAATGTGCCAAAGGGTGAAGTGGGGAAGCAAGTGGCAGGAAGGGGAAACATAGGTACAACTCAGATTCAGGCTCCCACGGTGATCTGCCGATGCCAGGCAGTGCAGGCCAGTGGGTGCAGATGAGGCTGCGCAGACCATTCTGAGTGGCCGCTGTGGTTACCACCCGCCTGACCGGGATGCCTTCATCAGGACCTCACCTGGCTTTTTCCTCCACCCCAAAATGCTTTCCCCAGAGCCCTGCGTGTGGACAGCTAACACCTCAGTTGGGTCTTTGCATAACACAACCTCCCAGATGGGGTCTATCTGCACATATTGAAAATCACAGCCTGCCTCCACCTGTGGCCAGCCCTGTCCCACACTGTTGTTCCAGAGCACCACCTGGGCACCCTGATGGATGCCCACATGCCTGCTTCCCACCCTGGAACGAAGGTTCCCCTCCCACCCAGGACCTAGAGCAGGAATAAGGAGGCACTTGGTTAATATTTTAATTTCGGGAAGGAAAGCTCTTTCTGCAGAAGTGAGCAGGTGCCATACCCCCGAGACTTGTTCTTGCCTGCCCGCCTCCATGGGTGCAGGCAGCCATGGACAGAGGAGAAGTCAGGAAACAAGGTGAGTCAGGTGCAGTGCACAGGTTGGTCAGAGAGGCTGGAAGCTGGGTCAGGAGCTCCTGGGAGGAAGCTGGCAAGAGCGTGATGGGGTGTGAGGGGCTCAGGATGCACCCTTCCCGGGCCTCCTCCTACCCAGGTCCATGCTTCTGGCATTCTTCTCCAAAGGGCATGTCATGCTGTGCATCCCTCCTCAGGGCTCAAGATGAGGGATATGCAGCAGATTAAAAGCCCATTTCTGAACACTTGCTGAGTTGGTGAGAATTCAGGTGCGTATCTGGGAAAGACCTCCCTGCCCCTCCATGCCACAGTACAGCTGCCCCACATGGATTTCAAAGGTGCCGGGAAAAAAAGGGCTGCCGGGCAGCAAACAGGTGAGTCAGCCCCATTGTTCCATGTGTCTGGAACATTAATTGCGTCCAAAGTAAAAATATTTATTTAATGAGCAAAAATGTGTGGCTAATTGGTTTTTAAAAGGATATTGCTTCCTGCTCCTTGAGACTGAAAAGGAGCCTTTGAAGAAAATTGTTTACAGAGATTGAGTTCTGAAGATGGTTAGAGGAGGTTAAATACGTGCAGGAAATAGTGTGTAATCCACAGGAGACAACCGAGCCTTCTTGGGGACTGAGGACAGCAGACATGCTCAGCAAGGCCCTCCCCACGATGGTCTGCACTGCCAGGACGGGGACATCACAGGCTGCTGCAGGCTGGTGTCTGTGTGACCCTCCCCACCCTTGTTTTGGGTGTCCTGGGGTCTCTGTACACTGCAGGCCTGCATCTCCCTGAGGGGCAGTGGGCAATGAGGTCCAGAGGCCGAACTGGGTGTTTCTCCTGTCAGCTTCAGATCCCTGCCCTGCAATGGGTGTGAGACAGCACTGGCCTCTCTGGGGACTCTGTGGCTGTTGCCCCTGACAACACCTGCTGCCTGAGTGGCTCAGCAAGGTGAGCCCACACCTAGCAGGTCTTATTCTTTTGATGCCCTCCTGCATTGGCCCTGCTGCCCCGTTCCTGGGTGGCTCGCTGGCATGTGCAGGAGGCAGAGTAGGACGTGCCTGGAGCCTCTTGGTCCTGTCCAGGTGCCCTTGAGATGTGAGAAGACACAGGACCCTGAACTGTTTCCCTGGCGACTCAGGCGCAGGTTCATTGTCACCATACGGACAGGCTCTTGGACAAGACCCCAGAAAACCCCTGGCCCTCAAAAATGAATCAACCCACTGTCTTTGGGACTATGGCAAGTGTCTGTGAACATCGGTTTTCTCTGTCTAAGGGGGCTGCTCTAGCTGACTTCCAAGGTCTTTTTGTGTTGTGATATGCTATTGAATTTGGGACGTGTGTATATTAGTTTCCTGCAGCTAATGTAACAATCACCACAGACTGAGTGGCTGAAAACAGCACAAATTTACTCTCCCAGCTTTGGGACCAGAGGTCTGACATCGAGGTGTTGGCAGGGCCACGCTCCCTCCAGAGGCTCTAAGGGGACCTGCCTGCCTTTTCCTGCCTCTGGTGGCTCCACCAGCCTGTGGGACACCCCGGCTTGCCTCTGCTGTCATGTCGGGTCTTGCGTGTGTGTCTTTCTGTGTCTCCTTTTCTGTCTCTTATAAAGACACATGATTGCATTTCGGGATGTCCTACATAATCCAGGATAAACTCTCAAGATCCTGTGATTAATTTTATCTTTTGCATATAAAATAACATTTAGTGCCTCCAGGAATTTCACACGGATTTTTTTTGAGGGGGCAGTTTTCCATTTTCACAAACGTTTTCCCAAAATAGGCCTTTCAAGCACACACTATTAAGTAAACTGTATGCTTCTGAAGGCAAAGACCTTCTCTGCTTCCCTTCTGTTTTTCTGGATGCAACCGATAACACGAAATCTAGTTGGGTGGGTGGGGCTCCAGAGGGTCATCGTCAACTGTTTTTTTTTTTATTAAGGTATCATTGATATACACTCTTATGAAGGTTTCACATGAAAAACATTGTGGTTACTACATTCACCCATATTGTCAAAATTCACCCATATTATAAAGTCCTCCCCACACCCCACTGAAGTCACACTGTACATCAGTTTAGTAAGATGCCACAGAGTCACTACTTGTCTTCTCTGTGTTACACTGTCTTCCCCATGACCCCACACACACCATGTGTGCTGTTTATTTCATTTACTGACAATTAAAAATGACCAAGGGCAGGAGGGCTGGCTATGGGAATGCTCACTCTGTACAGGGAACCAGCAATTAGGTTTCTGTCTGCACTTCGCCCTGACCTGCTCTGTCCTCTACACAAACTGCCTGCACTAGGCCAGGCTGGACCCTCTCAGACCCCCGTCAAGGTCTTCTTCTCCAACTGAGCCTTGGGCGTGTTGGGCTCTCCCCAACTCCTCTGCTTGCAGCACCGGACCCTCCTCTGGGACTCTGGCCAGTCTCCCCCTAGTGGAAAGGGAACCCCTCCTCCAGCTTGGTCTCCCCTCCATGTCTGCCTCACAGTCACGTGTCTTATGAGCATTCTCCACTAGCACTCTGTGGCTCAGGCTATGTCAGCCACACTTCATCCAGTACCTCAGTGGACCTCAGAATCCAGCGGGAATGCATTCAGCCACAGCAACCACCACCCCACACTGGCATTTTCTCTCTTAGCCAGAAGGCTAGAGGAGGAAGGTACTGGCATTGCTTTTAGAACCTCTGTGATGCTAAACTTTCCTCAGTCCCCCAAGACAGCTGCTGCAGCTCAAGGCATCACAAATGTGTTCAGTGCAAGGAGAAGGAGGGCATGGCATGTGCCACCTACATTTATTCCTTTTTCCAGAAACTCAAAACTTTACCCCAAAAATGCCACTGTAGCCTCATGCTTCCTTCTCATCTGGAAGTGGCCAAACATAGCTATAAGCAATGTAGAGGTTCTCCATCCTCTAGGCTGGAAGTAGGCAAGGTCAGAGAGGGCTGGGAACCAAGTGTTGCCTCAAGAGACCTGTTCATCTTTTAGAGATGAGAAAGCTGGTGTTCAGAGAACAGCTTGTCCCTTGCCACACAAGCCGGCGAGCCTGCCCATGGCACCCTGCTCCTTCTCTGGCCCCAAAGAGGGTCCCATGCTGTCCTTGGAAAGAGGTGAGTTGACAAAATGAGGTACTGACAGCATAGGAACACTAGCGTTGACCTTTACCATTAGAAATGCAGCCAGCACGATGACCCGGTCGGCCACGGCTCAGGGCGAGCTGCCTTCAGGCAGAGACGGTGGGGAAGCAGGGGGTGGGGGGCCTCGCGCAGCTTCTCTCCCTGCAAGTGTCTCTGCACATGCTGGGGCAGGGGCAGGGGACAAAGCCCACCCTGAGAGGGCCGGTGGGTGTGTTGTACCGCGTCTGGGGCAGGACCCAGCCCACAGAACACTGGCGGCTCCGCAGGGCTTCGTGTGGCCACAGGTGGGCTCCCGACACTTGGGTGGGGCAAGGCTGTGGGTGGGTGTGTGCACGCATGTGCCCACCTGTGGCTCATCTTCAGCACTTGGTGGGTCTGGGGCAGACACCTCGGGTGGTGCTCAGACCTGATGCTGATTTTGAGTCCAGTGGCTCCCACTTGGCCACTCTGCCTGCTTCCTCGTGGCTGTGGTAACAGAGCTGGCTTTCATCACAGGGCGGAGGCGATAGCTCCTCCGGCTAAGGAAACACTTTAGGAGCACACAGCTAGCAGTCCTTGGCCACAATGGCCCAAGGGCCTGGGATGAGCCCGTGCTCTGGGGGAAGGTGGGAAACCACCCTAGTTTCCTTTTGAGCACACTGCAGGTCACCTCCTGCCACCACCCCTTCCTGGCCACACAGACCCTGCGGTTTGCCACCCCCAGGTTTGGGGATTGAGGCTAAAGGACCAGAAGCCTCGGGAACATTCTAGAAAGCTATAGACAACTGCATGCAGTGGGGAGCTCAGTGCAGAGGGGGCCAATCCGCCCTCCCACACCCAGCACGTGGTGGCCTGGGCTTCCTTGAAGCTTCTCCAGTGAGGTCCCCTACTCTGGCCACTACTAGCACCTCTCCAGATTTTGATCTCCGTGGTGGCTGGGATTGCCTGCAGGTCTAGCTAGAGGCGCCCAGGGTTTCGGGGGAACACTCGCAGGGTCATTCCACAGGCCAGTTGTCAGGCTGGGATGAGGTGGCCCTGCAGTGGTCCCGTCAGCCCCCCACCTCCTATTTACACCAGCCTACACCTGTCTACACCTCCACACCCCTGTCCATACCCCCATATACTTCCTATCTACCCACACACACACACCTCCTATGTACACCCACCTCCAGGTCAGCAGGTGAGCCACAAGATCGGACCTCACACTTCACCTGGAAGTTGAGGATGGGACGAGGACCGGCGGCATCGGAGTGACCCGGGCGGGAGAGCGCCAGGACTCTGCCTGCGGCAGTCTGGGTAGAACCTGGGGCGCCAGGCGCCCGTGACGCCAGCCAGGCTGGGAGTCGGGAGGGTCCTCGGGAGGGGCAGGCCCTCAGGTGGAGCCGGTGTCCAGGTGGGGGGGCCCCCAGGAAGGGTAGATATGAGGATGGGGGCCGGTCTCCTTGTGGGGCAGGATCCCCAGGGGGCGTGTCTTGAGGTGGGGAGGGCCTCCGGAGGAGATGGGGCCTCCATGTAGGCTGGGACCCCAGGTGGGGCGGGTCCCCACGGTGGAGCGGGTTCCCACAGGCAGGCGGGCGCTCTCGGGGGACGGGGGCGCACCGCGAGCACCCCGGGGCACAGCAGGCCGAGCCAGCGCCGCCCCTCGCCCGGCTGCAGCCTGCGGCTCATCCAGACCGCACAGCCCAACCCTGGCTCCCGGCGGCCTTTGGCCACGTCCCTGGCTCCTCCGCCCCGCCCCCGGCCCCGCCCACTCTGAGTCCGGTCCGCCCCGCCCCGGGCTCTGGCCCCTCCCCTCGCCGCCCTGCGGCTGTCCATTGCGCAGGCGCGGCGCAGGTGCGAGCTGTTTGGAGCATGGCGCCGGCGGGTAGGCGGCTGGTGCTCTGTGAAGAGAAGCTACGGGAGAAGAGCGGCGTAGCGCCCCACCGCGACCTGGGTGCGCGGCGGCGGGCGGCTCCCGAATGGTCGCAGGCGGCGCGGGGATGGGGTTGCGGGGGGGTGGGGTGCTGGTGGGGCTCCAGGCTGGGGGTGGGGGCGTGGCCTGAGGTGGGGCCGGGGTTTGGGGGTGGAGGCGCGGGAGCCGGTGGGGTTCCTGGAGGGAGGGGTGGGGTGGAGGCGTGGCCTGGGGTGGGGATGGGGGAAAGAGGTGCCCAAGTCGGCGGGCCTCCAGGTAGGGGGGCGTGGTGGGTGGGCGAGTAGGTGCCAAGTCGGTAGGGCCCCTAATAGGGGCTGTTGTGTGGGGTAAAGAGGTGCTTGAGCCCTTGGGTCCCCGGTGGGAGGTGGGGCCGCCGAGCGAGTAGGGACTCACCCCACCTGATAGACGCCCTGCTTTGTCTGCCCGCCAGCCCCTTCAAGTCCTGGTTGAGCGCTTTTAGCGGATGCTTCTTTGTATTAATAAGATCAACGTGGGTTTTCTTTCACTTTTATTTCATAAAGTGGATTAGGTTGGTTTTTTAAAAACCTTGACCCAGGCTTCATTCCTGGAGAAATATACCCTCCCCTCCTCTCGTACAATTCCTTCTGTGCGTGCCTGGTTTCCATTTGCTCGTTCTGTGCTGAGGATTTGTCGTTTCCATCTGTGTTCTTGAGAGATGTTGGTCGCCGGTTTTCTTTTGTCCTGTCAGTCTTCTCTGGTTTGGCATCAAAGTAGTGACCTCCAGAAGGAGTTGGGAGGCGTTGCTTCCTCTTCTGTTTTCTGTAAGTTGTTGTGTAGAATTGCTGCTAATTCTTTGATAGAATTTTCCAGTGAAACCAGATGGCCCTAGAAATTTCTATAGTTGAAGATCTTTAAGTACAAATTCAGCTTATCTAGTTACTGGAACTATTCATATCAATTTCATCTTGGGTATGGTTGGGGTTTTGTGAAATTGATTCATCTAAGTTGTTAAACTTATGGGCATAGAGTTTATATTCCTTTATTAGCCTGTTAATGTCTGTGAGATCTGTAGTGATAACTTTTTTTCCATTCCTGATATTTGTCACTTGTCTTCTTTTTTCTTGCCAGAGGTTTGTGAATTTTAATTTTTTCTATGAGCTTACTTAGTTTGGTGAGTTTTTCTCTGTTGTTTTTCTGATCTCAAACTATTTCCTCCTTTCTGCTTGCTTTTTTACTCTTTCTCTAGATGGTTGAGGTGAAAGTTTAGATTATTGACTCGAGACATTTTTATTTGCTAATATAAATAGTGTTATAAATAAATACTTGAAAAAGACATATGCACAATTTACAATAGCCAAGAAATGGAAGCAACCTAATTGTCCATCAGTAAATTAATGGATAAAGATGTGTTACATATACACAATGGAATATTATTCAGCCATTAGAAGAAAACAAATCTTACCATTTGCAGCAACGTGGATGGAGCTAGAGGGTATTATGCTCAGTGAAATAAGCCAGGTGGAGAAAGACAATTATCAAATGATTTCACTCATCTGTGGGGTATAAGAACAAAGGAAAAACTGAAGGCACAAAACAGGAGCAGACTCACAGATCCCAAGAATGGACTAACAATTACCAAAGGGAAAAAGACTGGGGAGGATGGGTGGGAAAGGAGGGATAAGGGGAAAAAGGGGCATTAGGATTAGCACACATAATGTAGGGGGTGGGGGTCATGGGGAAGGCAGTATAGCACAGAGAAGACAAGTAGTGATTCTATAGCATCTTACTCCACTGATGGACAGTGACTGTAATGGGGTATGTGGTGGGGACTTGATAATGGGGGGAATCTAGTAACCACAATGTTCCTCATGTAATTGTGTATTAATGATACCAAAAGAAACAAAAAAGAAAATGTTACATAAAAAAAATAAGTACAACTTTAGCTGCATCCACAGGTTTTGTTGCATTGTGTTTTCATTCTCATTCAAGGCATTATACTTTTTTTGATTTCCCTTGAGACTTCCTCTTTGACCTATGGCTTGTTTAGGAGTATGTTTTTTTCATTTTCATGTGTTTGGAGGTTTTCCTTGTTTGTTTTTCCGTTACTGATTCCGGTGTGACTCCATTATACTCAAAGAACATACTTTGTATGATTTAATTCTTTTAATTTTGTTGGGTTTGTTTGATGTTCCAAGATCTGGTCTATATTGGTGAATGTTCCAAGTGCACTGGAAAAGTGCACTCAAAACTCTGTTGCTGAGTGGAGTCTCATGTAAATGTCTATTAGATCTTATTGCCTGATGTGCAGTTCTTCTGTATCCTTGCTGATTTTCTGTCTGGTGATTCTGTTAATTACTGGGAGAGATGGTTGAAACCCCTAACTATAATTGTGGATTTGTGTTTCTCCTTTTACTTAATGTGTTTTGGCACATATATATATTTAGGATTTTTATGTCTTCTTGTGGGAGTGATCTACTTTATCTGATATTTGTGTTGCCACTCCAGTTTTCTTTTTTTTGAACATGTATTTACCCATGTTTACCTGTTCCATTATTCTTTCTTCATTCCGGTGTTCCAGGTTCCTTTTACTTTCCCTTATATTTGAAGAGCTTTCTTTAGTGATTATCACAGGGTATGTGTGTGGGTGACAGATTCTCTTAGAGCTTTTTTTTGCCATCGTTCATGAGGTGGGTCTCTCCCCACCTTTTTTTTTTCTTTATTAAGGTATCATTGATATACACTCTTATGAAGGTTTCACAGAAACAATGTGGTTATTACATTCACCCTTATCATCGAGTCCTACCCATACACCATTGCAGTCACTGTCCATTGGTGTAGTAAGATGCCACAGAGTCCCTATTTGTCTTCTCTGAGCTACACTGTCTTCCCCGTGACCCACACACACCATGTGCACCAATCATGATACCCCACAATCCCCTTCTCCTCCCTCCCCACCCGCTCTCCTCCACCCCTCCCCTTTGGTAAACACTAGCCCCTTCTTGGAGTCTGTGAGTCTGCTGCTGTTTTGTTCCTTCAGTTTTGCTTCGTTGTTATATTCCACAAATGAGGGAAATCATTTGGTATTTGTCTTTCTCTGCCTGACTTATTTCACTGAGCATTATACCCTCTAGCTCCATCGATGTTGTTGCAAATGGTAGGATTTATTTGTTTCTTATGGCTGAATAGTATTCCATTGTGTATATGTACCACATCTTCTTTATCCATTCATCTACTGATGGACACTTAGGTTGCTTCCATATCTTGGCTATTGTACATAGTGCTGCGATAAATGTAGGAGTGCATATATCTTTTTGAATCTGAGAAGTTGTTTTCTTTGGGTAAATTCCTAGGAGTGGAGTTCCTGGGTCAAATGGTATTTCTATTTTTAGTTTTTTGAGGAACCTCCATATTGCTTTCCACAATGGTTGAACTAGCTTACATTCCCACCAGCAATGTAGGAGGGTTCCCTTTTCTCCACATCCTTGCCAGCATTTGTTCCTAGTCTTTTCTATGTTGGCCATCCTTACTGGTGTGAGGTGATACCTCATTGTGGTTTTAGTTGCATTTCCCTGATAATTAGTGATGTGGAGCATCTTTTCATGTGCCTGTTGGCCATATTAATTTCTTCTTTAGAGAATTGTCTGTTCATTCTCTTAGTGCTTTTTAATTTGAGAGTATCTATTTTGCCTTCGGTCCTGAAGGCTCCTTTTGGTGGATATAGATTTCTGGGTTGAAAGTTCCTTTTAGCACTAGAAAATGTGACACCACTTTTTTCAGGCCCTCATGCTTTCTGGAGGATAGTCCCCTGCCACTTACCTGATTTTCCACTGTGGCTAATAACTTTTCTCTCTGGTTGCTTTTAAGAATCTCTACTGTCTTTAGTTTTCATATATATGTATATGTAGGTTTGTATCAGATGTGTCTGGTCATGGTTTTTTTTTTGCCTGTATTCTGTTTGGAGTTTTCTCAACTTGTTGAATATGTAGGTTTATGTCTTTGCCAAAGTTGGTAAATTCTCAGCCATTATTTCTTTAAAGTCTTTCATTTTTGGCCATACTGTTTTTTTCTTCTTGGAACTCTGATTACAACTGCATGGCCCCTGACATGAATGTCAAATCTGGTTTTCTTTCACAGACCCTGATACTCTGTTCATTTATTTTTTTAAGTCTGTTTTCTCTGTTGTCAGATAAGATAATTTTGATCAATTTATCTTTGCATTTACTCTTCAAGACTTTTCCTCTGTCATCTCTATTCTGATACTGAGCTACTGCTATGATTTTGTGTGTCAGTTACTGTATTTTTTCATTTCTGAAATTTCTGTTGTTTCTTCTTTATATCTTTCATTTCTTTGCCAGGATTTCCTGGTTTTGTTTTTTTTTTCATTTGTTTCAAGAGTGTAATTTTTCATTGTGTTTTTATAATAGGTGCTTCAGAATCTTTGTTAGGTAATTCTGAATTCTGTCATCTCAGTGTTGGTATCTGTTGGATGATTTTTTTTGTCACTCAGATTGAGATCTTCTAGTTCATGGCAATTTCTGACTGTATTGTGGATGTTTTGAGTGTTAGGTTATGAGATCCTGCTCCTTATTTATGCCCCATCAGTCATTGCTGGCTGCGTGCTGCCTGTTGCTGAGGTTGGGGCCTGGCTGCTGTAATCACAGCCTCTGTAGGTGCCTGTGGCCCCCTCACTGCAGCCAGGCCAGTGTAGTAGGTGGGATCCCCTGACAAGGTTCTACTGCTGGCCCTGTGCAAAGGCAGCTGTAAGGAGTCATTCATTGTTTTTATTTGGTGTTGGGCTGGAGTGGGTCTGATGCTGTCAGGAGTTTGTCCTGTGAGGCCACCTCTCTGTCCCTTTGACTGCAGATGGCAGGCCTCCCCTATTGGCTTATGGCCATCGGTGTTCCTGTGTCGCCAGCTGCATAGGCACTCACACTGGGGTGCGTAAGGGACAAGCCAGAGCACCAGCCAACCCAGGGCGCTCACTGGCCATTGTCTTCATGTCCCTAGAGCTGGTCTCTGAGCCGTCTGGTGCTTGTTTCATGTGTTGTCCAAGGTTTTAGGTGTAGTGAGTGGGGAGGAATAGGGCAAGATGTGTCTACTCTGGTACTGGAAGCCAGAAAACCGGTTTTAAGTTTAATCATAACATGTTTCAGAACATAAAGTGGTGTGTCCAGACCCAAACTGTGTTTGGTCCCAGAGACTTATTTTTATACCAACATTCATTCAATGCCTGTGTGTTAGCGTGCCATGTAGAGGCTGGTGATGAGCAGAGCATGCTGTCTGTCCTCACGTCTAGGGGGCGTGAAATGGCCAGGTCAGCTGAGCAGGGGTACCCTGCATGGAGGCTGGGCGGGAGCTGGAGTTGAGCAGGATCCAGGCCGGGAGGGTGTTCCGACGAGAGGGTGCGGAGGGAAAGCCCTGGGGGACCAGGGCCTGGGCTTGTAGACATTTTGGAGGCAAAAATAAGCTAAAACTTGAAGTGCAGTTCTTTAACACTGATATCCACACTATGAATTATATTCTCACAACCTTTTCTGATTATGAAGTTACTGTGTTTTGCTTTTGTTATAATAATTTATTTTCAATGAAGAAGTAAGGTTAAAAATCTCATAATTTTCTGTTCTTAGCTGAACTTCAGTCACTCTCGATTCCTGGAACTTACCAAGAAAAGATAACTCACCTAGGAAATTCTTTGATGAATTTAACAGGTCTAAAATCTTTAGATCTCTCCCGCAACTCCTTGGTTAGTCTAGAGGTAAGTTTTAGGTTTGTTTCCTAGAAGAAAATTTACTAGTATCAATAGCAGTAGAAAGGACATTTATAGTAAAAAATGCAACCTGTTTTATAACTGTGCTTATAGTACTTATAAGCTGTACACTTAACAGTGATTATACATGTTCTTTTTCTTGTGTCTGCTGTTAGCTAGATTTCTTACACACCACATCACATTTTAATTTACTCTGACAACCCAAGTCAGCTCTCTGAGGAAGACAGTTGTAGCTGCAAAGGGAATAAAATAAGTCTCAAAAGACCTGTCACTCCCCACCCTTCATCAGTGGGTTTTTCTTCACCCACTTTCTGCATCTCACAGCTGTTTACAGTCTGACTCCTGGTGGCCCCAGGCCCTTGAATGGTAGCACCAAGAGAGCAGGGCTTGGTGCAATGTGCCTGACACAGTAGGCACCCGATCCTGGTAAGTGTGGCCCAGGTGACGGCAAGTTGTGTAAACATTGCCTTGAAAGAAGGCAGGAAGCCACTACGCCGGACATGGTGCTTTGTGGCAAGTGAGCGCCTCTGATGTGGGGTCAGGAGCCTGCCAGAGTCCAGGGTGTGTTCTAGTCCAGGCCAGTTCATTTCCGACCTTCCCCAGGCCTTGCTTACCAGTCTGACAAATGGGAGCAGTAATAGCGCATGGGGTGGTGTGTGGTCTGAATGGCTTGTGAATCACCTAGCGGGATGCATACTGAGAATTCTATAGATGCCAGCTGCCCTCAGTGCTGTGAGGACGTGACGTGGGGCGTTGCAGTCCTCCTGCAATCATGTCGCCACGTGCCTAGAGCCTTGTAGGTGAGGTCCTTCCTGGTGCTGGTGACTGCATGCACTTGGCACTCTGTGTCTATCAGGGCGGCTGATTATATCGATGGCTCGCTCTGCTAGGTGTTTATCTTGACAAGCACAGACTAACCCAGCATGCTGTCCTTGTGACAGGGCATCGAGTGTCTGGCTGTGCTGCAGAGTCTCAACCTCTACTACAACTGCATCTCCTCATTAGCAGAGGTGTTTCGGCTTCACTCCTTGACTGAACTCACGGATGTGGACTTCCAACTGAACCCTGTGGTGAAGACTGAGTCTGGCTACCGCCTGTTTGTTGTGCATATGCTCCCAAAGCTCAGGCAGCTGGGTAGGTGCATGGCCGCACTCACCCTCACTCAGCAGGGCCTTTATGGGTGTCTGGCACTCGGAAGATTGTGCTGTTAATCTTTCTGAAAAGAGAAGTTGATTTCCTGTTGTGATGGCATGAGTCCCTGTGTCTCATAGGATGGGGTCTTGTAGGAAGCTGTCCGGGAAGGCAGCAGGGAGCCTGGTGACCGCGGGGAGCAGCTGGGGGGCTGGGGGCAGAGACATGTTTTGGCCTCCACTTTCTAGCTGTCTGACTTGGGCACATTCATGAATATGTGGTGCCGTTTTCTTGTGTGGCCCCCTGGGCATCATCTCTGGCTCATCTTAACAACTGGATTCTACCTGGTTTCTCGTCCATCCAGAAGGAAACAGGATGGGAAATTCATCGGCCACACCCTCTCCGCAAGTGATGGGTGAGAGGGTGGAGTTCTGTTGCCAGGCGCAGCCACCACCTTGGCTTAGTAGCCTGTCCCTAAAAGACCCGAATCTCTGTGACATGCTCACAGGCGGAGGAGCTTCAGGGTGCCCTCCAGACGTGGCACGGGTCTCAGGGAAGCCCCAGTGGCGCCTTCCCACCTGCCTCTCCAGCTACCAAGAGCAGTCTCTGCCATGGGCAGTGGGCTGGTAGCACTGCCAGCACTCCACACTGGGGCACTTCCGGGACAGAGAATGGGAGCAGGAGCCGAAGGGCAGGCAGAGCGTGGGGGCACTGGGCAGGGGAGGGCTTGTATCGCCCTCGGGCCTCCCATGTAGAGTGGGTGCTGAGGGCTGAGTAGGAATGTGGAGTGTGTGGGAATGTCTGGGGAAGGGCAGTGGCCCTCCTGGGTCCCCAGTGGACAGTGTGTCCTCAGTCCCGAGGGCCCATGCACTGCTCACGGAGGCAGGTGGGCATCTCCATTCCCCGGGGCTGACCTAATGAAACCAGGTCACAGCCTCATTCATCCAGGGCGACACTGGCCACCGCTGTGCACGGGTAAATGCTGAGCTGTGTGTGGACCCTTCCCCTTCTGTGTCCGGCCAGTGCACAGGACCCATGGCCACAGTCTCGGCTGCAGGTAGGTTCTCTTACCAACACCACAGCTGCACGTGGATGCTGGCTCACCTCCTGGTGCCCCCTGGAGGCTGTGGGTGTTAATGCCTGACCTCCAAAGGCACACTGTTTCGTTTCAGACCTACTTAGAATTTCAATTCTTAAATATTTGAGAGGAGTGAATGCTGGCATTCTAACTTCTGCTTGACTGTTCACATGACTTATAAACAGTTGGCTTTGGCTTTTTCACAAGCCTTATGACACTTATGGGAAAGTTTGCAATCTGTCTTACATTATTACTTTCCCTTTATCACAAAAGCTTTAGATCAGAATCTCACGGTGTTTGCATGGGGAAGAAATGTAAGCAAGCGTCTCCCCGCGGGGAGGTTGTCAGGTGAGTTGGCAGGTCAGAGGCAGTGCAGGGGTCCTGGGGCTCCACCAGCGGGTGCCAGGAAGACCTGCGCTCAGTCACTGTCCCAGCGAATGGTGAAGGGCCCTGCAGGTGTGCCAGGGGGACACGTGGAGGGGCTGTGGGGTGGCAGCAGGGTCAGAAGCAAAGGGTGGGTCGGGCAGAGCCCCACGTGGATTCAGGGGCTGTGGGTCTGAGAGAATGTTGCAGAGTCAGCAGAGGGTGTAGTTTTGGGGAGAATGTGAGTTTGCATTTGATTTTAGCCATATTGAGTTTGAATTTGTAGTGGAACAGTCCAGAGAAACATTCTTAGAGTAAGGGATTTGAAACTGAGTCAAAGTGGTGTGAAGGCCTAGTGTAGAGACCTGTGCTGTTGGCTGGAAGGGTGTCCACACCATGAATGCAGGCACCCTGTTCGGGGGATGTGGGAAAAAGAGGTCTGGAGATCCCTGGCTGAGGGGTCACTGAGGAGACAATGGGCTGGATTAGGAAGGCAGTACTGTCTTGAAGAGGAGCTCCTGGGAGTGTCTGTAATCTAATAAGTTATAAGAAGTACATATTTAGTCATTCATATGACCAAATATATATTTCCCAGGTGTGTTTGGTCTTCATCCAGTGTCTGAAAATACTGCAGTCTTAAAGGTGAAATGGGTGTTTCGTCATGTTTATAAGAGACTTTTGGACACCCACTCAAGGACAGGGCCTGGAGGCTGAATCAGCCAGTGGCCAATAATATAGTTGATCATGGCTATGCAAAGAGGCCCCCACAAAGCCTCTGAGAAGGGCTCTCTGCTCTCTGCTCTGCTTGGTTGGATCCTGCTTCTCTGTCGTGGCTTCTCTGCTTGGGGAACCAGATGCCTCCACAGGCCCCTGAGCCAGGCCCCAAGCTCCACGAGGACAGAAGCTCCTTTATTTGGGACCCAGCCTTGTGTCTCTTTTCACCTGACTGACTTGTGTCCTTTACGGTATCCTTTATTAAACTGGTAAATGTAAGTGTTTTTCTGAGTTCTCTGAGCCACTGTAGCAAATTAATTGAACTGAAGAGGTCGTGGGAACCCCAAGTCTGTAGCCAGTATGTCAGAAGCACAGGGAACTAACTGCCTGGGGCTTGCGACCAGCGTCCAGAGTTGGGGTGGAGGACAGTCTTGTAGGGTGGAGTCCTTAACCTGGGAATCTGGCTCTGTCTCGGGCAGATAGCATCAGAATTGAGTTTGAATTAACTCATTGCCTGGAGTTAGTATATTTCGGAAGACCCCCTCCCATGTACTTAAACACGTTGGAATTGGGTCTAGGTGCCTGAATGGAGTTACACTACCAGTACTACTGTGTGTAGTACTGTTACTGTCACATGTATGTGCAGGAGGAAAAGACGACACCATAGCATTTGGTGTCCGAGGAGTGGGATTTGCAGTCCCACACATGGTGGGAGGGGCCCAAGCTCACACTGTGCAGGATTCTGCAACTACTTGGTTTTCTGCTCTGAAAGTGATCATTGTACTGTTACTCATTTCTCAGTGTAATTAAATCCTTTTTGAGTATGCCGTAGGTTAAATGCTTTTAAGGAGGCAGTTCTGGAACTTAAGCACATTTGTAACACTAATTCTGTGGTAAGCAGGTTCCAGAGCGCTGACTCGGGACATTCGGGAATCCTCTATCTTCAGGTACTTATTGAGGAGAATCCCAGGAGTTGATAAGGAGAGACCCAGAGCACAGCTCTAGGACAGTTTGAACTTCCCATCCATTTCTAATTTCCAGTCCTGAGGATCTGAGGATGCAAACTCCAAGTGTAAACACAAGGCTAGGGTGTCCTCTCTTTAGCATCTCAGGATTCTCCTCCATGGAGATGTCTCAGGCATCCAGCACCCAGGTGGGCATTAAGAAGGGTGCTGAGAAGAGTGGCTGTACATGAACGTGCATGTGCGTTTCTTCCCCTGCGGCAGCAACCTACCTCCCAAGCGGGGTCTGAGGGGTGAGCTCTGTGTGGTTGGGGTCAGTGCTGGCATGTCTGGGAAACCCAGCGTGGCCCCAGAGCCCAGCACTCCTTCACTGGGTCTGCGCCAGTGCTCATCGAGGATCCTGTGGCAGGATCGGCCCCATGGGACAGAGGTCCCGGAACAAGCGGTGGCAGTGCCGGTTTGTGCCATGGATGCAGGGCGGGTGAGGGCCACCTTCACTCCCGAGGGGAAGGTGCACCTGTGGGAGCTGTTCGCCAGGGGCCTGTCACCTACTTCATGGCTTTGCTTCCTAGTTTCTCTGTGGCCTTTTCTCCGCAGATGACCGTCCTGTGAGAGAGAGAGAGCGCAAAGCATCCCAGCTACATTTTGCTTCAGAGGGGTCACTCGACTCAAAGCAGAGCATCCCAGATGTTTTCAGAGCTGGATGGTATGAACAGAAGAGGTATATGAACATTGAGAGAAGTGGTTCAGACTCACCTGTTGAGAGAATGTTTACCTAAAAGATAGAAATTGCTGCATCAACTACAAGATATACCGACTGTGTGCACTGATTGCCACCCTTAGGGCAGACTCCCGGTGGAATAGGGAAGGAGAAGCACGTGGGCACCAGCTGCGGCTCAGGCAGATGGTGGCATGGAGTCTCCCTCTTCCTTCTGTCCACATTTTCTATAAGTTGTTTTACAGTATTTAAGGAGTTTATTAAAGTAAATGCGTAAGATGAAATAGTACAAAGTGAAAAACGGTGGTCCATTCTCCCCACCATCCAGAGGCAGCCACTGTGCAGTTCTGCAGTTGTTCTGCCTCCGGGTTCTGTTTGAGTCACTTTCTCCTCTCCAGATAGGACAGCTACACTGCCACTTCTGGGTGTGAGCCCTCTGGGCAGGATCTGACAGCCGCCACGGCCCTTCCTCCCCTATCCACCTCTGTTGTGGTGACGGTCCATGGACAGGCTCCAACTTGTGTCCCCTGCTCAGTGCTCTTGGCCAGCGGTCCCAGGACTGCTTTAGTTGGGAGCCCTGCCTCCATGCCACCCCCAGTTCCTGGTACCTGCATCTTTGTGTCTAACTATATTGTCAGGGTTGAGAGTATTTAAATGTGTTCTGACACCATGAAGTGTCTTCATGCTTTGTGTATGGGTTGATTGTAAAGAATGAAAATCAGTAAACCATATTTATGTTGCTTGTAATGTGCCAGGATTATATACCTTTTCTTGTATACTGTTTTGTTTTGTCTGAAGCTTTTAAAAGTTTTCTTTTCTTGAATTTTATGCCTTACCTCATCCATAAATTTCTCTAATGTAGGGGTTGGCCAAGTTTTTTGTATAAAGGGCTGAAGAATGAATATTTTTGGCTCTGTGGACCTTAATGGTCTGTCTCAAATTACAAACTCTGCCTGTGTATCATGAAAGCAGCCATTGGCCATACCTAAACTAATGACCATGTTTCAGTAAAACTTTATTTACAAAAACAGGCAGTGGCCCAGATTTGACTTGTGGGCCATACTTTGCCAACTTCTGTTCTGTCTCAAGATCCATTCCAAGTCCTTGGGAATCTTCTATTCCCTCAGGTGCCTCCCTGTAGCCCCTTCCCCTCACTTTTCCATTTCAAACCAGACTAATTCCTGAGTAGACAGCTCAACTGGTACCCTTTGCAATGGTCTGAATGTGTGTGTCCCTTCCGAATTCGTATGTTGAAATCCTAACCCCAGTGTAATGGTGTTAGGAGATAGGGCCTTTCGGAGGTGATAAGGTCATGAAGGTAGAGCCTCCATGATTGGATTAGTCTCTTATAAAAGACCCGGCAAAGCTCCCTGCCTCCTCCTCCACATGAGTTTATGGGTCACATAACGCTGTTCTCTGACTTTCTTCTTAATACTGAGTTGGCGTTCTGGGTCTTTTGCCTCCATATAAACTTTAGAATCAGTTTGTTGGTGTCCACGAGGTACCTTGCTAGGATTTTGACTGGGATTGCATTGAATATATAGATGGAGCTGGGAAGAGCTGCACCTTGACAGTATTGAGTCTTATCTATAAACATGGAATATCTGTCCATTCATTTAGTTCCTCTTTGATTTCATTTATCAGGTTTGTAATTTTCCTCATGTAGATTTTGTACATATTTTGTTAGATGTCTGCCTAAGTATGTCATTCTTTGATGCTAATGTAAATGGTATTTTGTTTTTTAATTTCAAGTTCCAGTTGTTCCTTGCTGGTGTATATAGGAAAATGATTAGCTGTCGTATATCAACCTTGCATATTCATTTTCTAGGGCCGATGCAACAAAGTACCATAAACTGGGTGGCTTAAAATAACAGAAATTTATTGTCTCACAGTTCTTAAGTCTAGGAGTCTGAAATCAAGATATTGGCAGGTTGCTTCCTTCTGGGAGCTGTGAGGGAGAATCCGTTCCATGATTCTCTGAGCCTCTGGCAGTTTGCTGGCAGTCGTTGGTGATCCTTGGCATGTGTATGCCTCCCTCCGGTCTGCTATCTTCACATGGCATCTTCTCCCCTTCATGCACGCTTGTTTCTGTGTCCAGATTTCCCCTTTTTATAAGAATATCAATTACATTAGATTAGGGCTGACCCTCAGGACCTCATAGTCACTTGATTAACTCTGTAAACCCCACCTCCAAATAAGGCCAAGTTCCGGGTTATGGGGTGTTAGGACTTAAGCGTATATTTTTGGGGACACGTGATCCACAACACTTTGTACTTTGCAAACTTGCTATAATCATTTATTAGTTTATTAGTTAGGGTTTTTTGGTGGTGGGGTTTTTTTTTTTCGTAGATTCTGTGGGATTTTCTACCTAGACAGTCATGTATCTGTGAACAAAGATAGTTTTATTTCTTCCTTCCCAGTCTGTGTACACTCTATTTCCTTTTCTTGTCTTACTGCATTAGTTGGAACTTCCAGTACAGCATTGAAAAGGAGTGGGGAGAGGGGACACACTCGCCTAGTTCCTGATTTTAGTGGGAAAGCTTTGAGTCTCTCACCATTAAATATAACAGCTCTAGGTTTTGTAGATGGTCTTTACCAAGCTGAGGAAGTTCCCCTCTATTCCTAGTTTGCTGACTATTCATTTTCATCATGAATGGGTGTTGGATTTTATCAGATGCTTTTTCTGCATCTATGGATATGATCATGTGATTTTTCTTTTTTAGCTTGTTTATGTGATGGTTACATTAATTTTCAAATGTTGAACCAGACTTGCATACCTGTAGTAAATCCCACTTGGTCATAGTGTATAATTCTCTTTATTCATTGTTGGATTCAATTTGATGATCTTGCTGATAATTATTGTAGCTGTGTGTATGAGAGTCGTTCTCTGGTTTTCTTGCATTCTCTTTGCTGGTTCTGGTGTTTGGGATATGCTGGCCTCACAGAACAAGTCAGGAAGCATTCCCTCTGGTTCTGTGTTCTGGGAGAGATTATAGAAAACTGATACAATTTCTTCTTTAAATGTTTGGTAGAATTCACCAGTGAATCCAATGGGACCTGATGTTTTGGAAAGCTATTAATTCTTGATTGTCTTTAATAAATATGTCTGTTCCAGTTATCTATTCTTCATTGTGCGAGTTTTGGTGGATCATGTCTGTCCGGGAGACGGTTCATTTCATCTCAACTGTCAAACATGTGGGTACAGAGTTGTACATAGTATTCTTTACTAGCTTTTGGTTTTGTTGATTTTTCTCTGTTGGCTTCCTTTTTTCAATTTCATTGATCTCTGTCCTTTTTTCTTTTTACTTTGGATTTAATTTGCTCTTTGTCTAGTTTACTAAGGTGGAAGCTTGAGTCATTGATTTCAGATCTTACTGTCTTTCTAATATGTGCATTCGTGGCTATAAATTTCCCTCTAAGTACTGCTTTCACTGCATCCCACAGATTTTGATAAGATGCATTTGCTTTTTAATTCAGAATAGTTTTAAATTTGTCTTTGAAAATTCTTCTTTAACTTATGTGTTACTTAGAAATATCTTGTTTAATCTCCAAGTATTTTGGGGTTTTCCATTTATCTTTCTGTTATTGACTACTAGTTTAATTCCATTGTTGTCTGAGAGCAGACATTGTAAGAATTCTTTTATTTTAAATTTGTTAAGGTGTGTTTCATGGCCCAGAATGCGGTCTGTCTTCGTGAGTGTTTCCTGTGAGCTTGAGAAGAATGTGTATTGTGCTGTAGCTGAGTGAAATGGTCCAGAGATGTCACTGCATCCAGCTGACTGGTGGTGCCGTTGAGTTCAGCTGTGTCCTTACTGATCTCTCTGCTGGATCTGACCACTTCTGATAGAGGGTAGTGGATGTCTCCAGCTAAGGTGGGTGCCTCTGTCTTACGTTGTAGCTCTGTCAGTTTTTGCCTCATGTGTTTTGATGCTCTGCTGTGAGGTTCATCCACTTTAAGGGCTATAATATCTTCTTGGAGGATGAACCTCTTTATCTTAGGGAATGGCCGCCTTATCCCGTATAACTTTTGTTGTCCTGGAGTCAGTTCAGTCTGACATTGACTTAGCTGCTCCAGCTTTCTTCTGATTAGTGTCAGCCTGATGTCTTTATCTCCATCCCTTTATTTTTAACCCTTTGTAATTCAAGCGGATTTCTTGTAGACAACATATAGTTGGGTTTTGTTTCATGGTCCACTCTGACCATCTCTCTGTCTTTTCATTGGAGCATTTATACCACTGGTGTTCAGAGTGGTAACCACCACAACTGGGCTCATGTTCACCGTACGTGCTGCTGGTTGTACTCATTGCTCTTCTTTGTTCCTAGTCTTGTTTTCTGCTCTTTTTCTCCCTTTGTGGTTTTAAATGGGCATGTCCTGTGATTCCACTTTCTCTCCTTTCTTAGTGTTCCAGTTATGTCTTGTTTTTTAAGTGATTTCCCGAGAGTGCACAGTATATGTTTACAACTAGTCCAAGTCCATTTTCAAATAACTATACCATTAAACAGGCAGTGCATGTCCTTATAATAACGAGGCATTCCTAATCCTGTCCCAGTGTCATCTCTGTCTTCATTCCATTTATACAGAAGCAAACCATGTAACACATGAGCATACCTAACTGAAAACGTTGCTGTTTTATTTCTGAGTTATCTGTTAGATCAGTTAAAATAAGAAAAATCTCCTTTTCCTTCTCTGATGTTCTTCCTTTCTTTATGTAGTTCCAAGGTTCTGACCTAAAAGGTTCTGACTTGCTCTTCTCTCTAAAGAATAAGGCAGGAAGACTGGCACCAAATTCCCTCAGTTTCTGTTCATCTGAGGAGGTCTATTTCTCCTTCACCTTTGAAGGTTCAGGGTGCTGGATGCCAAATTCTAGGTTGGTAGTTTTTTCTCTCAAGACTTTAAATGCTTGTCTCCACTCTTTTCTTGGTTACAAGATTTCTGAGGAGGAATCAGATGTAACTCTTGTATTTGCTCCTCTATATTAAATTGTGTTTTCCCTCTGGCTTATTTCAAAACTTTTTTCTTTGTCTTTGATTTTCTCCAGTCTGATGTGTCAGTCCTTGATGTAGTGTTTTGGCCATTTATCCTGCCGTGGTTTTCAGAGCTCCCTGGAAAAGTGGTTTGGTGTCTGGTGTTAATTTGAAGACATTTCCAGTCTTCTTCAAATATGTTTAATATTCTTCCTTTCTCTTTCCTATCTGGTGTTCTCATATGTGTATGTTACACCTGTTACAGTCCCACAATTTTAGGGTCTTATATTCTGGTCTTTTTTATTTTCTTTTTTTTTTTTCTCTTTGCTTTTCAGTGTTGGAGGTTTCAGGTGAGAGCGCCTCAAGCTCACAGATCCCTTCCTAAGCTGTGTCCTGCTGCTAACCAGCCCATCAGAGGCTCCTTCATTTCTGGGACAGTGTTTTTTGGCCTTCAGCGTGTCTTTGTGATTTGCAGGATTTCCAGCCCCCTGCTTACATTTCCTGTCATTCTTGCATGTCATCCACAGACCACCCCACCTTGTTTTTCATGATCGTTCTAAATCCTGGACTAACACCAGCATTTCTGCTGTATCTGAGTTCTGATGCTGGCTCTGCCTTTTCAAAATTATTTTGGCTATTTGGAGTTCCTTGAGATTCCAGATGCATTTAAGATGGGCTTTTCTTTTTCTGAAAAAAGCATCCTTGGGATTTTGACAGGGACTGCATGGATTCCTTAGATTATTTGGGGCAGTATTGATATTTTAACACTGTTACATCTTCCAGTCCATGAACATGGGATGTGTTTCCATTTACTGTTGTCTTCTTTAATTTCTTTTAGCAATGTTTTATAGTTTATCTGTCCTTGATAATCTCAAGACTGAATTTGTACCTAGTAAATGACCTGGTACAATCTCTTTATTGCCCAGCAGTAACAGTGGACAGAGGCCCAAAGAGGCTGACATGTATCAGATGTCAAGTTTCTGTGGGCAGACCCTTTTCCTGCAGGCATCCAGGAAACTGAGTAGTAGAAAATAGTGGATGTTATTGACCCCTCAGAGTATCAGGTGTCATAAAATCACTGTTTGTCATGTGATTGGGAATCACTTTGAAGAGTGGTTTCTTAAGCTGCCTTTGTTGGAAATAAGGTCCCCTTGAGTGCGTGCACTTTCACAGGTAGGGTTACCTTTGGGAGGATGTCAGCACTTCATGCACAAGAGAAATTGGAATGCCACATCCCTGAACACTCTGGGTGCCAAGCATTGCATTGTGGATGCTGGGGGAAGAGTGTGGTGGGGGACTGCAGAGCAAAGGAGCTTTCTGGAACTTCCATTCTTGAACACACCCCAGTGGGCCCTGTGCAGTGCTGAGATGGCATGGTGATGCACTGGGCCTTGCTTTCTATTATTGGTTGTCCTGGGTGAATCCACGTTAGCGGAGGCATCAGCTCCTGGAGACCTCTGGCCATGCTGGCAGTGTCCTTCAGTGGCTCTGCTCGCTGGGGTGACAACACTGAGTTGCTTTTCTTTACAGACCGTGCTGCTCCAGAGCCACGTGCACTGACCCCTCAGCCAAGAAGTGTCTGGTCACAGACGCAGATGATGAAGCGGTCCTGAACCTCATTGCTGAGTGCGAGTGGGACTTGAGCAACCCTCCTGAGAGCACAAGCTCCAGCCAGAGGGAGCGAGAGGCTGGCTTCCATGAAGGTCAGTGCTGCCCCAGCACAAGGCCGTAGGTCCCGCTTGTCCTGGGATATCAACAGAAGTATAGAATCTTCATGAAATTGTTGTGAACTTGTAAATAGAATTTGGATTCTGAAATTATAAAAGAAAAAGCCAGCATACTTGCGTATGGTCATACTGCATGGTGGTTTAAACTGCATTCTTCCCCAGGTTACCAACAAGAAGTTAAATGTCAGGAGACAGGAGGCGTCCCATGGCTGGTGGGACTGGTGTCTGCGTCGGCGACAACAGAGAGCGTTCCCTCAGCTCTAGAAGGTGCAGAGTGGCCAGGTTTGGAATTTAGACTCTGCAAGGACACTGGTGTCTTCCCAGTGCATGGACCTTGTCACGCAGCTGTTCTGGGACTCTTGTTTCCCACTAGGCCCTGTATATCAGCTTTAGCTCTGTTTGTGCTTCTTCCATCCTGACTTTCTGAGAGCTTTTCATGAAGACAAGAGGTTGAGGCATAAGTTTGGGCTGAAATCCCAGGATTACCTGCTGGCATGAGGCCATCTGTCCTCTGGATGTCCTCACCAGCCCTGGGGACAGTCGGCCTTTCTGGGGACATTTGACTGGTAGGTGGCGGAATTTATTATGGCTTTAATTTGCATTTTCCTGGACCCTAGTGATGGGGTTGTCTTCCCGTGCTTATGAGCCGCTTGTTCACCTTCTGTGACATTTTCACTCATCTGTCACTTTTTCTCTTCTTGGCATTGAGTCATGAGAATTTATAATGGGTTTTGACTAAAACCCCTTTCTCAGCTACAAGTACTACTAGTTTTTCTCCTTTCATGTTAACCGAGCTCTGGAGAGTAGTTCTAATCTCAGAGAGGTCCAGTTTATCAGTATCTTGCGGTGCCTTTCAGTGTTCTGCAGAGAAATCTCTGCCTGTGCTCATGAGATTTTTCTCCTGGATGTGGAGATGCCATGTGGCGTCAGTGTTGAGGTCTCCCAGCAGCCTCTGAAGGGATTGGGTCGCCTCCTGCTGCCCCTCCCCTGTCATACTAGGGCCATTTGTTGAAAAGACTGTCTTTTTTCCTTTTTTAAACTTGGCACATTTGTTAATTGAGTTGAACTGAGTCTCCTTTGGACTCTGGATTCTGTCTCACTGATCCACGTCTTTGTACCAAGACCACACTATCCTGGTTCCTCGAGGTACAGGGAGCCTGGGAGCTGGGCGGTGAACTCCTGGCAGTAGCTCTGTGTGGGGGCTGCTAGTTCCCTCCAGGGGTCAGCTGTGAATTATTAGTTCACAAAGTCCTTGTCTTACTCAATTTAAGGAATATACTTAATAGATGGCAGATGCTTAAAATGTAATTCTGACTGAAATAAAACCTCTGAAGTGTGTTCTAATGAAATAAGTCCTCAGTCAGCAGAGCAGCAGTATGGGGACTTCACAGGGGCAGCGGCCCCAGAAGGTGCTGTCCAGGAGAGAGGCTGCAGAACCGGGCCTATGGGAAGCCCCTCGCAGCACGGCCCGCACACACTCCTCGCCCCCCGACCCCAGTAACTCCCACAGCCTCCTGTGTGCCTCTGGAGCAGGCAGGAGTCCCTCCCCACATTTGCTGTCTGGGGGTTCCTCCTGCTCTGTCATGTTTACTCGTTCCTGGAGCTTTCTGAGACGTGTTGGAAAAACTCTCACACCTTGACACTTACAGTGGTGCACCCACACGGCCTATTCCTCATCCGCACAGGCTTTGGGGCTTTTCTCTTTACACGCACACACACTCATATGCTCTCATGCACATTCATGCACTCTCACACTCACACTCATGCACGCGCACAGCCATCACACACTCTCATGCATGCATCTTCCTAAGCGCCAGCTTTGGTAACAGCCCAGGAACTGGTTGTGGTCTGATGAGGTCTGTCCTCCCACTTTGCAGACTCCACAGACATTGAGGACTCAGCCCCTTCTTCTCAGAAGTCAAGTTTGTTGACACAAAAGGGCCCTTTGCCTGCTCCTGACAAGTACAGGAAGCAAAGAATGCCTGGTGCGAAATTCCAGGCGCCTGCAGACAAGGAGTGCCCGAGCTGCCCTGTGCGGCCAGGCGGCCCCTCAAGCCCCTATGAGAGTCTGCGCAGGCAGAGCAGCTCGGAGGGCCAGAGCGAGAGGGCCTTTCCTCCTTCGGGGGCACCAGAGCCCGAAGAGCAGCAGCACCACAGGGTGAGCAGCACCAGGAAGGTGAGCATAAGAGACGGTGGGCTGGGCGCAGCTGACGGGCCCTGTGGGCTGTTCCAGGGTCCCTGTGGCCCCAGGGTGAATGGAGCATTTAAACGTGCTCACCCTTAGTGCTTGTCACCTCTGTTTAGTTAGACATGAGCTCCGTGCTCCACGCCACGCCCATTTTTGAGGTGGAAGCGAGAGGTGGCCTCTCCGTTCTTGCTGCTGGGGGCATCTGTCTCCAAAGTGGGAACCCACTGTCTCGGCCAGCGGAGCCATCGATGGCCCTGTCCTGAGTATGGATCCCAGACGTGCCTTCCATGGTTTTCCAGGGACTTGTCCTGGTTCAGAAATGCATTTTACTCGCAGTGACCCAAGGCCACGTGGGCATTACGCTCTTGCCTTTGGGATGGGGCCCTTGGGATTCAGGCTCACTTCAGATGAGCACAGCCTCAACTGAGGCTGGACCCCCAGTCGCAGCTCTTAGCAGAGGAGTAGGAGAGGGGGCGCAGGTGCACTGAGAGGCTGTGGGCTTGGGGCAGGGCGAGGGCCTTGGAGTGGGGTCCCCTGTGGCTGCTTGGCTTTCGGTGGTCAACCCTGATTTGGAAACAGAAGAAACTCGGGGGGGGGGGGCTGTCGTCCAGTGTGGACTGAGTGCTGATGTTCCAGGGGGTTATGGGTGGCCGGCTGCCCCATGGACGGGGGTCCTGCGGTGGGTGTTGGGGTCCTGCCCTTGCAGGTGTCCCCGTGGTCCATTTACGTGCTTAATCGCTCACTGAATGGGTTGGCCGGAGGAAGGAAGGAAGGACTTAGAATGTACTTGAGCTTTCCCTGCCCCTGGAGGCAGCCTCCCTCACCATGGATGGACATCGCCAGTGTACAGCCTCCCGTGGACGAGGGCATGTGCTGTGGTGTTGGGACTTTGTGGAGTATGCTGCCTCGGCATGACCTCATGCTGACTGCCCTCACAGGGAAGCGCCCTGTGCCCCAAAGTGTAAACAAGCCCAAAAGACGGCCCTGGGCAACTGGACTCTGCTGCCTGCGCCTGTGGCCGAGGGTCCAGGTGCAAATTCTGGTGGGGGTGTTTGTACGGATTGTTCACAGGGATGTGCTTAGGCTCAGCTGCCTGGTGCAAGGGCCCAGGCCTTAGTGTCAGTGTGCTGACTGGCCGCAGGACGTGCACTGCCCCCGTGACCTTGGGCAGAGCCGTGTCCCCAGGTGGACTTGTTCCTGGTGGTGGTGGTGGTGGTGGTGGGAGAGATGGGGCTGACCCAGCTGCGGTGGCTCTGCTGTCGGTTCACCTGGGTCTCCTCTGCTTCTGACGCTCCCTAGTAGAAAAGCACCCTGTGTGCCAAGTAACAGAGACAGAGGCAGGCCCGAGCCTGAGGACAGATGCAGCTTCTGCTCCGGGTGCTACCCATCCCCAGCACCGGGGATGGTTGCAGGGAACAGGCACCTTCTCCTTTCTCCAGTATTTTTCACAATTGGTAAAATAATTTCTGAAGGGAAGAAGAGAGATCAGTTGGCAGGCATCTGGATGCAGGCCCTGGCCCAGTCAGGCCCTGGGTGGAGCCTGCCTGGCGTGGTCTCTGGCTGGCCCACTGTGTGTCTGTTAGAGTCGTGCTTCCTGGGTACCAGTGGCTGCTCAGGCCAAGAGCAGCTCTAGGAGCCTAATCTTGCCAGAGTCACTGTGCACTGGACGTTCCACAGTCTTGGACCTTGGACCATGATGGGGGGTTTCCTGGCTGTCGCTCAGGGAAACGTCTCTTTGAGTATAAGTCATTTGCATCATCCTTGGCCATTCCTCCTGGCGTGGGATGTTATCCTGCTCCACACACATGGGCCTGTGGGCACCGAGCTCTCATAACCTGCCTAGGGACCCGTATCCAGAGGGCAGGGAGGTAACTCCCATGTGCCAGCCCCCCTTGGTCTGTGAGGTGTAAATGGCCCCACTGTGCACATCTCTGGGGATGACAGACTTGAGCCCGCTGGTGTCAGAAGCCTGGTATCGTGTAGGGGCTGCTGGTCTCAGGCTGAAAGCCGGTGCCATTGTTCTGTTCCCACCACAGGTGTCTCCCAAACCGCTGTCCGCTGTGCCTCCCAGGAAGAAGGCTGCCCTGGAGGCGGTGCTTCTGGAGGCACTCCTCGACCTGGTGGACCGGTCCTGGAGCGGCTGCAAGTCCCTGCACGGCAATGAAACGTTCCTAGGTGAGTTGGGACAGCAGGGGGCCACCCTGTGGCGCAAAACAGGGTCTGTGCCGTGCCTTGCTGGGCCCTCCTCGTTGGCCATCGCCATCCGCACTGTGCTGCAGGGAGTGTCCTGGCAGTCTTCCCTGCAGCCACCGTGGGCTTGCGTGAGGTGGGCAGGCACTGGGGGACCACATGACCTATGGCCGTGGGTTTAAGCCCCAGGAGAGGCTTGTTGCCTGGGTTTGCTGGAAAGGCTGTTCTCAGGATCTGTTTTCACTTGGGGATTTTGAGAGAGCAAAAATCTGCTGCTGTCTTCTCTGAATCCTCGGAACATTTGATTGTGTGCAGGGCCCTGGATTTGCTGAACTTTGGGTGGGAATCACTTGGGGCCCAGGAGGTCCTTCCCAGAGAGGACTTGGCCTCACCCCCTCCCACCTGTGCCCAGGTGCAGGAGTGCACTGGGACCTCCATCAGAGTCAGGGCCCAGACGCTGCATCCCCAGGTGGTTCTTCCTCCTGTAGCGGGTGCAGCCTCCAGTGTCCCAGTGGGAGCAAGGATTGCCAGCACTCTCCTTCCTGGCATTCTCCTGGAATCGGCCCCCCGACAAGCTGGAGCCCCTGAATCCTCTCTGGGCTTGTGGGCTGCTCTGTGCCATGCAGCTGGCAGACGTTTCGCAGCAGGAGTTTGTGCTGTGGAGGACATGTGGCCACCAGGGCACCCACCTCCACCACCCTGGTCATAGCCTGTTCCTAACGGGCAACTTTGCTCTAGAATGAAACTTTTTCTGCCCTTCTCTGTCCCCATCCATGTCTCGGGTGAAGAAACCTGAATGAGGTGACTTCATTAGTGTTGACGCCCCTTCACTGTCTCATGCTTGTCTGTGTTTCTGAGGCATGTAGTCCAGGTCAGGATGTACAGGCATGTTTTGTTTACACTTCAGACTTTTAACACAAATGCAATGGTAATATTTTCTTTTTACTACTAGCTCAGGCAAGGCATATTTTGTCATCTGTTCAAGAATTCACAGCAACTCAGGACAACTCAACAATCATGAATGAGGAAATCCGCTACCTAACTCTTGAAAACAAGTCTTTGCAAAGTCACCTTGCTGAGCAGCAGACCAGCGTGAAAATGAGCGAGGTGGTGTTAGAGCTTAGCCGCGCACAGGAGGAGGTGGTAAGTCTCGCCTGTGTGCTGTTTGCGTTTGTTCACAGACGGGGTGAGAGCACTGCTTTGACATCACAGACAGGACCTCTCGGCTCTGCACTTCCCCGTAAGCACTGTTGGGCAGCACTGGGCTCCCCTCTTTCCCTCCCAGGACCACAGAACCTCCTCCCACTGGGGTTGCCCCTGCCCCAGCAGTCCCCCAGAGGCCTTGCCTGGCAGTAATCCAGGCCCCAGCGACAGTGGTTTGCATGTGTCCCAGCTCTGCCCGTCCTGGGCCTTCTCTTTGGAGAGAGAGAGTGGCTGAAGCTGGGCTTGAGGCGGGGTGTTTGTGGCCCCAGTGTTTCCTGGCTCAGGCTCCCCAGACCACCAGTGAGAGAGGCTCCAGCTAGCCCGGTGATCTGGGGTCGCTGCTCTGCCTGCCTCCACCAGTCCCCGGTCCAGGGATGTCCTGCGGACTTGAGAGCGCTTCCACCAGGTGGCGCCCAAGGGCAGCCAGAGCCAGCACAGCTGGGACCTGGCAGCAGGGTCCAAGGTGCTCGACCTTTGTAACGTCACTCTGAGACCGTCATATGCATAAATGCCTACTTTAATGAAGAAGAACAACCTCAAATAAACAACCCAGCTTTACACCTCAAGAAACTAGAAGGACAGGTTAAACCCAGAGTTAGCAGAAGGAAGAAGTAACAAAGATCAGAACAGAAGTAGAGAATTAGAAAACCAATAGAAAGAAAGGAATGAAACTGAGCTGTGTTTTTGAAAAACTATACAAAATTAGTAAGCCCTTAGCTAGACTGAGAAAAAGAAGACTCTTAAATCAGAAATGATAGAGGAGACATTATAAGGGATGCCTCAGAAATTTTAAAAGATCATAAGAGACTATTAGGAGTAATTATGTGTGAACATACTGGACAACCTTGGAGAAATAAATTCCTAGAAACATATGACCTGTCAAGACTGTATCAAGAAATAAGCTTGAACAAATCATTGACGATAAGGAGATGAACAGTAATCCAAAACCTCCTGACAAATGGCCAGGACTGGATGGCTTCCCAGCAGAATGCTACCATTCAGAGAAAATTAATGTTGATCCTTAAAAATCCTCCCAGAGGACACAAGTACAGAGTATACTTTCAAACTCATTTTATGAAGCCACATCACCCTGATACCAAAGCCAAAAACATAAGAAATCTACAGGCCAAAAGCTCTGATGAATAGGGATGTAACAGTTCTCAATAAAATATTAGCAAACTGAATTCAACAACATATCAAAAAGATTATACCCCATGACCAAGTGGGATTTTCCCCTGGAATGCAAAGTTGTTTTAACACATGCAAATTAATATACCACATTAACAGATTGAAAAATAAAAACCACACAGTCATCTTCATAGATGCAGGGAAAGTATTTGACAAAATTCAACATTTGTTCATGATTTAAAAAACTCTCAACAAAATAGGTATATGAGAAAATTTCCTCAATACTATAAGAAGCCCATTATGAAAGGCTCACAGCTAACATAATCCATGGGGTAAAACCGCTTTTCCCCTGAGATCCAGTACAAGACAAGCAAGGGTTTCCACTCCTGCAACTTCTATTCAGCATAGTACTGGCAGTGCAAGTAAGAGTAGACAAACGGGAAAAAAGAGTGAAAGGTATCCAGACTGGAAAGGAAGAAGAAAAATGATCTCTGTTTGTAGATAACATGATCCTATATGTGAGAAACCGTAAAGATTCCACACAAAAGCCTGTTAGAACTAAGAAATGCAGTGAAGCTGCAGGATACAAAATCAATGTAACAAAAATCAGTTGTGTTTCTTTACACCAATGATTTATTAAAAGAAAGCCAAGGAAACAGTCCCATTTATGAAAGCACCTAAAAGATTAAAGTATTCAGAAATAAATTTAACCAAGGAGATTAAAAATCTTAACACTGAAAACTATAAAACATTGATGAAAGTAATTGAAGACAAAAATGAAGATTAATATTGTTAAAATTTCCGCATTACCCAAAGCAATATACAGATTCAGGCAATCCCTATAAAAATTCCAATGGCATTTTTCAGAGAAAACAATTTTCACAATTCTAAAATTCATATAATTGCTTTTTTGGTGATTTGCATTATTTTCCTAGTTTCACAAAAGATGCTGAATAGCCAGAGCAGTCCTGCAAAGACCAAAGCTGGAGACCTTGAGCTCTCACATCACACGCCATAGGGATCAAACTAGTAAGACCAGGGACATGGAACAGAGAGCCCAGAGACAAGCCCACACACATGTGGCCAACTGATTTTTGACAGGGACACCAAGAATGTAGAACGGGAAGGGACATGATAAGTGGTGTTGGACAAACAGGACAGCCACATGCAAAAAAAAAAAATGAAACTGGACCCTTACCTTACACCATACACAAAAGTCAGCCCACTGGCTTGAAACTGTAAGACATAAGGAAAAACTAAAAGTGAGGAAAAGGCTGGCGGGACCTTGAGAATGGTTTTTTTTTTTTGGATTTGACACCAGAAGTACAGGTAACAAAAGCAAAAATAAATGGGATTACATCAAACTAAAGTCTGTATAGTGAAAAAAACAATCTCAAAATGAAAAGGCCACCTACAGTTTGGGAGAAAGTATTTGCAAACCATGAATCTGATAAGGGGTTAATATCCATTATATATGAAGAACTAATATAACACCACAGCAAAAAAACAAAAACAAAAACAAACCCTTATTAAAAAATGGGCAAAGGACCTGAATAGGCATTTTTCCAAAGAAAGCATACAGGTGGCCGAGAGGAACATGCAAAGGTGCTCCACATCACTAATCACTAGTGAAATCAAAATCACAGATACCATCTCACACCCATTAGGATAGGTCTTATAAAAAAAAGAAGAGATTATAGTTGGTGAGGATGTGGAGAAAAGGGAACCTCGTGCACTGCTGGTGGGAATGTAAACTGGTACAGCCACTATGGAAAGCAGTATGGTGGTCCCACAAAGACAAAATAGAACTACCACACAATCCAGCAGCTCACTTATGGGAATTTACCCACCGGAAATGAAAACAGATATCTGCACCCCCATGTTTATTGCAGCATTTTTAACAGCAGCCAAGATGCAGAAGCAACCTAAGTGTCAGTGGAGGAACAGACAAACAACTTGTGGTATATCCACACAATGGAGTATCATTTAGCCATAAACAAAAGGTGTGGATGAACCTGGAGGGCATTATGCCGAGTGAGAGAAGTCAGACATACCACGTGGTCTCACCTGGATGTGGAGTCTGAGTCAAATACATAGAAGCAGAGAGGAGAACGGTGGCTACCGGCTGGCGAGGGGGATAAGCTGTGCAGGACGAGTGAGCCCAGGGGTCTACTGCGCAGTGTGAGGACCACAGTTGAGTGTATTGAATCTGAAAATTTGCCAAGAGAATAAACTTCAGGTGCTCTCATCAGCAAGAAAAAAATATTAACTATGTTAATTAGCTTGACTGTAGTAGTAATTTCTGTGTGCTCATATCAACAAATGCTCACCTTAAAGGTATATAATTTTTAATTTTAAGAAAGACCTTTGTGTATTCATTGAAGTTTTTTGCAGTAATCATGGTTGGGTTTTACTCTATGGAATCTGTTGAGGGGCTCTGCTTCTAAAAAGCCAGTATACGGGGGCTGTGTCACGCTGTTGGGAGGCTGGGAGATGCCAGCCTGGTCAGTCTGAGCTAGTTACGAGCCCCTCTGTCAGTCACTACCGCAGAGCACATCACACGAAAGTGGGGCCCCTTCACAGACCATAAGTACTTACTGCCTACGGCTTCCGTGAGTCGGGAATCCCAGAGTGGCCAAGCTGTGTGCATCTGTCTCTGGTCTCGTGCAGTTGCCATCAGATTGTTGATGGGCTGAGGTCTCCACTGAAGGCCTGACAGGTGGGGATCCTCTGCCGGGTGCTCTCACAGGTGGTCTTGGCTCTGTGCCATGTGGGCCTTTCCACAGGTCACCAGAGGGCTTCACAATGTGGCACCTGCTGACCAGAGAGCGCCTGAGTGGAAGGCCATCTTTTGTAACCTGTGCTTGAGTGACGTGTCATCACTTCTGCTTCTTGGTTGGTTAGGAACTGGTCCCCAGGCCCAGCCTACCTGAGGGGCCCCAAGTGGTGGGAACACCTTGGACCACCACAGCCACCACCTGCCTTGCCTCCATCAGTCACCTCTTTGTAAAAGGGGAGTGGAAGGGCTATAGAATTGCTGGGAAACAAGTATCTTAAAATGTCTGGTACATACTCTCTTTATAAGAAGCTGCTATTTTGGAGATCCCATACAAAGCATCATTTTTAGAGAAAAAGATGGAAAACAGTGAAGTGATACCGGCAGTCTAGCATTTAAACGCACTGTGGTCATCTGTACGTACAAGTGGCTCCTCCTTCCAGAAAGGGCTGGAGCCCTCAGCACAGCTCTTGCAGTGGCCTTGGTCCCCCGCCCTCCACTGGCACATCCCATCCACAGACTGATGCTCAGCAGCTGCTGAGGGCCTTCCCTCGGCTCCAAGGATGGGCAGGAGCCGCCCTGTGCCTCCTGCCTCTGACTGCCCTTCTGTGGGGAGGCCGCCCGCCCGGATGGAGCCTGAAGCCCTGGGGCTGCCTGGGCTGTTGCCTGGTAAGGGGGCTGAAAGGGGCTGGCCCTTGCTCCTGCTCTTGGGAAGGGAGGAGGACCAGGCTGTGGTGACCACCAGGCATTCCTGGGGCAGCCGGGCTTGAGCAGCCACCGCCTCTGTGCCCTCAGTGTTGGGCCTGGGGGTGGGGGACACGGCCGCGCTGGGGTCGTCTCTAAGGGAACCGCTTCAGCCGGGGTGGGGCAGGTGAGCTGCTGTCACACACAGACTCAGCAGTTATGATGGGAGGAAGGGAACCAGGATCTGTGGTGATGTCAAAAGGTTTCATTGAGTTTTCTGTGCATTTTATGGAGTTTGATGTGTCTGTCCTAAGTGTGTATTCCTGTGTCCTTAGGATGACTTGAGGCGACGTTTACACGAATCTTTGGAGGAGAACAATAGCTTAAAGTCTCTTTTGTTCAGCATGAAAAAGGAAGTAAGAAGTGCAGATGCCTCGGCCACATTAAATTTGCAGATTACTGGTGAGTTCATAGCATATTTGGCAATATTTGGTGAGATGCAAGTGTCCACACACTCCTGTGTAGACTCTGTTTTCAGTTAGTCCAGGATTCAGAATTCAGACCACAAACTGCGACATGGGGTGGGAGCCCCAGCCCTGGCTGTGGCAAGGGCCGCCTCAGTCCTGCTTCCCAGGGGTGGGTGGGGGTGAGTTGGGGGCAGAGGCAGCCGTCCTGTGGGCTCTGCGGTCCTCATGGCTCAGATCCGCTGAGTTTTGGAGCTCAGGTACCGTCCCGTGGTCATGGGCCGTGGCCCAAGCTCAGCCAGCCTGGCTGCCTCTGAGTGTGCAAACCAACCGTGCAGCCGCCCAGCCTTCTCTCTTGCACAGGTGTGGCAGGCTTTCTCCTCAGCCACTGTCCTTTGCAGACCCAGGTCCCTGTCGTCCTGTTTTCACTTCCTCTGACTCTGTTTTGCTGTGTACACTAGGTATTTTGGGTTCAGAGGCCAGATGTTGATATGGTGGACCAGTGGCGTGGCTGCTGTCCATGGCCACCCTGTTTGGGTAGGTGCTGTCTCTGGGAGGTTTTCACTTCTGGAAGGACCTACAGGTAGAGCGTCTTTTCCCATTTTTACCTCACAGGGCTCTGAAAACCTTCTTAAGGGGCCAGAGAGTAAATATTTTAGAGCGTGTAGCCTCCACCCCACATGCTCAGTGTGGTCTTTGTTGAGCAAACACAGCCATGGAGGACACCGGTCCGCCCTCTGGGGCATTGTGAGGCTATTTCTTCGAGTGGCAAGGGCCCCCTTTTGATTTTCACTCAAAAGCTTTCCCACGTCCCCTGCTTGGACATGATGGTCACAGTGACTTGGGCCCCTGTTAGCCCAGCCTTTGCTCCTCCTGCAGTTTTTCTTGGCTGCAGATTGTTGCCTGCATTCAGCCGTGTCCTCTCTGACATTCCGATCCTTACCTGGGTGACTCCCTTGTGTCTCCTTTCTGTCTTCAGCTTGGGACAGTCGTGTAGGTCCGATCTGCACTGGGCATGGTGTGGCTTCTGCTGTCTGAAGGTGGCCACTGTGCCTGTGTGGCCACTTTAGGTGGGGTTTGCCCTCAGCACTTCTCTGCTCATTTCCTGGGAGCAGGGGCCAAGCTTTCCTGCCCTGGCATTAGGATGGGGCCTGCCAGGGGCTCCAGGCCTGTCCCAGCCAGCATTTCTCTGCAGCACAGCCTGATCTAGAAAGGACCCTCATTCCTCTTGCCAACAGGCCTGTCCAAGCACGTTTTTCCCCTTGTGTGCAGACCCGGTGTCAAGTCCAGAGTCGTCTGGGCTCCAGGGTGTTGAACGAGCTGCACCAAACCTGCTTCCCCCTCAGGACTGCAGGCCGGTGTGAAGAAGCTGTCTGGGGAGATGGCGGAGCTGAGGCAGCACCTGGAGCATTACGACAAGGTCCAGGAGCTCGTCCGGATGCTGCAGGAGAGTCACAGGTGCTGCCGGGAGGCGGGGCGGGGGCGCCCTGGGGTGACTCAAGCAGTGACAAGAGGGTGACCTTAGAAGGTGTAGATGACACCTTTACTCCCTGGCCGTGCAGTGGGAGGGCTTGTGTGCTGGCCTGGGTGTGGAGGATAAGGCGCCCTGGGCCTGGTGGTGGTGCAGGGAGCACCCTGTGGCCGGTGAGGAGGAAGCCACCGCACTCGCCTGCCCTTCCCTCTCCCCACACGCCCACCCGGCCCTGCCCACCTCCTCGGCTGAGGCCCCCACAGGTCCCCCGGGTCTGGGTGCCTTGCAGTCATGGCTGGAGCCTAGCTGTGACCTTTTGGGGATTGAGAGCCACAGCAGACCCCACAGGCCCATGACAGGCACGTGTGCTGAGGCCAGAATGGGAGAGGCACTGGGCAGTGGCCGGCAAGGCAGGGCCTCAAGGTGCTGCGTGGCAGGTGTGATGTGGACAAGCCGGGCCCCAGAAGGCGAGTGCTGGTTCGTCCCACCCTGGGCCTCTGCCTGGCCAGTGGCTGTTACAGTGGTCCAGGCACACAGAGCCCTGGGGAAAATGGCCCTATGTTTGTCTCTCTTGTGGTGCCACAGTGTCCTTGAGTCATTGCTGAGTGGGGGAGCAGGGCCGTCTGGAAGTGACAGAGGTGGCTGAATACCCCTTTCCAAAACCCCTTCTAAAATCACAAATGGTCAACATCGGAAATCAGGGCTTCCGTTACAAGAGGGCTGTTCATGCATGACCAGGGATTAGACGTGTTTCGGTCTTGGGGCCTTGTCCAGCATTAGCGTGTAGTTTTGCTGCCCACAAAGATGGTGATGGGCTCCGCCACCCTGTGCGCTGGAGGACTGAGGGCCCTGCGTTCACCTGTTGGGTGTTATCCGGCCCCTCGGTGCTGAGTGGGGCCTGTGGGCTGCTGATGGTGAGGGGTCAAATCAGCCCCAGGCGTGGGCAGGTGGGTTGTAGCCAGAGGGGCGCTGGAGGGGCTCCGCTTCGGCAGGCGTGCTGGCCTGGGCACAGCCAGGCTTTGGGCCAACAGCATGGCAGGAGAGACGGGTGCTGTGCTGAGGCGCCTGCCTGTCTCCCCAGCTCCCTGGTCAGCACCAATGAGCGCCTCCTGCAGGAGCTGGGCCAGGCACGCACCCAGCACAGGGCCGAGGTAGAGCAGCTGCACTGGAGCTACAAGGAGCTCAAGAAGACCATGGCCCTGTTCCCGTGCAGCAGAGCCAGCCCCGGTGGCTGCTAGTGCCGGGCGCGTCCTGGGCTCCCCTTCTGGGCTCTGCGGGTTGAGTGTCTCTCGCCTCTGTCCCTTCTGTTGGTAATTACCTTGTGAGTTTTGAAAGGTATTCAGGGCCAGTAGCTCAGTTTTCTAGAACATCTGCAGAGACAGGATTAACCGAAGCCCTTCATTAATCTGCTTGACATATTCTGAGACAAGCAGATCAATTTTTCATCAGATATCTTCAGATAACGAATATGCAGTATTTTTCTGCCTAATGTGAAAGAGCTATAATGGTGATGAAAGAAAGATTTTGTGTGACAAGCAATCCTTATTTAATAAAGTAATATGTTGTTCTAACAAGTGGGTCTCTATAAATCATAACTGAGTTTCTCATTGAAAATTCACAAAACACTGCTCCAAGGCTTGTGAGTGGGAACAAGTAAGTCCCCAGACTTAGTAAAAGTCATACAGTTGTGGGAAACAAAAAATCCTGTCCTGTGCTGTGATCCTGCAGTGGGATGTCCGCCTCAGCCCTGCCTGGCTCTCCCCTGCTCACAGTGCAGTTCTGAAAATGATGTCATGACAGACATAAAATTAGATTTTTAGTTTGGAAACTTCATATTTTATGTAATACTTGCTTTCTTTCATAAAATAAAAGTAATTTAAAAAAAACGTTTAAGATGTAAGAACAGCAGGTCTGGAAGAGAATTCTCTGGCGATGTGTGTGTGGGGAAGTCCGAGGGGCACCTGCCACCCCGGGGGTCTTGGGGGGGTCTCTGGCCGCAAGCCCCTCCCGTGTGCCCAGCATCACCAGCTCTTGCAATTTAGCCAGTGAATGTGTCTCCAGATGTAGTTTGTGGGAGGGGTTTGGGGGTTCTTTCAGTATCAAATCATTTCTTTATTTGAAGGATTTTAGTATCAATCGATTTTAAGCTTGTAGAAAATGGTCACCATGCTCTTCGTTTCTCTTTGGATTTTGTTGAGCTTCTTGGACTTGTGAGTTTATATTTTCAATCAAATTTGGAAAAATTTTGGCCAGATGCGCACGTGTCAGGCCACTGACAGGCCCTGCAGGTGGCCGCCCCCTCTCCCCCCTCCACATCGTCTCCTGCCTGCTGCAGAATTCAGGGCTTTCTTCTACGCGCCTAACCTGTGCCTAAGCCTGTGTTGGAAATTTCTATTTCAGAAGCTATGTAATTTTTGGTTATAAAATTCCATGTGCTTCTTTTTTTACTGAGATTTTGTTTCCCGTTATGTTTCCCTGAACCCCTTAGCCAAATTGCTAACAGCTTCACTGTCAGTAATGTCGAACCCCCCCACCGGGCTGGCCCCACTCGCAGTGGAGGGGCCCTTGGCTGGTCTGAGTCTTCACGATGGTCACAGTCCTCAGTATCTTCATTCCGGACGCTATAACATACAGTTTCATGTAGATGGCTTTCATCTGGCTAAAGAGGCTCCTTCTAGTGTTAATTTGCTGAGAATTTTTCATCATAAATGGATGAATCTTATCAGAGACTCTTTCTGCCAGCTACTGAGATGACCATGTGATTTTTCTCCTTTTTTCTGTTAATGTGGTGAAGTACAATAATTTGCTCATGTAAAAACGACCTCCAGTTTCTCGGTTAACGACTTAGTAATGGTGGGTTTTCCTTTACAAACATGCTGTTTGGCTTGGTGTCACTTTGCTCGGGATTCCGTACCCCAGGCTCGCCACTGAATGTCTGGCTTTGGGCGACGTCTTACATCCCTGGGGCCTCAATCTCCTCATTCGTAGTGGGGCAATAGTAGAGTGTGCCCCCCGGGCTAGTGTGAGGGCTGTGTGAGCTGTAGGACCATGTCTGCCTGGTGGGCACTGTGAAATCATTTGTTCTAATAACAGGAGTTAGATTCTGTCTTTATGGGAGACACTGGCGTGTGGTTTTCCTGCATGTGGCTGTTCCCATATGCACTGTCACACTGTCCTTAAGGGTTCATTTGTGCATCTCTGTCTTTCTTCTCCAGGAGAATTTATACCTGAGAGTAACTATTTCTACCCTGAACATTTGATGGAACTCGCTGGTGAGGTCCTTTGTGTCTGGAGTTTCTCTGTGGGTAGACTTTGATGACTGATTTGGCTTAATTAATGGCTACAGGATGTGGCAGAACCTGTTCTCACAGGCCAGCCTCCCCTGCAGCTGGTTGGGGCCACGTGACTGATTCCGAGCCTGGGAGCTGAGGTGTGTCATTTCAGCATGTCCCCCTCTTTGGTGGCCTTGCTGGCTTCACCATGTGAACTGGGAGCCTGTTTTCTCTTCCCTCCTTGGGCCCAGTTGAACCTTGAGTGAGTTAAGAAATAACTTTCATGTCTGGCACTGAGGTTTTGGGGTTTTCCTGGATGACTGGTGGCTGGCTGCCCCAAGTCATGGGATTACGTGGGCTTTCCATGTCTTCTTGAGTTAGTTTTCGCTAGTTACTTATCTCCAGGAATTTGTTCCTACAGCCTAATTTTCCAATTTCTGGCTTAACAGTCTTTTACTGGCATTTAAGTAGCTTCAGCAAATGAAGTGTGGTCCATAACCGCATCGCCGTTCAGAGAACGGATGGATGCCAGTGAGAGAGAGGTGCCGTCATAGCGGCATCAGGCTCTGCCTCGGCTTTCAGTCCCAGGACTCTCATCTTCCCGCCTCTTGACGGGCCTCTCCTGAGGCCACAGCTCAAGTCTGGTCGAGGTCCCAAGGCCTCCCTGCTCTCGTGCCCACCCACTGCAACATCAGCCTCCACGGTGTCCTGGCCTCCTCTCTCCCTCCCTCCCCGTGTCTACTTCCTCTTCATTAATCTCACCTGAAGTCTGTCCCTTGGACTGGTCCTTCCAGAGCCAGCATGGCCCTCGCTTGCTTTTCATATCCCTGCCCTCTCCTCTCATCAGCCACGCTGAGTCACTGGAACATTTAGCTTAAATGTTTATTCGGGTTCCCTTCCTGCTTTCTCCCCTTTATCAGCTGATGTGATCAATACATTTCATTTTAAATGTCATCTGTTTGTCCTATTTCTGTGATGTTTTCCCCTCTCTACTGTTGCTATTTTTAGATTATCTTCCAGTCTTTTCACCTCCACTAGCTTGAGGTGCGTGCGTGTCTGGTCAGCGCCTGTCCCGACACCACAGCCATGCCCGTGGCTCCCTGAGCAGCTCCCCCAGCTTCGCGTGATGCTTCCAATACTCCACCGAGTTTTTACCCCTAGGAAGTGCGTGTACGTGCCGGTCGCTCTGGACTCTTGTTCTTTGCTCCTCTGCATCTCACACATTCCTTCTGTGACCACTTTCCTTCTGCATTTAGAATTTCTTTTAATGTCTGCTGGTGGAAATTCCCTTGTCATAGTCTAAAAATGCCTTTATTTTATCTTCATGTTTTGAGTATTTCACAGGAGCAGGCTCTCAGGTTGGCACTGATTCGATGAGTCCTATTGTTGGGGCTGTGGCTCATGTGTGCAGTTAGCTCATGTCCTGTCACCTGCAACCGGACCCCACCCCGGGGCCACACCAGAACCGGGCCAGGGCTCCCACACGGCAGGTGGCCGGCATACCTGCTCCTCGTGGGCCGGGCAGGAGTCACCCCATCTGAGCGAACGGCTCCCTTGGGGATGTGACAGGTGGCTGTCAGCCCTGGGAGCGGGCTGTGCTCCGCTGGGGCTGTCCCGCTGGCTGTTAGTGCCTGCATGTGAGAGCTGGAACCAGCTATGCATGTGGAAGGACAGACCACAATCCAACACCTTTATTTATCACCTCAGCCACCTGACAGTGTTGACAGCAGACACGAGGAGCATGGGCACACAGCACGCCGTTTCAGTACAGGTTTGCCAGTCTGGCCCCAACAGTGCCTGCGCTCATAGGGGGATCAGGGCCACGACCCCACAGACACCCTGGCCAGTGTGTTATGAGTCAGAGCACCCCAATGCCGACCACGTCGCCCACCACATTGACAGCGATGCCCTCAGTGCACTACACACGAACTAAACAGTGTAAAAATAGATCACGTATATATATATATATAAATTCATTTCCCACTCCTGAAAAATACTCAGTGCAAACCACAAGGATCCGACCCTTCAAGTTTCTTAAGCTGCACGGTTTCCTTTGGCTTGGTTTGGGTTTGCAGGGGCCTAAAGAGAGGGTCACTAAAGATCTCCAAGTGCAGGGGGACTGCCAGGGCCTCCACCCAGAACCACACACTGCACCTGCCATGCCCGAGCCCCAGGTCGCACAGTGTTCAGTAGTAAACCAGTGGAGGGAAGCTACTCAGGACAGAGTTTGGGGTTGTCTAGCCTATTAGGAATTCACAGTAACAGCCGAGTTGCCCACCTATGCTGCACAGATCTGAGGAGGACATGCAGGGTGTCTGTGGGCGTGTGCTGGGGGCGGGGTGCAGCCAGCCCGTGTGTGGGCCCTGCACCTGACCCGAAGGGCAGGTGGCGACAGTTCAGGTTTCATGGGCTGTAGTGTCTGCCTCACTCCATGCCATGATGTAGCGCAAAAGGACTGGCACAATGCCTGAGCACTTGGGCATGGCCGCAGGCCAGGAAACGATTCCAGAGACAGGCCAGTGAGCCTGGCAGCCAAGCCTGTGCCCTGCTTCACAGCCTCTGTCCACACGTGTTCAGAGGGATGCCCGGAGCCCCTGTACTCCTGGCCCTGGGGCACCCCAGCCCCACAGCCTTCCCGACTGCAGCATCTGCTGTAACTTCATCCACCTCAGAACTTCAGACTGAGGATGCTAATGGCTCAAAACAAAAATACTGCGGCATAAATATGCATCTTTGCTCTTAAACTTGTGTGATTTGAACTTCAGTTTTGGTAAAGCTGACTTACTGACCACCATCTAGCTGTTTATCCTGTAGCCTTAAGTAGGAATAAATATCTGGTGAGACCTGGTCCTGCTGCTCAGATGCCACCAGCTGCGACCTCCTGACAGCATGTCTGCTTCCTGGCACTCACTGTGCAGTGCTCATGCACAGGTGGGTGTTTAGTTTCTATTGAAGCATGGTTAGTAGAAGCTGGTGGGCATCGCATAGGACATGCACAAATGGGGGCCTGATGGAAGAGCATGCATGCATGGACATGTCTGCTCTGCACAGTGACGTTGGAGTCCAGGCACGTGTTCTGTGCTCACAGGCGACACACGGACGAGTGATGCAGCAAGCAGGTGGCTCCGACCAGCAGATGGTGGCCGCTCAGTCCTGACCTAGTCATTACCATCTCTGCCTCCCCCCATGGCAGAGGGGGTTGTGCTTTCACAGCTTGGACTGGAGGCGGTGGCTGCCTGGCCCATGTGTGTGCTGGGGACATAGCGGAGACCACAGTGCTTGAGTGCGCTACCAGGCTGACCCTGGAACACCCCTGCCCTGATGCCCTGGGCCCAGGGTGTGGGGTTCTCCTGCCAGGAGCCCACAGGTGCTGGGCTGGGACTGGAAGGCCACCAAGGGGCATAGCTGTGTGCACTTGGTTTTCACACACACCCAGAGGGAGATGCTGGCAGTCAGGCCTGCACTGGGGGACTTTTATCAGAACTGTGGGAGTTTCTTACCAAGCAACTGTCCCCACTGGCCTGAGAGTGCAGTTCCAGGGAGGGCCATGCGGCAGAGGGCCAGAGGACAGGCATTTACTTGGACCCCGATTTTCCGTGTGTTTCTGAGCAGCCAGCCCTTCAGACTCCTGAAGACACAGCTTTAGGAAGAACGGGCACCTCTCTCTTGAGCACGCTGTGCCCAGAAGGGCCTACAGCCACTGGGCCCAGGTGCCCTCCAGGCCTCCCACAGGCTGCGGCTGGGACCTGCCCCTCTGCACCAGCATGCACACTGCAGGGCTGGCATCCTGCTGCAAGACTCAGCTGGAACAGTGGGCACCACGTTCCTCATGGGCAGAAGGAACAGAGCAGCCTTGGACCAAGAGACCCAGGGCCTCCATGGTGGAGCCTTAGGGGTGGGGCATGGGGAGGAGCCCCGTTCTGGGGCCGCTTCTGGAACATGTGGCTTGGGATGTGATGGGTTCATCAGAAAGCCCTTGGCAGGTTCGTAGCTGTCTTTTAGACACATCTCCCACCTGTTCCTCCTGCCTCGGGGAGAGCACAGAGTGGGCCTGTGTCCCGCGGCCATTGCCCCAGCACTGCCCTTTGCTTCCCTGCCGAGGCTGAGGCCTGGTGGGCAGCTCAGAGGCAGAAGTGAGATCACACCCTAGGAGTGACTCTGGAAGCTGGTGGTCCATAAGTCCTGTTTCAGGGCCATGCACAGTGACATCCCAGAATCTCAGAATGAAGCTGGCCTGGGAGGCCACTGTCATCTAAGTTAAGAGGCATGGGGGCTGATGGAGATGCTGTCACCCCAGAGAGGCCACGCAGGCTGGGCATGCTGGCCCTGAGCCACCCTCTGGACAGGCGGGCTCCCCTTGGGGCTTGGGAAGCTGGGGTGCCATGGCAGTGCTGGCTTTTTGACCGTGTGCGATTGGCCAGGCCAAGTCCAGGAAGGGGGTGCCCCCAAATGACCCGCTGCCCTGGGAGCAAAAGCAGACAGGCTCCAGGAAGCATTTTCCTGGGTGGCTCTGGGACCACATGCCCAGCCTGTCATGGGCCAGGCTGGGGCTGTGTCTATGCAAAGGGACAGTGGGAGGCCTTACAAGAAGCCAAACCCTGGCAAATAACACAGGCCTGGGACCCTCCCCTGGCCTGGTTTTGTGTGGTTTCCTACACTCCCAGGGGTTGGGAGAGGTTAGGGAAAGCTGTTGCCAAATGGCTCTGGAGAGGCGAGAATTCACTGCAGAGGCCAAAGCCGGGAGGTTTGTGCCATGCCGTAGGCAGGGGGACCAGCCCCAAGACTAGCATGGGGCACCTGGGCAGAAGGTGCCCAGTCTCATGCTGGCCATGGCTCCGCCTGCCCACAGAGAGCCCCAGCCAGTGGGGTGTCTGACTCAGAGATGCTGGTGCAGGGAAAAAGCAGAGGAGGGTAGCCTGCATCCTCCTCGACCTATCAGAGAACACACTTTTCTAAGAAAAGCAAAACGAGCTGTCCATAGTTTCCATTTTGGTCCAGGAAGCTCCTGTCACTGGCTGCACACCGGCCTCAGGCTACGTGACTGCTCTTGGCACAGACCTGTCCGTAGGCGTGTGCGTGTGCTAGCATGAATGTGCGTGTGTGCGCCTGCGTGTCCCACCTCCCTGTGCCTCCACAATGTCCTCGCAGACTCCGCCACCTCCTGTTAGGGGTTCACTCACACTCCTGGGAGGGTTCAGAAGGTCGGGAGGTCTGGCCTGGTTCCGGGAGACGCTTTGGGAACAGCTACCGGCCATGGGACGCAGCAGGCATGTTAGAAAAGGTCAGTGAGTTCAGGGACCAAATCTGGGTTGGGGAGAGGCGTGCGGGGGCCCGGGGGAAGGAGGCATGGCCCCAGCACACCGGCCCGGTTCAGTTCTGCCCGAGTGGGCACAGGAATGTAATGAAGTGAGGTGGAGCCCCCTTGGCAGCGGGGCAGGAGCCCACCCCGGGGGGCTACTTGCTCCCCTGCACCTTCTGGTCGTAGGTGCCTGCGTGCTTGTAGCCCGGCACGTAGCCCGACTCGTCCACCAGGTCCACGCGGCCCGCCTTGCCCCTGCCCCTGCCCGACGGGTCGAAGCGCTCCTTGTGGGAGCCCGTGAACTTGGTCGTGTCCGTGAGCCGCGACACAGTGGGCGAGGAGATGGCTTTCTGCAAGGGAAGAGGAGGTGGGCGTCAGCGGACGGGGAGGGGGTGGTTGGGGAGAGGAGCTTGACTGCTGGTCATCCCCGAAGGAGAAAGAATGGGCCGGCCAGGCAAGGCAGAGAGCAGACTCCAGCCAGAAGGGTGGGATCCCGGACAAGGGCGCTGGCCAGTTCCTGGAATTCGCCTCCCGCACGGCCAGGAGGCAGCCTGTGTCGACCCGCCTCCAGGCCTTAACACCTCTGTGCGGTCGCCCCACAGGCCCCCGCCCCCCACACTCACCGTCACCCCCGAGATGATGGGGGCCTTGCCCTCGATGAGCCCGTGCACCTCCCGGATGGCCTCCTCCCTGCTCTTATCTTTGAACCGCTTCTTGGAGAGCTCCTCCAGGGCCTCCTTGAACTGCTCAAAGGTGATGGTCCGGCAAGACTTCCCCCTGCAGGGACAGCGTTGGGCATGGACGCTCCAGACCACTGGGGAGGGGCTCAGTGGTGACAAGGACCCCACCCTGCCCGGGACCCAATGATGTCACAACCAAAAGCAAGTCTAACGTTAAAATACAAAACGTGCCCCTCCCCCAGCCTTGGTCTGCAGTGTTTACACCCAACAACTGGTTGCCATCAGCAACGACAGCAAATATAAACTGTGTTGGAAAAAAAGCTTAAAGGAACCACATCCTTTATGAACGGGGCATGGAAACACACTGTTGTCTGGCTCTGAATGGGGCAAGTGGCCTCCAGCTGGAGGACTTTGAAGGGGAAGCAGTGGGAAACTATTCTGTCCCCACTGCCTGAAGGAGGCTGTGTCCCTCCTTGGTTCCCCACCCATCAGTCTGTCCGTCGTTACCACACAGGGACAGGACTGGGGGTCTCCCCTGACCCTGTGTGCCCAGCAAGGCGGGCCCAGGGCCCAGTCAGCCCCACCCAGCCCTGAGGCTTGGACACGCCCCTGCCCTCCCTGGGGAGCCTGGTGCCCAAGGCCTTGGGGGCCCAGCCCGCAGACCCTCCACAGCAGCAGAGCTGGGGGTGGGCCCTGTGCTTCCGCTGTAGACGGACTCCACTGCACAGACCGCTCACACACCCAGCGTGGGCAAGGTTCTCAGTGGGCTGTCCAGCTTGTGATTTTAACTGAAGGGTGATTTCCACTTTGGGCACATCTTCCCCAGCCAGTTCCCTGAGGGAGTTCCCAGTGTTTTAAAACCGGAAGTGATGGTCTGGGTCCTGTGCAGCATGAACGCCCTATCAGAACAGCCACAGAAGGGCTGCCACCTGCCCGCCGTAAGCACCACAGGAACCCGAGCATCAGTGGTTCAAGGCACACTTTGCCCGCGGGCGCTCTGTGGGGGCCAAGAAGCAGGGGGTGAGGGCTGCCTTTGCAACAAATGGTGTGGACTGGACCACAGACAGAAGCTGATGTAAGTGAGTCACATTCCTGTTACCACAACCCCCGAAACTGTAAACTTCTGGAAGAACACCTAAGAGAAAATCTTTGCGACCTCAGGCTAAGTGACACCCAAAAGCCATCTATAAAAGGAAAAAATTGGATAAGTTGGATTTCCCCCAAATTTTAAAAATCATGCTCTTTGAAAAACACTTCAGAAAGTTAAAAGACAAACCACAGATAAAAATGCTTGTCAAGTACCTGAAAAAGGACTTGACGTGAACTGTATGAATAATTCTCAAGAACTCACAGTAAGAAACACCTGATGCAGAAAGCCGGGCAGAGTGCTCGAGCCAGACACGGTGAGACACCCTTTGCCGGAGGGCGCAGATCAGACCCGGTTGAGGCCACACTGCACCATGGGACAGCCACAGGGCCAAAGTGGATAAATGACGAGGCCAGGTGGGGGGGGGGGCTGTGGGCATCCACTCCGGAGAGCAGTTGGGCACTTTCTTACAAAGGTCACACCTACAGCACAACCCCACTGCTAGGTTCTCACCCAAGACAGATGATGACCTGAGCTTCCACAAAAATGTGTTCTTTTCACCATCACCCACATGTCCACCAGGTGCCCTTTGGGGAGATGCACACCTGGGGGTACGTCGTCACTTTACACACGACTGAAGATGTGGGCATGCTGACCAGCACCCCCCAGTCAGGGAGGGAGCGGAGGACACAGCACCCTCGGGGCTGCAGCCTGGACCTGGAGCCCAGGGAGCGGGAAGAGGGGCTTGGTGGCTGCACATGTCTACCCAGCACCCACACAGCTGTCCCACTCACCACATGCAGGGCTGGGCGACCAGGTGGATGCAGGGGCCTCAGGTCCCATGTGGAGGTTTCTGGCCTCAAAGCTCTCCACCTTAATACCCACAAACAGCCTGAGCCCTGTGGTGCTGGGCTGGGCGAACTGGTGGGATGCCAGGCCACTGGGGCGTGGGTCACATGGCAGCTGCCATACGTGGGGAACCCCGGCAGTGCCTGGGGCTGTGTGACACAGCCTCTTTCCTTCCTCTGGATGCTGTTGGGGGTTACCCCTCAACCCTTGGACCGTGTCTCTTGGGCCATCAAGGGCACTCCTGTCTCCTGTTCACACTCTGCCTGGGTAGCATGTGGACGCCAGGCCTGATGGCCAGCCCGGAGTGGCCACCACAGCACACAGCCCTCCCTGGGCATGGCGGCACCAGGCGCCACCAGCATGAGTCACTCGGGCGGGTGAGGGTGTCACATCCAGATCTCGTGGACACGCAGGCCTAGGGTCCTGACTCGCTTGCTGCACCTGGCCAGGCTGGGTGTCCCCAAGTGTCCCCACTGTGCACTGGGTGGGGGTCTCGAGGCATCTGTGCCAGCAGGGAGCTCTCCCCAGGGCACCCGGCTCCCTGCTGCTGCAAGCCCCCGGCGAGTTTCAGAATGACAATGCCCGTCTTTTCCCCAGAGACAGCTGGTCACATTACACTCCCGCAGGACACAGAGCGAGCCTGTTCTCCAGAGTCCACAGAACTGGAGGGTTCCCTGTTCCAGGGCTGGCAGCACCTGCACAATGTTGCTCTGCTGGAAAGCCGGCCCGGCTGTAACGACGCCCATGACCTGCGGTTTCACCTTACTTCCCGAGTCCTGTGTCCCCCGGGTCTCCAGGCCCAGCTCGGGGCAGGCAGGTTGCTGGACATTGCCACTCCCGAAGGTCACCCAGCCACACCATAGGCTGGCCAGGGGCATCAGAAACGGGCAGATGCCAGCACAGCTCTCCGACAGGACAGCCGTGTGCACGCGCCTCCAGGGCCAGCACTGTGAGGCTCCTGGCCTTTGGGCCCATGTGTCCCAGGATGGAGCACGGGGCCCCCACCTCTTCTCTGGCACCTTCTGGGTCAGTGAGTGGTGGCACTCCCGGGGGCCCTGCACCCGCAGGCAGTGGCCACCCTGCTAGGGCATCTCAGACAACGTACCACTCTGGGTCAGAGAAAACTGGCTCTCCCAGGCTCCCCACCCAGCAGAAGCTGGGACCTGGGTGGCTGGCCAGGACACAGGTGTGGGCAGGATGTCAAGGGGCCACACACATCACAGACAAGGGTCAGAGAAGGAAGGGCCTCCTGGATATCCCCATAAGCCCCTGGGCCCGTGGGGGTGGGGGTGGGGGAGCCCTGCCTGGTGGGGTCACAGCCCCCAATTTCCAGCTAGGCACACAGAGGGCCCAGTTGTGTGGTCGGGCTCCCATGGCCGACTCCAGGCTTGCCAGGCTCACTCCCGCCCAAGGCTGCTGGGCCCACCCAGCAGCCAGCCCCCCGTGCAGACCCAGCCCAGACCCAGGGGCAATGACGAGGCTGAGGACCGGAGTGGGGACTGCTGGCAGCCCGGGAGCCATGACCCTAACACTGAGTGCGTCCCCTGAGTGGGAAGACACTCTTCCTGACATGAGTCTGCCTCCTGCAGGGCTGGGTGGCCTGAGGCTGGTGTGGCCTCCGCAGGGTTTGAGCCAAGCCATCCTCTCAAAAAGGCCTGCGTGCATTGTTATCTGACACCCACGTCCACTCGACGGGGAGCCAGTGGGAGAAGGATCCCTGACTCCCACTCTGCCAAGCTTTGACCGTCAGCCGCAGACGCACCACCAGCGGCCACCTGCCCACACGGAGGCCCTGGCGATGCCGCAAATGGGACTGCCGCGGGCGGCCACCAGAGGGCCCAGCAGAAGCGCTCTGGCCCCGCAGCCTGAGCTCAAGCTCGCGCCCCGCGCTCCGCCCTCGCCCACCAGCCCCTCGCCCACCAGCCCGGAGGGAGGCCGGGGCAGTTAAGGCACAGAGCGGGGATGGGGGAGCCCTGGGGCATCAGGCAGGCCCGCGGGGTTGCTGTGTCGCTGGCCAGCGTCTCGGACGTCAATCACACGCGGAGTCCTGCCGACCCCACGGCCCTTTCTGCCGGCGCCCCACCCACCCCACAGTCGCTCTGATCCGGGCTCGGCGGCTCCCCTGCCACTCCCCTGCCACTCCCGTGCGCTGGCCGGCATCTGGGCCCCGTCTGCCGTCTCTGGGGCACGCGGCACACGCCGATGGCTCATGTCTGGGGAGCCTCTGCCGACAGCCTGAACTCCTTGCTGCACGGTTCCCACTGTGTCCTGGCCGCAGCATATGTGGCAAGAGAGCAGCTTTGCAGCCGAGCCCTGCCCGACCTGCCACCTTCTAACCCCCGGCAGCGGAGTTGCAGAAAACGCTTGTGCGTGGGCCATGAGGGGGCTCAGCGGAGACCCCACCTAACTCTGCCCCTGGGGCCTGGCCTCTCACCTGTGCGGTGGGGGCCCCAGTGCCCAGCCCGGACACGCAGACAAGCAGGCAGGGTAGGAGGGGATGTCACCGTCCACGGCCCCCAACAGGGCAGTCTGGGCGACGGTCCGCCCGTGCGCCCAAGGTCCAGAGTGGCCAGTGTCTCAGACGGGCCGCGGGCGCCCATCTCGGTAGCAGGCCTTCCTCCGACCTGCCCAGAGCTGCAGAGACGCACCGAAAAGCTTAGCGCTTGGTAACTTCCAAACAAACAGGCGCTGCTGTGGCGACGGGACCCAAACAGCGGCTGCAGATACCGGGCGCGGCCGCCCGCGGAGCCATGACAACCGGCCGCAAACAGAAATAGTGGCTCTTCTCAGTCAGGGCTTTGCGGCTCTGCCTCGCATCTCCCACCAGGCGAACGCATTTCTGCCCGGCGGCCGCGGAGCCGCCTTCCGGAGACCCCGTGCGCCAGGGCGCGCAGCCCAACACACACTCCTCGCGATTCCAAACAGGAACCCCAGCAGCCTCCTCAGACCTGTCCCCAGGGGTCCCCCAGTGGGCCCCCTAGTCTTCCAACCCGTCCCGCAGGACCCCACGACCCGACCAGGGACACTGACCTTTCCCCATAACCCAAGACCCTTCCTGGGGTGCTGCCCCCCTTGACCCGGCCGGGGACAGGTGCTGTCTGCTTCTGCCTTTCCAGGGACAGAGCGTAAGCCCCCACCACCTACCCCTCATGAGTCCCAGCCAGGGGTCCCCACCCCCACATGGGGCCTGAGCCTGCACCCTTCTAGGGGCCACGGCACCGACCACTTCAGCCACCATAAGCCAGTCGTCACTGTGTGATGACCACTATCCCTCACTGGGCTGGGGCCACAGACCATGTATCCCCACAGGGAGCCAAGGCAGAGTATTGGGAGTCCCTGAGCAGCCCTGGGCTCTTTGGGGGGGGGGGCACCATGCCTGGGAGCTAAGGCCAAGCATCAGCCCCGCCCCCGGGACGGCCAAGACCTGATGGGACGCGTGTGGTGCCAGGGCAGGAAGGACTCACGTGCCCTCACGGGGGGCGTGGGGGAAGGCTCCTGCACACGGGGCCTCCAGGGCTCCCCCAGAGCATCAGTCCTGGGGAGGAGCTGACCACACATGCCACCTCCTGACCACCAGCTGTGTGGACTGGCTGAGCCTGCCTGGGTGTGCACGTGGGCACATGCGGGTCAGCACCCGTGTGTGGGCCCTGTGTGCACGGGGGTGCACACGCTTACGTGCCATAGCTTGAAGGCAACCCCTGGGGCTGGGGTAGTGGGGAGGGAAGGAAGCCACCATGTGGCCCTGACACCAAGGTCTGGGCAAGCGCTGGCTGTGGGAGCCCGTGGCACTCCCCGTGGGGTGACCCACGCCTGGAACACACCACTTCTCCCTGCCTCCCTCCTGGCTCTTCTGGAACCTTCCCCAGTGGACAGTGGTCTCGGGGTTCCTCCACTCCTGGGTGTGGACACACTGGAGGACATTCGCAGGGCCTCGTTGGGGTCCTGCTCCAGGCCCCGCCCCCTCACTGGTCCACTGGTCTCCGCAAGCGGTGAGTGCCGCCCCACTTCCATCTCCAGGCTGGTGTGCGCAGTGCTCTGCCCCTTGAGCCTGCTCTGTGCCAGCAGTGCCTCGACGCGGCTGCGGGCTCCCACCCGCCATCTAGGTTGGCCCACAGCAGTGCCACCAGTGTGGACTGGCTGCCGGATGTCCCTGGCGCCTGTGTGCAGGGAAGTCCCCATTTCTTGCGGGGTCAGTGGGCCGAGTGAGTGCACGGCAGTCCCTCATGCAGCTTGGCCTCGGCCCGGAAGCAGCTGCACCCAGGACCTGGGGGTGGGCCGGACCCTGGGGCTGAAGCAGTCTCCAGAGCAGACATCCACCCCCAGGCCTGCCCCAGGGACACAGACCTGCAGGTGGGGCCACGGAGGATGGGGCCCTGCAGGCTGACGTGGAGAAGCCCCCCTGCTCAGAGACACGCAGCAAAGAACCACAACCCACCCCCGCCCCAGCCTCCCAGTAGGCATGTTGAGAACATTCCAGCACCTTCTGTGCCCCACAGTGTCTCTACACTGTCCCAGGAAGGTCCCTGACCTTAAGTCTCCACCTGGCCATGCCTCCCAGATGCTCCTGTGCCCTCTGACCCAGCTCTGTGGGGATGACCCTGGGGTCACCCAGCCTCAGCTGGGCAGTGCATGGCTCTCCTCCAGGGAGCAGCTTGTAGCTGAAGGAGGATGAGAAGCCCCTGGGCAAATAGGATGGGCACCTGTGAGTAGGTGTGCAGGGTGGGAACCCACTGTGAGGAGAGGGCACGGAACACAGGTCAGGGTCCAGCAGGCCAGTGAGCAGGTGGAGGGCAGGGCCAGCCGGAGACCCAGCTGGGGATGGCATGACAAAGCCCCCAAGACCCCAGACAGCTGAACTCCATGGGGAAACCGAGGTCTGAGACGCATGGACTGGGTGGGACCCCAGCCCCTAGCCAGTAGCCCCCACAGGCTCCTCCCAGCTGGGGACTCCTTAGCCTCTCGGGGGACAGGGGCCACATTCCAGCCCAGCTGCCCACAGGGACGCCTTGCCAAGGCAGGGTCACCCGCAGCCAGAGCCCTGGTTCAGGACCAAGGTCCTTCGCTCTGCAGCCAGGAGGCTGACTGTGACGCTGAGGGGTGGAGGTGCCCACTGGGGTCCAACATGGGGTCTGACAAGGACGGGACCAACTGGGCCCTGCTATGGCCAAGGGGGCCCGGGGGCCTGGACCCAGACTGGCCAGCAGGGCCCTTCCCTGGGACACTGGGGCAGGCCTCCACCTGGTCCTGAGCTGGAGCCCCCTCCTCGGGCTACAAACCACCCCCTCAAAGGTGCTCTCCAGCCCACACCCCTCCTCCTCCTCCCCCTGCACCCCACTTCCTTCCTCCCGCACCCCCCTGCACCCCACCTCCCCCTCCTGCCCTGCTTCCTGGGAAGAGCCAGGCTCACAGGAACAGAGACCCCGGACCCACCACCCCGCGGCTGTGGTGGGGCTCAGCCTCTGCTCCAGCTACAGGAAAGGCAGCCCAGCTAACCTCCACGCAGGACCGGAGGCCAGTCACTTCTGCCCAGTAAGGGCTTGTTCTCTGCTCCCCATTATGGGATCTGACTGTCGGCTCCTGGGAACGCCTGCAGGCCACCTCCCCCCCGAGCCTGCCCGTTAACCTCCAGGCTGTGGCAGGATAAGTTGACCCCGGAGCACTGGCAGGTGGCCCCAGGGTGGCAAGCGGTGATGGCTGCTGGGATGGGCACCGACAGTTGCCCCAGGGAGCTGGGGAAACCTCATGAAGTGGACACACACCCCGTCTATGGGGGGCAGACAGGAAGCCATCCTCTGTCCCGGCAAGGAGCTGCAGGTGGCCCACAGGGGGGCCACAGGGCATCCGAGGGGAAGGGGGGTGAGGTCACAGCAACGCATCGACAGCCACAACACAGGCCAGAAGCGGGCGAACATAGAGCCAGTCTCCACAGCAGGCAGGGAGTGTGGCGGCAGGGCTGGCCCTGAGGGTGCTGTGATGCTTCCGGGTGGCCCCAGGTTGTGGAGGCTGCGAGGCTGCACCTGTGCCCCCGAGATGCCTCGGGTTGGGGGGGGACAGTGCCCAGCGTGCGCACGCCTGACCTGGGGGTGCTTGAGCATGTGGGAAGATGCCGGCAGTGCCTCTCCCCGAGCCCTCCGGTGACATGCTCACTGGCTACCTCGTCCACACAGAGGCTCCCTGGGGTCGCAGCCCTGCCACCACTGCCCAGCCTCTGGGCACTCTGGCTCACTGGGGGCACCCCTGTGTCTCCATTTGGGCACACAGCCTGCCACCCAGGAGGCCTGCACTTACTTGATCTTGCTGAAGATGATGTCCACGTCCGTGACGGTCACGTTCCTGCCGTCGATCACCTGGCAGTCCTTGCACAGCTTGGACCAGTTCTTGCCATGCATCTCCTTCCCGGTGGCCCTGGTGTCCCCATGCACCGCGAACCGCCGGAAGGCCTCCTCCAGGGCGCTGAGCTCCGGGGCCGCGGCCGCCCCCTCGTTGGCACCTTCTGACTCCAGAGACAGCCTCTTGGCCACCTTGTCCTTCGTGGGGTCCCCTGGAGACTTGGGGGGCGTCTTGCTGGGGGCCTTGGCCTTGCTGTCGGCCATGTTGCTGGGGGAGAAGGAGAGAGAAAGGGGTCGCCCCTCCTCTGCAGGGCTGCCCAGGCCCCTCCAGCCGGCTGCATGTGTCCGGCAGGCACCCAGGATGGTGCAGGGCCCTCAGACCCTCGGAGCTGTACCCTGGCATGAGGGGCAGCCTGCGGCCCAGGCAGCAACTGCAGGGCATGATTGCTGGTCCCACAGCTGGATGAGGCCCTGCCCCTCCCAGCACCAGTTCCCCCCGACCCCCCTCAGCCGTGGCAGGGCCCTGGGGGAGCTCCAGCCAGCTGCCTGGGGACTTGGGGCCCCTCTCTGCCTCCTCCCTGGGCCACATCTGCTGGGGGGCTCCCCAGAATGACCCCCTTCAGCGTGCTCAGGAGGGGGATGTGGAACTAACTGATCATGCTGCCACCGCCAGCTCGGGGCTGAGCCTGCTGACCTAGTGCTGGGGGGCCTGGGGAACACTGTATGGGCAGAACCTGCGCTGATCTGGCGACGACTCTCTGCCTTTGTGAGGTGCCCAGTCCCCTAGCCGGCTGGGTCCCTGCAGGGCTGAGAAGACAGAGGCCCTGCTGCCCCCCGTAGCTCTCAGGCGCACCCATGCCCCCTCACCCCGCGTCAGGAAGGGCGGCTGAGGCGGGGCACCAAGATGCCCCAGCCCAGGCCAAGCTCTGCGCTTCCTGGAGAAGCCGGCCCACCACCCTCCCCGGCACGGGGGGCCAGGGTCACTGAGAGGGGACTCCCAGCCGGGCAAGCTTGCGCCTGACTCTGCAACCCAGTGAAAAGCTCCCAGATCTGAGTTCTCGGCAGCAGTCCCGCCCAGAGCGCAGATGGCCCCATGGGGCTCCCACCGGCCCCAGGACTCTGCAGGGCCCCCAGCTGTGGGGGAGTCAGGTGAGCCCCCGAGTGCTGCCAAGGGCTGCAGTGCCCGCCTCCCCTGCCCTCTTGCCACAGGAGTGCAGCCGCTGGTGAGACGGACAGAAACACAGGACACGACCTCTGCTGGGTGGGCAGGGGTGGCCCCAGGGCCTGAGGAGCAAAGGCGCATCAGGGCCTCCAGACTTCCATGTCGGCAGGTGTGCGGACCTGGCCCGCGGCCCCGGGAACCCACAGAAAGATCAGAGGCGAAGTGAGGTGGTGTGAGATCGGTTCGTGTCATCATGGACACCATTTCTTTGTCTGAAACAGAAGCTTCTTATGGGCCTGGGTGGAAGGGATCCTTTCCCCAGGTGTGTGTCCTGCACCCCCAGGAAAGCCGACTCCTCCTTGGCCAAGATTCCCCTTATAGGACAGATATCAGCATACAGTGGAAAGGGAGGCCACCCGGGTGTGACAAGGTACAACCCGGTTTCAGTCTGTTGGCCACGGATGCAGCAGCCTGGGACCCTCCTAAATGTGAGGATTGTCAGCAGCTTGGAGAAGCCGCAGGAGACACGAGTTCTGACTTATTTCACCATCCAGGAGTTCTCGATGCCCGGTGCCCCACTCTCCATGAAAACCCTGGCCCTCACTCACCCCCTTACCTGGATAGATCCCAGACTCTGGGATGCGTGTAAGTTTTGGAGTGAGGGAGGAGGCGAGCACAGAGCCAGGATCCATGATGCGCTACAGGCAGCAGGCAGCAGAGAGGTGGCAGACGGGATGTGGAACCTGCCTTCCAGCCCAGAGCTCCTGGGCACCCCTCTCCTGCTGGCCTCGGTCCCCATGGGGAGTGCGGGTGTGACTGAGTGACGTCCCCCTCCCCATCCCTGGCCGTGTCTTAGGGAGCAGCCTGCCCCTTCCCCAGCTGGCCCAGCCCCTTGGATGGTGGAGCAGCTCAGGGAGGAACTGGGAGGGAGCAGTGGAGGGCAGGTGAGGGCAGGGAGGAGGGCAGGTACCATTGTCCTAGGCCAGTCCTGCTTTAGGCTGCATGCTGTCCACAGACAGGTCAGGAGAGCAGATATGTTAAGTATTTGCGCTGGGGCCATGGCACAGACCACAGTCCTGGATTTGCGTTTTCAAAGGTGGTTTAGAGATGGAGGGAGGTCACATGTGGACCCAGTTACAGACCTGGAGTCGGAGGAGCGCAGGGGGACCAGAGTCCCCCGGGACTAACACCCCCGAGGCAGGGCCAGGCGCTCTCGGAGCCCCTGCCTGCCACCCCCTCAGGGACCATCAATGCCCAAAGGGGCACTGGAGGGGGCCCAGCTTCCCAAAATGAACTGGCCCATCCCAGGATGGCTCCCTAGCAACCTCCTTACACTGACTGCCTGGAGCAGAAACTACAGAAAAGGCAACATGGGACAGACCCCAAGAGGCCACAGACACAGCTGCCACACGGTATCAGCACACGGTTCGACCAGGAGGACTGGAAATTGCTGCTACTACTGCACCTGCAACAGGGCCAGCTTGTGCTGTGAGCAGGTCCAGGTGTCTGTGAGCAGGGCCAGCTGTGCTGTGAGCAGGTCCAGGTGCCTGTGAGCAGGGCCGGGTGTGTTGTGAGCAGGGCCAGGTGTGTTGTGAGCAGGGCCAGGTGTCTGTGAGCAGGTCCAGGTGTCTGTGAACAGGGCCAGCTGTGCTGTGAACAGGGCCAGCTGTGCTGTGAGCAGGGCCAGCTGTGCTGTGAGCAGGGCCGGGTGTGTTGTGAGCAGGGCCAGGTGACTGTGAACAGGGCCAGGTGTCTGTGAACAGGGCCAGCTGTGCTGTGAGGAGGGCCAGGTGCCTGTGAGCAGGGCCAGGTGTGTTGTGAGCAGGGCCAGGTGTGTTGTGAGCAGGGCCAGGTGTCTGTGAGCAGGGCCAGGTGTCTGTGAACAGGGCCAGCTGTGCTGTGAGGAGGGCCAGCTGTGCTGTGAGCAGGGCCAGGTGTATTAAATGGAACGGCCACAACAGCCTCACTGCCCTCATGGTGCCCTCCCTGGGCAGGGCACGGGTGTACCCTGAGTGCAGAGACGGGTGTGCACCTGAGCTCACAGCAGTGAATGCACCTCTGCTCTTATGTCCCCGGAGCCCACTCCCAAGGCGGCCCCCAGCACCTGGCTCCGGGCGCCTCCCCACCCAGCTCCTCATCTTGCCCCAGGCCAACACCCCAACAAACCTGGCCCGGCTAGTAACTGACCCGTCTCCTCAGAACCAGGTGCCTTCCAGCCCCTAAGGCCCCTCACAGCCTCCATCTCTCTCCTACATCCCCTTCATCCTCTGGGGCTATCACCCTCAGCAATCTGGGGCGGCACCCAGGTCGGGCACGCTGTCTTCTGTGTGCTGCAGCAAACACAGGGGCGGATGGCGTGCAGGGTGGCATGTAGGGTGGCGTGTCTGAGAGCCAGGACCTGCCCTAGGGGCTTACACAGGACCCCTGCCCACAGCCCACCATCGCCCTCCCTGGGGACCGCCTCCCACCCCCCCACTGCCCTGGAGATGCTGGTCCCGAGCAGCCTTCCCCCCCACCCCCGCCCCGAGGCTTTCCCTGTCACAGTCACCTGCCCTGGGCCGCTCTCAGACCTCAGAGGAGAGATGTCCAGCCACCCCTGGCTCCATCCCACCTGGCTTCGCCACTCCAGCCCACAGTGCTCTGACGGGTCACCCTTGAAGGGCACCACCTGTCCCCCCACCGGAGTGACCCATATGCGCAGCGCGCTGTGGACGGCATGTCACAGCTCTCGGAAACTTGTGCCCAATGGCCAGAGAGCCATCGACAAGGGACGTGGTCTGTGCCTGGGTGCCCAGTTCCACCACAGAGGCAAGGCGGCCTGCGGTCCAAATAGCCAGGCTGAGGGCGCTGGTGTGGAGGCCTGGCTGCGTGGACACTGAACACCTTGACAGAACTTTTCGGTAACTAAGGTCACGGAGAAACCCCGCTGACTTCTGGCTGGTGGATTCCCTGAAGAATGCGTTATTTGCAGGGGTGGGAACTTGGGGGCTGTGGGCCTGGTGGGAGCTGCCCCTGTGCTGAGCTCCGCTGTGACCCCAGGTTGCTCCCGGCAGTGGCTCCCTGTGGGAATGCAAGACCCCACGTTGGGTCCGTCACTCACACCTCTTCCTCCCAAGGCCAAGTGCCAACCCCCTCAGGGGCACTGCAGTCCGCAGGATGTGCATGTCACAGGCTGGAGGCAAATGGGCAGGCAGGCCCTGCTGTGCTCTGAGGCGAAGGGGTGTCCCCTGAGCCAGGGACCGATGCCGCCTGGCCCCTGCAGGTGGCCGTCAGAGGGAAGGTCCCAGGAGACGCCGGCCTGGGATGGAGGCCTCCCCTGCTCCCCCACCAGGCATGCCTGGTCCCACACAACTCAGTGGGCCTTCCCAGGAGTCATGTAGCCTCCAAGTCTTTACACTCAAGCCCAGTCCAGGGCAGCTCTCAGAGCCAGAGCCCTGAGGCTGTCTGGGCGACCCTGAGGCCGAGAGTCCAGGCCGAGACCCCACTCCTGTGTGGCAAGCCTCGAGGACACTCTAACTGCAGGGGCCCTGTGGGTGTGGTAATCCGGCTCCTGCTCGGACCTCCACAGGGCTCCTGGGGCTCTCAGGGTTGGCCAGCCACATCCGAGCACTCCTGGAGATGGGAGCTGCACAGAGGGCACCGGTGTGGAGGCCCTGGCTGAGTGGACACCCTACAAACTCTGCTGGCCTCATAGATGCTCAAAAAAAGTGTGTACAAAGGAGGGAAACAAAAAATCTGGAGAGAAAAAAAAAAGTGTGAGTTCCTGCACCTCGACCTCCATGGCCTGGATGGCCGCACGGGTTCTAGGAGGGCCCAGTCCCAGGACGCAGACACAGGAGGAAGGGGCCCAGGAATGGTGTGACGGCCCCCAGCACAGCTGTCCCGAACCACTGGGGAGGCCAAGGGGCTGGTCATCTGCTTCAGGGGAGGCCCTCTGCTCACCGAGCCTCTGCCAGTCCCCGGCACAGGCCTGACCCCCACTGCAGCAAGGCAGTTCTGGTGCCTGAGGCCCTCTGGCAAGGTCAGGGCAGGACAGGAAACTAGAAAGTCCACAGCAGCCTGAAGCAAGGGGTGTGAGGACCTGTCCACTTGGCGGGCCAGCCCTCAGGGCTCATCCCCAGGCCCTGAGTAAACAGCCCAAGGGAACAAAGTCCACTCCAGCCTGCAGAAACCTCCTGATGGCCCACACTGCCCCCACCTTCAGCTCTTTATCTCAGAGTCCATTCAAGACAATGCGCCCTTTGCTAATTGTTCCCATTTTTAATCATAACACGGCCCCCACTCTGGTTGACCCAGACACTTGATGTGAATGGCCACTCGCCCCTGGCAGTGAGAGCCGGCCAGAGCCAGACACAGCAGCCTTTCTGAGTCCCGACACCCCCAGAGCTCTGCACGGTGTCAGGGGTCTCAGCCACCCTCAACTCGACTCACACATTCCCGGCGGCACAGCTGTCCCAAGTCCCAGTCCCCGGTCACCCAGCCTGAGGCCACAGGCCCAGGCAGGTCCATGGGGTCAAGATTTGGCCCTAAGAGTGCCCCCCAGAGGGCCTGGGGACTAAGCCTCAGAGAACTGGAATCTGCTTGCAGGGGCGGCCCAAACAGCAGGGCTGAACACAGATGCAAAAACTCTAAACAAAATCATAAATGAAACATCAACAAATGGAATCCAGATAAAAAGGATAAATACTTCATAACCAAACTGGGTTTATGGCAGGAGTGCCCAGTTGGCTTAAAACGAAATAAATCAGTATAATTCATCACACAAATAGAACAGAGGTTAAAAATCATATTTTCTTCATGCAACTAATAGGGAGAAAAAAGCAGGAGTTGCAGTACTTGTATCAGACAAAATAGACTTCAAAACAAAGAAAGTAACAAGAGACAAAGAAGGACATTACATAATGAAAAAGGGGTCAGTCCAACAAGAGGATATAACAATTATAAATATCAATGCACACTTCTTCTAAGATCGGGAACAAGACAAGGATGCCCACCCTCCCCGCCTTTATTCAACATAGTACTGGAGGTCCTAGCCATGGCAATCAGACAACATAAAGAAATAAAAGGCATCCAGATTGATAAGGAAGAAGTCGAACTCTCATGGTTTGCTGATGACATGATATTGTACATAAAAACCCTAAAGACTCCACTCCAAAACTACTAGAACTAATATCTGAATTCAGTAAAATTGCAGTATACAAAATTAATACACAGAAATCTGTTGCTTTCCTATACACTAATGATGAACTAGCAGAAAGAGAAATCAGGAAAATAATTCCATTCACAATTGCATTAAAAAGAATAAAATACCTAGGAATAAACCTACCCAAGGAAGTGAAAGGCCTATACCCTGAAAACTACAAGACACTCCTAAGTGAAATTAAAGAGGACACTAACAAATGGAAGTTTTTCCCATGCTCTTGGCTAGGAAGAATTAACATTGTCAAAATGGCCATCCTGCCTAAAGCAATCTACAGATTCCATGCAATCCCTATCAAAATACCAACAGCATTCTTCAACAAACTAGAGCAAATAGTTCTGAAATTCATATGGAACCAGAAAAGACCCCGAATAGCCAAAGCAATCCTGAGAAGGAGGAATAAAGCTGGGAGGAATCTCACTTCCCAACTTCAAGCTCTACTACAAAGCCACAGTAATCAAGACAATTTGGTGCTGGCACAACAATAGACCCACAGACCAGTGGAACAGAATAGAGAGCCCAGATATAAACCCAAGCATATATGGTCAATTAATATATGATAAAGGAGCCATGGATATACAATGGGGAAATGAGAGCCTCTTCAACAGCTGGTGTTGGCAAAACTGGACAGCTACATGTAAGAGAATGAAACTGGACTACTGTCCAACTCCACACACAAAAGTGAACTAAAAATGGATCAAAGACCTTAATGTAAGTCATGAAACCATAAAACTCATAGAAGAAAACATAGGCAAAACTTTCTTGAATATAAACATGAACAGCTTCTTCAGGAACAAATCTCCATGAGCAAAGGAAACAAAAGCAAAAATGAACAAGTGGGACTATATCAAACTAAAAACTTCTGTACAGCAAAGGACACCATCAGTAGAACTAAAAGGCATCCTACAGTATGGGAGAATATATTCATAAATGACATATCCGAGGTTGACATCCAATATATAAAGAGCTCACACACCTCAATTAAAAAAAAGCAAATAATCCAATTAAAAAATGGGCAGAGGGCAGATTCAAGATGACGGCATGAGAGGTGAGACGGAGAACTCCTTCCAAAACCACAAATTATACAAAAATATAGTTAATTAATACAACTAAGCCTAAACCAGCAACAAGAAAGAAGGCTGAACCAGACTGCATAAAGACCTCACGAAAGGGTAACGTACAAAAACCTTAATCTGGAGGGACCCAAGCCCTTCCCCCACCCCAGCTCACCAGCAGGAGGAAGAGAAACAGTGTGGGAAGGGGGTGGAAGCCTGGGACTGCTGAACACCCAGCCCTGGAGATCTGCTTTGTGAGTAGAATCCTATATTGTGTGGTGCCCTGAGCATTGGGGAGCTGGGACAGGCGAAGTGCTTGAGATACTGACATCCCGGCCATTTGTGGAGGACGGGATCCACACTCGGTCGCTCTGTGTCAGAGGAAAGGCAGGGAGTCTGAGGGGCTTCCTAGCAGCGAGAGGACTGCTGAGGGGGCGGGGTTTGCACGGAGCTTGCTGTGCAGGAGAAGGGAGAGCGTGACAAGGTTGTCTGGGCGCGCTCTGCCCAGCTGGTTGGGAACTTTGGGGAGCTTCAGGGGCTCCATGCCCCTGGCTGCCTACTCAGCTCCAAGGCCCCCCACTGTGACACACAGCCTGCCGAGCCTTCCTACTGGCCTGCTGGCACCTGCTCGCAAACCCACAGTCACTGCGCAGACGTCAGGCCAGCCAGAGGGAGGCCCTACCTACAACAGGTAGAGATGCAAAGCACACAGGCTTACACGTGTGTGCTCGGCCCACTGGCTCTGATGCTGGAGACAGGCACCGCAGACGGGAAGCAGGAAACAGATCTTTCCTCCCCCCAGGCACCAGCTCTGCTCCCCTACGACCCCCAACCTCACACTAGGGGCTGAGCAGCTCCATAGACTGGAGTTTCTGCACACTAGTGGGCACCACACAGAAATATGAAATGTCAAAAGAACATGGTTCAGACCAAAATCTCACAAACCCCAGAAAAGGGGCCAAAAGAAACTAAACTCACCAATCTTCCTGAAAGAGAGTTCAAAATAAAAATTATACACATGCTTATGGAGGTACAGAAAAGTATTCAAGAACTCAGGAATGAATTTAAGTTGGAGATTCAATCATTAAGAAATTCCACATCTGAAATGAAACATACAATGGAGGGATTTAAAAGAAGATTAGATGTAGTAGAAGAGACGGTAAAAGGAATAGAAATTAGAGAAGAGGACTATAAAGAAGCTGAGGCACAGAGAGAAAAAAGAATCTCTAAGAATGAAAGAATATTGAGAGAACTGTGTGACCAATCCAAATGGAATAATATTTGCATTCTAGGGGTACCAGAAGAAGAAGAGAGAGAAAAAGGGATAGAAAGAGTCATTGAGGAGGTAATTGCTGAAAACTTCCCCAATATGGGGAAGGAGATAGTTTCTCAGGCCGTGGAGGTGCACAGATTCTCCCAACACAAGGGATCCAAGAAGACAACATCAAGACATATAATAATTAAAATGGCAAAGATCAAGGATAAAGACATACTTTCAAAAGCAGCAAGAGAGAGAAAAAAGATTACATACAAAGGAAAACCCAAAAGGCTATCATCAGACTTCTCAACAGAAACCTTACAGGCCAGAAGGGAGTGGCATGATATAGTTAATGCAATGAAGCAGAAGGACCTTGAACCAAGAATACTTTACCTGGCAAGGTTATCATTTAAATTTGAAGGAGGGATTAAACAATTTCCAGATAAGCAAAAGCTGAGAGTATTTACCTCCCACAGACCACCTCTATAGTACATTTTGGAGGGACTCCTATACATGGAAGTATTCCTAAGGCTAACTAGATGTCACCCAAGGGATAGAAAAAGAGTACAGAATATGATTCATAACATACAAAGAATAGAAGAGGAAGAAATAGGAGAAAACAAAAGAACCTTTAGGTTGTGATTGTAATAGCATACAAAGTGAGTTAAATTAGACTGTTAGATAGTAAGGGAATTACCCTTGAACCTTTGGTAACCACGAATCTAAAGCCTGCAATGGCAATAGGTACATACCTATCAATAATCACCCTAAAGGTAAATGGTCTGAATGCACCAATCAAAAGACATAGAGTTATTGAATGGATAAAAAAACAAGACCCATCTATATGCTGCCTACAAGAGACTCACTTCAAACACAAAGACATACACAGACTGAAAGTAAAGAGATGGAAAAAGATATTTCATGCAACTAATAGTTAGAAAAAAGGAGTTGCAGTACTTGTATCAGACAAAATAGACTTCAAAACAAAGAAAGTCACAAGAGACAAAGAAGGACATTACATAATGATAAATGGGTCAGTCCAACAAGAGGATATAACCATTATAAATATCTGTGCACCCAACACAGGATCACCTACATATGTGAAACAAATACTAGCAGAATTAAAGGGGGAAATAGAATGAACTGCATGCATGTTAGGAGACTTCAACACACCACTCACTCCAAAGGACAGATCAACCAGACAGAAAATAAATAAAGAGACAGAGGCACTGAACAACGTATTAGAACAGATGGACCTAACGGACATCTACAGAACACTCCAACCAAAAGCAACAGGATACACATTCTTCTCAAATGCACATGGAACATTTTCAAGAATAGATCATATACTAGGCCACAAAAAGAACCTCAGTAAATTCAAAAAGACTGAAATTGTACCAACCAGCTTCTCAGATCACAAAGGCATGAAACTAGAAATAAATTACACAAAGAAAACGAAAAAGCCCACAAACACATGGAGGCTTAATAACATGCTCCTAAATAATCAATGGATCAATGACGAAATAAAAACAGAGATCAAGCAATATATGGAGACAAATGACAACAATAATTCAACACCACAAAATCTGTGGGACACCACGAACACTACAAGGGAAATATATTGCAATACAGGCCTACCTCAGGAAAGAAGAACAATCCCAGATGAACACTCTAAACTCACTGTTCATGTTTCAAATAATGAAACTAGAAAAGGAAGAACAAATGAGGCCCAAAGTCAGTAGTAGGAGGGACATAATAAAGATTAAAGCAGAAATAAATAAAGTTGAGAAAAACAGAAAAATACAAAGAATCAATGAAAGCAGGAGCTGGTTCTTTGAGAAAATAAACAAAATAGATAAACTCCTTGCCAGACTTATTAAGAAAAAAAGAGTCTACACACATAAACAGAATAAGAAATGAGAAAGGAAAAATCACTATGGACACCACAGAAATACAAACAATTACAAGAGAATACTATGAAAAATTATATGCTAACAAACTGGATAACCTAGAAGAAATGGACAACTTTCTACAAAAATACAACCTTCCAAGGCTGACCCAGAAAGAAACAGAAAATCTGAATAGACCAATTACCAGCAAGGAAATTGAATTGGTAATCAAAAAACTACCTAAGAACAAAACCCCTGTACCAGATGGTTTAACTGGTGAATTTTATCAAACATTTAGTGAGAACCTAACACCCATCCTCCTTAAAGTTTTCCAAAAAGTAGAAATGGAGGGCATACTCCCAAACTCATTCTACAAGGCCAAGGTCACTCTAATACCAAAACCAAGCAAAGACACCACAAAGAAAGAAAATTACAGACCAATATCCCTGATGAACATAGATGCAAAAATACTCAACAAAATATTAGCAAACCGAATTCAAAAATACATCAAAAAGACCATCCATCATGATCAACTGGGATTCATCCCAGGGATGCAAGGATGGTACAACATTTGAAAATCCATCAACATCATCCACCACATCAACAAAAAGGACAAAAACCACATAATCATCTCCATAGATGCTGAAAAAGCATTCAACAAAATTTAACATCCATTCATGATAAAATCTCTCAACAAAATGGATATAGAGGGCAAGTACCTCAACATAATAAAGGCCATATATGACAAACCCACATCCAACATCATACTTACCAGCAAGAAGCTGAAACTGTTTCCTTTAAGATCGAGAACAAGACAAGGATGCCCACTCTCCACACTTTTATTCAACATAGTACTGGAGGTCTAGCCACAGCAATCAGACAACACAAAGAAATAAGGAAGAAGTCAAACTGTCACTGTTTGCAGATAACATGATATTGTACATAAAACCCCTAAAGAATCCATTCCAAAACTAATAGATTTCATATCTGAATTCAGCAGAAGTCGCAGGATACAAAATTAATACACATAAATCCGTTGCATTCCTATACACTAACAGTGAACTAGCAGAAGAGAAATCAGGAAGACAATTCCAATCATGATTGCATCAAAAAGAATAAAATACCTAGGAATAAACCTAACCAAGGAAGTGAAAGACTTATACTCTGAAAACTACAAGACACTCATGAGAGAAATTAAAGAAAATACCAATAAATGGAAACACATCCTGTGCTCATGGATAGGAAGAATTAACATTGTCAAAATGGCCATCCTGCCTAAAGCAATCTACAAATTCAATGCAATCCCTATCAAATTACCAACAGCATTCTTCAACAAACCAGAGCAAATAGTTCTGAAATTCATATGGAACCACAAAAGACCCCAAATAGCCAAAGCAATCCTGAGAAGGAGGAATAAACAGGGGGAATTATGCTCCCTGACTTCAAGCTCTACTACAAAGCCACAGTAATCAAGACAATTTGGTATTGGCACAAAAACAGACCCACAGACCAGTGGAACAGAATAGAAAATCCAAACATTAACCCAAACATATACAGTCAATTAATATTTGATAAAGGAGCCTTGGACATACAATGGGGAGATGACAGCCTCTTCAACAGCTGGTGTTGGAAAAACTGGACAGCTACATGTAAGAGAATGAAACTGGACTACTGTCTAGCCCCAGACACAAAGGTAAACTCAAGGTGGATCAAAGACCTGAATGTAAGTCATGAAACCATAAAACTCTTAGAAAAAAAATATGCAAAAATCTCTTGGACATAAACATGAATGACTTCTTCATGAACATAGCTCCCCGGGCACGGGAAACAAAAGCAAAAATGAACAAGTGGGACTATATCAAGCTGAAAAGCTTCTGTACAGCAAAGGACACCATCAGTAGAACAAAAAGACATCCCACAGTATGGGAGAATATATTCATAAATGATGTATCTGATAAAGGGTTGACATCCAAAATATACAAAGAACTCACGCACCTTAACAAACAAAAAGCAAATAATCCAATTAAAAAATGGGCAGAGGACATGAATAGACACTTCTCTAAAGAAGAAATTCAGATGGCCAACAGGCACATGAAAAGATGCTCCACATCGCTAATCATCAGAGAAATGCAGATTAAAACCACAATGAGATATCACCTCACACCAGTCAGGATGGCCAACATTCAAAACACAAGTAACAACAAATGTTGGTGAGGATGTGGAGAAAAGGGAACCCTCCTACACTGCTGGTGGGAATGC
>JAQQAC010009165.1:91696946-91717961 GCA_029783875.1 Phataginus tricuspis | reverse complement strand
GCGCTCACTGGCCCGCCCTGGCCCCCGGCCCGCCCCGCGCGCTCCTCGGCGCCCCGCCCCGCCCGGGGAGCGCGCGGGGCGCACAGAGGCCTGTCTGAGCGCCGCCTCTGCCTTACAAGGCCGCCTCCGCGCAGCGCCGTGGGAACCCCGCGGGGCCGGCGCCGGTGCGGTCGCACCTGGCTCCCGGACCCGCGCCCCGCGGGTGGACGAGCGCGGCGGCGCCGGGAGGATGAATGGGCGTGCGGACAGGCCTCCCGGGTGGTGCGCCCGGGGCGCTGGCCTGTCCGCGGAGACTCTCGCGCCGACAAGGGGCGCGGGTCGGGGTCGGGGATTGGGGTGCTTAGAGGTTGGTAGGCAGCGTGAGAGTGCGGCGATCGCCTAGCGGGCCCGGGAGCTGAGGCTTGGCCCGAGGTGGTCGGCACGTCCGTCCCGCCTCCAGGCGCCGCGCGCACTGGACAGCCTTCCCCGGGGACGCGCACTGGCTGCACCCCACCCCGGCCCTCAGCCCTGTTTGAGGCCTTCCCGCCTCCCGCGCTGGGCCTGGGCTTCCCCGGGTTTCCTGGGGCGCACCTGCTGCCCCTTCCCCCCAGGCCGGACCTGCGGTGGGACACGCGGGCTCGGAAGCAGAGCGGGCTGCTTAGCTATAAGGCCTGGGCCCCGTTCAGCGCTGAGTGCTGCAGCTTGCGAACAGGGGCTCTTCTGTCTGCCCTCCAGGAGTCTCTGGAGGGAGGAGGTCTCCTGAGGCTGTTGCGGGCCCAGTCTGGGGTGGAAGGAGCAGGCGGCCTGTAGGTTGCTTCCAGCTTCACTGCTGTGGTTCCACTGAAGCAGGTCAAGAAAACCCTGCCCACCCCACACTCTGACCTCCCCGCCCGGCTGTGGACCCACCCGCATGAGCACACCCCACGCTCTGACCTCCCCACCTAGCTGCAGGCTGCCGGCCCCTCAATAAACACACTCCAGGCTCTGACCTCTCCTGGCTGTGGACCCCACCACCACCCCCCATGAACACCCTTCTGGGCTCTGAGGATCTGAGCACTTCATACAAGAGGGGAGTCTCAGGTGAGGGTCGCCTTCAGGCTTCATCTCGGGTTCCAGCCAGGTTGGGGAGTTCAGCAAAGGGCAGTGTGTTTACTGGGGGAAGGAGGTGTCTGCAGCCAGGATGGGAGGTCAGGGCTTGGGGTGTGTTCACGGTGGTGGGCCCACAGCCAGGACAGGAGGGCAGCAGGAAAGACAGCCATACAAGAGCGCCAGCGCACAGGGAGGGGGCGGTGGTCAGGGGGCAGCAGGGGCAGGCAGGGCATTGGTGGCTTGGCCCCTCCCAAAGCCCATGGGGGTCTCAGGCCCCATGCTTCCTGTCAAGCCCCCTGGTTTCTACTTTTGCTCAAAACTGGCTGAAGGGGGGCTTTTGTCTAATCTCGTTCCCCTGAAAGTCGCACTCTCTGGAGACCAGGCAAATCTGAGCACTCCAGTGGAAAGGCAGGAAGTCCTCCAGGGCTCAGGACTGTTTCTCAGAGGCTCAGGCTGGGCTGCGCCCTCTGCCGTCCCACGGGGCCCAGGCTTCACCGCCTGGCAGTCGTTATTAACAATGCAAATGAAGTCATGAAAATACTACTCATTATCACGCTCCCATTGTCATACCACCCAAAGGTGGCCGTTCTGCCCACTTCTCAGGACCTCCCACACCAGCATGCTCATCTTGCTAGTGGTAGGATTGCCACAGGCCACGAGCGCCAGGCTCCAGAATCAGAAGACAGTGGGCGTTCTGCCTCTGGACCCGACAGTGGTGGGAGCTGGGCTGCTGTGCACCAGGTGCACAGGGTGCTGCTCAGGCCCCTACAAAACCACCAGAAATAGAGGCTGGGAAGACCCCCCTACAATGGAAGTGCACATTGCACCCTGGCTCAGGAGCCAGAGGCCTGCAGCTGAGGCTGCCACGGCACCCCGGGCAACTGAGGAGCCCCCTCTGCCCCTCTGGGCCTGGCTCGAGGAAGGAGACATCCTCTCACAGACACCAGCACAGCAGCAGGTCTGGGAACCTCCATATCTTGGAGTGGGTGTTGCGGTCAGGGCCAGCCTCGTGCAGGATCCGATCATAATGAAAACATGGGCTTTGTAAGATTAAGAACTTCCAGGTGGTGACAGCAGAGCATTAGAGCGAGGGGCCCTCCTGATGGGGTCCTGGATATGCACAGTCCAATCATCATCAGGGGTTCCCAGGACTCAGGAGGCTGAGTAGTTGACCCAAGGACGCACAGCCGGCGTGGGGCAGGGCTGGCGCCATAGCCAGCGTGCCCTCCAAACACCTGCTTGATCCTCCTGGGAAACCTGCTTTTTGGGCTCTTGGATTTATCCCTGCAGTCATGAACTGGGCTTACTGTCCTGTTTGAAAAGTGTGTACATTTCTCATCGTTTAAGATGATTTCCTTATTTTTTTCCTAATAAGGTTTTCAGGACCTGGGGTGTGTTACTAACTCTGCCATGAGAACATCTTGGGAGGTGCCAGCCGCCAAGCAGAGCAGCCAGCACAGCACGCCTAGGGGCAAGGCCCTGATCCTGGGCTCCCTGCCCGCCTCTGGCCGCCCAAGCATGTGGTACCAGCCTTGGCAGCACAGCAGGGCCTCCGACCACAGTGACCCCGAGGTTTCCCCAGGGCCTGGTGGCTGCCCTTGCTGCACTCACAGGTGGGGCATGGTGCCCCATGTGCCCACCTGAGGCAGCCTGACTGTGGCTTCTCCCTCCCGACGTCACGGTGACATGACGTATGGTGATGCACAGGTGCGCTTGTGTTTTCTGACTGTGCTGCCATCTGCTTGCTCAGCACTGGGGTGCTTGGGCTCCAGGGAGGGACGGTGCTGCCCGGTGGAGTCACAAAGGGGTCCTTACACAGTGCAGAGACCGAGGCGCGAGTGGACAAGGAGCTTGTCTAGTCCCTTCAAGAGGATGTTGAGTGTGTCAACAAGTTATAAAGTTATAAAAATTGAAACCCAATTTAACAACTCAAAATCAGGCCATTCTGAGAAAGGTCCTCTGTGAAGGTCTGTACAGAAGCTGTCAGAAGGCAGTTCACGCGGAGGAGCCCTGGAGGGGGCTTCATGTGGCGAGCAAGTCACCTGCCGTCTCCAAAACAGCCTCTCCCTGCAGAAAAGAGCCCACCTCAAGAGTCAGCTTCTACGTGGCAGCAAAATCCGCCCTTTAGGACAAGCCCATCTTTACCAAATTAACTTCAGCTGACATTCTCTGCTGCCACAGTGCATGATCCTAGGCCCCCCCCAGCTACCCTGGCCTCAGAACCTCTCCCCACGTCGCCTGGACACCCCCTGCTCTCAGGAAGTGCCACCCCTCCATCCTGCTCTTCCCTGGGGCCCGAGGTCTGATGCCCCAGCTGCTGGGTGTGGCTCGTCGCACCCTGGGTACAGGTGCTCCTCCACCACCTGATGACACAGCCTTTTAGGCTCAGTCAGTCCCTCTCCCATGACTGCATGTCCCGGATTTGCAATGAAAATGGACCTCCACAAAGCAAATCTAATGCACATCATGCTGGCATGTGACTTCTGTCTCCAGGCAACAGAGTGATATGATCAGATTCCCCTCTAATGTGAAATGACCCCAAACTGCAGGAACTATGTGAAGCAATGGTTTGCAAGACACTGAACATCAGGCAACAGACGACAGTGACCCCTGAGTGATGGGAAACTGCCCCTGATTGCCTGGATGGTGTCCAAGCATGGTGCAGGGAGGGCAGCTGGGCAGAGCCTGGCCATCTGTGGGTCAGGAGATCAAAGCGGATAGAACTCACAAAACAGGGTGTGACAGGAGAGCTGCCAGAGGACCCAGAGATCTGAGGACCCTCAAGTACATGGCTGAGGACTCGTCAGCTCATGCAGGCAAGGAGACCAGCTGCTGGAAAAGAGCCCCTGGGAGCAGCGCCTGTGCTAGCTGATGGGAAGACCTTATATTCATGGGGCGCCCGGCTGCTCATGGAAGTGCCCCTGCAGTGGGGAGTGAGTGGCCCTGGTTGAGCACTGCCTGGGTCCTGCCTACAAATCTGAGCCTCAAGGCACAGAGATCAAACAGTTTTTATATAACTGCATCTCAGAATAAACTTCAAGACTATTAATAAGGAATACATAGTGCCGGCAGACTTCCGGGAAGGTGGCGGCATGATCAGGGCGGCAGAAATCTCCTCCCAACACTGTATTTATCTATGAAAATACAGCAAATACAACTATTCCTAAAAGAGAGACCAGAATACACAGGAAAGCGCACAGCGAGCAGCTACACCTGAGAGGACGCAGCACCCTGCGAGGCAGAGCTATAAAGGGCCCTGCGGAGCGGTGCAGCCACGGCTGTGGAATAGTGGGGCAACAGCGCCACCTACAGCACCCCCACAGAATCTACTTCCGGTGGGTGTTTTTTTTGTTTGTTTTTTTGTTTTGTTTGTTTTTTGGGTTTTTCTTCTCTTTCTTTTTTCTTTTCTTTTCTTTCTTTTTTTTCTTTTTTTTCTTTCTTTTTTTTGTTTTCTTTTTAAACTCTTAAAGAGCCCATGACATACATGGCAACTACCAGCGACCACTTCTATAGCCATGAAAAGACAGAGGAATATGGTCCAGACTAAGATCAACCAGACAACCCAGAGAGGGAGCCTGAAGGGATGGAAATGCACAGTCTTCCTGTGTGGGGAACTGCCTTTGAATCTCAGCCTCGCCACGAGGGTGGCTGCTGGGAACTGCCTTTGAATCTCAGCCATGCCACAAAGATGGCCACTGAGAACTCAGCCGCGCTGCAGGGGTGGCTGCCGAAAGCCCCCTGAGGTTTAGCTGCGCCCACTCTGGTCCGCTTCTTACGTCAGAGACAGCTGCGCATGCACACAACTCTGTGCGTGATTTGGAAAAGTGAAAGTCGCCTTATTAGCATAGGTGACCGATCAGGAAAGACTTCACCCTATATATCCCATGCCCTGAGCCCCAATAAAAGAGTTCTTCCTTCGAGTGAACTTCCTGTCACGTCTGATTGTCTCCGGCGAAAGGAGTGGCCAGCGGTGAGTGGCCAGCGGCCAGCGGCCAGCGGCGGCGGCAGCAGAGGCTTGAGCGGCTGCAAGCGGCGGCGGCGCTGAGCGCCGGAGGCTGCGGGAACGGGCGGACAGCGGCACTTACATCCCTTGCTCTGCCTATCGGGGCGAGCCCCTCTCCCTCCCTTCCTCAGAGGGTTACGGAAAGAGCTTGCAACAGAAAGAGTTTGTAACACAAAGAGCTGTAGTCCTGACCGAGAGCAGGACCGGTGGGAGAGAAGCTAAAAACCCCGATATTCCTGAAAAAGAATTCAGAATAAAAGTCATAACCATGCTGATGAATCTACAGAGAAATGTGCAAGAGCTGAGGGAGGAAGTGAGGGAAGTGAGGAAAGACAATGCAGAAATCAGACAAGCCATCGACGGGCTTAACAGCAGACTGGATGAGATGCAAGAGACTGTTAATGGAATAGAAATCAGAGAACAGGAATACAGGGAAGCTAAGGCAGAGAGAGATAAAAGGATCTCTAGGAATGAAAGAATATTAAGAGAACTGTGTGACCAATCCAAACGGAACAATATTCACATTATAGGAGTACCAGAGGAAGAAGAGAGAGAAAAAGGGATAGAAAGTGTCTTTGAAGAAATAATTGCTGAAAACTTTCCCACGCTGGGGAAGGAAATAGTCTCGCAGTCCACAGAAGCCCACAGATCTCCCAACACAAGGGACCCAAGGAAGACAACACCAAGACACATAATAATTAAGATGGCAAAGGTCAAAGATAAAGACAGAGTATTAAAGGCAGCTAGAGAGAGAAAAAGGATCACCTACAAAGGAAAACCCATCAGACTATCATCAGACTTCTCAACAGAAACCTTACAGGCCAGAAGAGAATGGCATGATATATTTAATGTAATGAAACAGAAGGGCCTCAAACCAAGAATATTGTATCCAGCACAATTATCATTTAAATATGGCAGAGAAATTAAACAATTCCCAGACAAACGAAAGTTGAGAGAGTTTGCCTCCCATAAACCACCACTACAGGATATCTTAAACGGACTGCTCTAGAGGGAAACACCCCTAAGGCTAAAAAGATGTCACCAGAGAAAATAAAATCATAGCAAAGAAAGCAGACCATCCCAAAGAATAAAACACATAGTATATAAAGAATGGAGGAGGAAGAATAAGAAGGGAGAGAAATAAAGAAACATCAGATGGTGTTTATAATAACAAGAAAGTTAAGTTAGATTCTTAGAGATTAAAGAAGCTACCCTTGAACCTTTGGTAACCACAAATCTAAAGCCAGCAATGGCAATAAGTACATATCTATCAATAAAATCACCCTAAATGTAAATGGACTGAATGCACCAATCAGAAGACACAGAGTAATAGAGTGGATAAAAAAGCAAGACCCATCTATATGCTGCTTACAAGAGACTCACCTCAAACCCAAAGATATACACAGACTAAAAGTGAAGGGATGGAAAAAGATATTCCATGCAAACAACAAAGAGGAAAAAGCAGGTGTTGCAGTACTTGTATCAGACAAAATAGACTTCAAAATGAAGAAAGTAGCAAGAGATAAAGAAGGACATTACATAATGATAAAAGAGTCATTCCAACAAGAAGATATAACCATTATAAATATATATGCACCCAACACAGGAGCACCAGCATATATGAAACAAATATTAACAGAATTGAAGGAGTAAATAGACAACAACGCATTCATTTTAGGACACTTCAACACACCACTCACTCCAAAGGACAGATCAACCAGACAGAGAATAAGTAAAGACACAGAGGCACTGAACAACACACTAGAACAGATGGACCTAACAGATATCTACAGAACTCTGCACCCAAAAGCAGCAGGATACACATTCTTCTCAAGTGCACATGGAACATTTTCCAGAATAGACCACATACTAGGCCATAAAAAGAACCTCAGTAAATTCAAAAATATTGAAATCCTACCAACCAACTTCTCAGATCACAAAGGTATAAAACTAGAAATAAATTTTAGAAAGAAATCAAAAAGGCTCACAAATACATGGAGACTTAACAACATTCTCCTAATGAATCAATGGGTTAATGACCAAATCAAAACAGAAATCAAAGAATATATGGAGACTAATGACAACAACAACACAAAGCCAAAATTTCTGTGGGACGCAGCAAAGGCAGTTCTAAGAGGAAAGTATATTGCAGTCCAGGCCTATTTAAAGAAGGAAGAACATTCCCAAATGAACAGTCTAAAGACACAATTACTGAAATTGGAAAAAGAAGAACAAAGGAGGCCCAAAGTCACCAGAAGGAGGGACATAATAAAGATCAGAGAAGAAATAAATAAAATTGAGAAGAATAAAATACAAAAAATCAATGAAACCAAGAGCTGGTTCTTTGAAAAAATAAACAAAATAGATAAACCCCTAGCCAGACTCATTAAGAGAAAAAGAGAATCTACACACATAAACAGAATCAGAAATGAGAAAGGAAAAATAACAACGGACCCCACAGAAATACAAAGAATTATAAGAGAATATTATGAGACTCTATATGCTAACAAGCTGGAAAACATAGAAGAAATGGACAACTTCTTAGAAAAATACAACCTTCCAAGAATGATCAAGCAAGAAACAGAAAAACTAAACAGACCAACCATGAGCAACGAAATTGAATTGGTAATCAAAAAACTACCCAAGAATAAAACCCCTGGACCTGTTGGATTTGCCTCTGAATTCTACCAGATATATAGAGAAGAAATAACACCCATTCTCCTTAAAGTTTTCCAAAAATAGAAGAGGAGGGAATACTTCCAAACTCATTCTATGAAGCCAGCATCACTCTAATACCAAAACTGGGCAAAGACCTCACCAAAAAAGAAAATTACAGACCAATATCCCTCATGAACATATGTGGAGAGCGGTGGGGACAGAAGGAGCAAGAGTACAGGACTGAGTGTGTTTTTGTGCCTAGTCTCCATCTAGGGCCTGAACCGGGCCTGACTCTGAAAGAAACCTTGAAAAGTTCCCTAAATTCCAGAAACAAGTATCTCAGGAATGCAGGGAGGTCTTATCTCAAGGCCAGCCACCTGGACCAGATGCCCCCAGGCATATGTGACCTAAGTATTGGATTAATGTCCGATTGAATTGATCTGTGGGCAATACTTAAGTGATTGGATTGAGGTCCTTGAGAAGGGCGTGTGAATCTAATCCGTAGGCAAAACATGTGTATATAAGCCATGCCAGAATAAAGCTTCTTTGCATTCTGCAGCAGACAGTTTGCCCTCCTGTCATCTTGTATATACAGCCCGACGCCCCCACTCAGGAACTGTTCGACTCCTGCCGGCAGGCCCCTGCAAACATAGATGCAAAAATACTCAACAAAATATCAGCAAACCGAATTCAAAAATACATCAAGAGGATCATACACCATGATCAAGTGGGATTCATCCCAGGGATGCAAGGATGGTACAACAATCGAAAATCCATCAACATCATCCACCACATCAACAAAAAGAAGAACAAAAACCACATGATCATCTCCATAGATGCTGAAAAAGCATTTGACAAAATTCAGCATCCATTTATGATTAAAACTCTCAACAAAATGGGTATAGAGGGCAAGTACCTCAACATCATAAAGGCTATATATGACAAACCCACAGCTAACATCATACTTAACAGCGAGAAGCTGAAAGCTTTTCACCTAAGATCGGGAACAAGACAGGGATGCTCACTCTCTCCACTGTTATTCAACATAGTACTGGAGGTCCTAGCCATGGCAATCAGACAAAACAAAAGACATACAAGGCATCCAGATTGGTAAAGAAGAAGTCAAATTGTCACTATTTGCAAATGACATGATACTGTACATAAAAACCCTAAAGACTCCACTCCAAAAATACTAGAACTAATATCTGAATTCAGCAAAGTTGCAGGATACAAAATTAACACACATAAATCTGTTGCTTTCCTATACACTAACAATGAGCTAACAGATAGAGAAATCAGGAAATCAATTCCATTCACAATTGCATCAAAAAGAATAAAATACCTGGGAATAAACCTAACGAAGGAAGTGAAAGACCTGTACTCTGAAAACTACAAGACACTCCTAACAGAAATTAAAGGGGACACTAACAAATGGAAATTCATTGAATGCTCTTGGCTAGGAAGAATAAATATAGTCAAAATGGCTATACTACCTAAAGCAATCTACAGATTCAACGCAATCCCTATCAAACTACCAACAGCTTTCATCAATGAACTGGAACAAATAATTCTAAAATTTATATGGAACCACAAAAGACCCTGAAAAGCCAAAGCAATCCTGAGAAGGAGGAATCAAACAGGGGGGATTATACTCCCTGACTTCAAGCTCTACTACAAAGCCACAGTAATCAAGACAATTTGCTTTTGGCACAAAAACAGACCCACAGACCAGTGGAACAGAATAGAAAATCCAAACATTAACCCAAACATATATAGTCAATTAATATTTGATAAAGGAGCCTTGGATATACAATGGGGAGATGACAGCCTCTTCAGCAGCTGGTGTTGGAATAACTGGAAAGCTACATGTGAGAGAATGAAACTGGACTACTGTCTAGCCCCATACACAAAGGTAAACTCAAGGTGGATCAAAGATCTGAATGTAAGTCATGAAACCATAAAACTCTTAGAAAAAAACATAGGCAAAAATCTCTTGGACATAAACATGAGTGACTTCTTCATGAACATATCTCCCTGGGCAAGGGAAACAAAAGCAAAAATGAACAAATGGGACTATATCAAGTTGAAAAGCTTCTGTACAGCAAAGGACACCATCAGTAGAACAAAAAGACATCCCACAGTATGGGAGAATATATTCACAAATGATGTATCTGATAAGGGGTTGACATCCAAAATATATAAAGAACTCACGCACCTTAACAAACAAAAAGCAAATAATCCAATTAAGAAGTGGGCAAGGACATGAATAGACACTTCTCTAAAGAAGAAATTCAGATGGCCAACAGGCACATGAAAAGATGCTCCACATCGCTAATCATCAGAAATGCAGATTAAAACCACAATGAGATATCACCTCACACCAGTGAGGATGGCCAACAAAACAAGTGTTGGCGAGGATGTGGAGAAAAGGGACCCCTCCTACACTGCTGGTGGGAATGCAAATTAGTTCAACCATTGTGGAAAGCAGTATGGAGGTTCCTCAAAAAACTCAAAATAGAAATACCATTTGACCCAGGAATTCCACTCCTAGGAATTTACCCTAAAACTGCAGCAGCCCAGTTTGAAAAAGACATATGCACCCCTATGTTTATTGCAGCACTATTTAGAATAGCCAAGAAATGGAAGCAACCTAAGTGTCCATCAGTAGATGAATGGATAAAGAAGAGGTGGTACATATACACAATGGAATATTATTCAGCCATAAGAAGAAAACAAGTCCTACCATTTGCAACAACATGGATGGAGCTGGAGGGTATTATGCTCAGTGAAATAAGCCAAGCCGGAAAAGACAAGTATTAAATGGTTTCATTCATATGTGGAGTATAAGAACAAAGAGAAAAACTGAAGGAACAAAACAGCAGCAGACTCACAGAACCCAAGAACGGACTAATAGTTACCAAAGGGAAAGGGACTGGGGAAGATGGGTGGGAAGGGAGGGATAAGAGGGAAAAGGGGGCATTACGATTAGCAGACGTAATGTTGTGGGGGGGCACGGGGAGGGCTGTACAACTCAGAGAAGACAAGTAGTGATTCTATAGCATCTCACTACACTGATGGACAGTGACTGTAATGGGGTTGGTGGGGGGGACCTGATGAAAGGAGTAGTTTAATCACCATAATATTGCACATGTAATTGTAGATTAATGATACCAAAATAAATTGTAAAAAAAAGAAATACATAGTGCCTAAAAAGGTAAACTTAGTGATTTCTGGCATTCAGTTAGAACTATTGGTGCACAAAGAAGCAGGAAAATGAGACCCATACTGAGAAGATACCAAATGACACTGACCCAGGCTTGACACACAGGCAGGAGAACAATCTTCATCTGGGATCCACATGTCCCCAAAGTGGAGATGTAACAGCACTCCAGGTTCAATCTGCCACGTGTGAGATGAGAAATATACTGGTCAGAAGTAATGGCAGATTGGACACTGAAGCATAGGGATACCAGTTATCCAGACTGAAACAGTGAGAAAAGACAGCTAAAAAGGCAAAACCAGGTCATCGGTGACTGGTAGGACTTCAAGCACCTGATCCACGTTCAGTTGGGTCCTTGAAGAAGAGGAGAAAATACTAGAAGCACAGAAAAAAATGTTAGAAGTGATAATGGCCAGAACATTTACAAACTTGATGTAAACTATAAACCCACAGATTCAGAAAGCCCAATGGACAACAAGCACTAGAGCCACAAAGAAAACCCGACATGGTGCACAATCCGATCGCTCAGCCCCAGCGAGACAGGAAACCTCAGCAGCCAGGGAGGGTGCAGAGGGGGATGGAGGCCATGCCTTCTGGTCCAGTACAGCCAAGATGTGCCGCTCGTTCAGGCTAGCGCAGGCTCTGAGCAGGGAGGAATCCCTGCTTGCCAGAGAACACACATTTCTTAAAAAAAAAAAACAGCCAGGGATCCTGCAGATATCCTATAAACCAGGCTTGTTACATTGTCCAAATGCATATTTTTAGGCTTTAAAATCTGGTACCCTGACAGCAGTTGAGAATTGTGTTGGACAAACCAACCAATGGTGCATTTCTCTGTTGTTCCCTGTGGGTTCTGTTATTGTTCCCCTTATGCATTTTTCTTATTTACATCATCATAAGTCCCATTGGTGTAGGTTTGTTGGTGGTAAACTCCATTTTTATTCATTTAGAAGTGTGATTTTTAAACTTTTTCCTTGATTCAGGGTTTCTGGGTCCATGATTCTGGGCTAACAGCTGTTTTCTGTTGCACTTTGCAGATAGTATTTCCCTGTGTTGTATTGTTCTCATTCCAGAAGTCTGTGTCTAACTTCTGTTCCTCTGCATCCTATCTGTTGTTTCTTTCTGCTGTTTTTAAGATCAAATTGTCTTTGGTGTCTGTCTTTCTCTACAAGATGTCTGGGTATGGATTTTGATTTATGCAGGTTGCTGTAAATGAGGCCTCCTGCACCTATGGGTTCATGTCTTAGTTAGTTCTGGGAAACCCAAACAATATCCCCTATGACACCTCCCTTCTTACTCTCCCTGGACCCTTGTTTTCCTGGCTCCAACTGGACATGGCTGAGATCTAATCCCTCCTCCACTTTGTCAAATTTCCTGTCACACTGTCCCTCTCAGCCCCTCTGCTGCATCTGCATTCAGAGTAATTTCTTCAGATTATTTTCCAGTTTAATAATCCTCTCTTCAGCTATGTTTAATTTGATGTCAACTTACCTACTAAGTTTTTAACAAATATATTTTTTTACTTCTAGAAATTCTATTTGGATCTTTACATGTCTTCTGGTCATTTAGGAAATCCTGTTTTTGGCTATTTTTGTGATTCTATCTCATATATATTTAAATATTTCCTGCATCCTATTTAATACTGTATATTTCCAATTCCAAATTTGAAGTTTTGGGGGTCTAAATACAATTTTTATTGTTTCTGCTGACTCTTACCATGGTTTTCTTTGTGATCTTTGATTATGAGCTTATTTTGATTTATCTTAAACTCTAAAAAGTTTAGGATTTAATTTAGGCCACTTCAGTTTATTTCTGCCAGAGTCCCTGCATTGGCCCTGGGATCCTGCACCCAGCTCTGCTCTATGCTTTGGGCTCAAGGCCTGTTTCCAAGAAACCATCCCACTTCCCGTGTGCTTACCACTGTCCCTGAGCATTCTTTCCTTCTCCAGTTTCTTAAGGATTTGCTAACTTTCTATAAATCCAGGATGCAATAAAATTATATTTTTATGCAGCACTAATTGTTTTGTGGTGGAAGGTCACCATGTAGCCTAGAACCCTCTCTGTGTGTCTCAGTCCAGGTCTTATTCCATGTTCATGACTCACGCAGCCCCAAACTGTATCCATACCCAGCTCAGTGCCCAGCATGTAGCACATTTCATTCCTTTTGTCAAAACTTTTTAGCCACCCTGCCTCTGAACCAGTTCTCTGGGAAATCTTCTGATTTATGAGTTTGGGTGTGAGACAGAGACCACCTCTTCTCTAAAAGCCAGAAGCTCATCTTCTCTTGAAGGTTGAGGTCAGGTGAGCAACCGGGATTCCTCAGGCCTGCAGTGACTTAGAGGCTGTCATGCTATGAGGCCAGGGCAGCCACTGTGTGGGTTCCATAATCCAGTTCCAGGTTACTGGGGAGGCAGTGGTTCTAGAGGCAGGATCTGGGTGCACCAGGCCTGGGGGTCTGGGGGCAGGTGCCCAGAGGGACTGTCCCAGCCAGGATGGAGAGTGGCTCTAGGCTTCCCTCTGGGCAGGAGGGTGTGGCAGCCTCTTGAAGCTATGGCTCATGGTGTTAGTGGGGATGCTGTGTGGGGTGGGGCCGGGGGGAGGCCCTGTAGGAGGGCTGGTCACCCTGGAGAGGCCCCGAGGGTGTGTGGGGTCTTCCCGGTGGTCTCCTGAGGGAGAACATGTTCTGTCAAGAGGAAGGGGTGCAAATGGACTTGGAGATCTAGGAAGGGATTGGGAGAAGGGTGGGTGAGGACGGGGAGGGAGGGTGTACAGTGGGGGCAATGCGTGGCCGTGGTAACAGGTGGGCTTCCTCACATGGTGCAAGCTGACACACGTGGCCACCTGAGGGGACCACGCAGGTGGACCTGGAGGGAAAGCGTGGGCAGTCCTCTGGGAAGGGACCGTGTCATGTTATGGCTCCTGGAGAGAGACAGAGGCTGTGAAGGCTCAGGAACTGCCCTAGGGCACACCTCCTCCAGGAAGCTCTCCAAGGTGTGCAGGGCAGGGCGACCTGTAGGACTGGGGCACACAGGTGGGGAGCAGTTTGCTCCCAGATCTACATGGACTACAGAGGTTGCTGTGTGCAGAGGGTCCGATTCGGGCTCAGCCTTGGCCAGCCTGGGAGGTGGGGAGTGACGGCAGAAGGTGGAGCCCCGCCTCCCACCTGGGGGCGGTTGGTAGCCGGTCTCCAGACCCAGGCCCCATTCACACCAGACTTCAGAGCCCAGCAGCTTGGAGTGGGTGCAGAGGGGCCCAACCATGATCCACTGCCAGCCTTCCATTGAACAGGCCACCCACAAGCCAAGGGTTTAAAATTTACCAAGACTGAGTTCAAGATGATTGCCATTAAAAGTAATCTTTATTATTTCCTTTAAAACTTCCTAAGGAATTCTGAAGCATTTCCTTAATGGCCACTTAAATTCACATGGTTAACAACATCACTAATCAACCAAAGTGAGGACATCACATCAAGTCCATTTTGAATCTGCTTTCCTACTGGAGTAACAAATAAACATGCTCAGAAAACAACGAATGTCCCATTACAATCTGGTTTCCAAACTGAGTGAAATGCAGAGCCCACTAAGGCCCCATGTTGCCAGAAACGGGAGCAGCTTTGGTCCCCTCCTCCCTTGACCTCTGCAGAGAGCGAGGGGCCACCTGGTCTCATGGCCACACTCCTCCCGGGCCGGGGTCTGTGCAGGGAGGGTGTGTCCGGAGACCTTAAGACGCTCAGGCTCCTGACGGCCCAGCAGGCCCTCTCAGAGCTCTGAATGGCTCAGCATAGTGGTCACTGCGGGGGAGCACCTCTCCAGGCTCAGTGGGCTTCCCGGAGGGGCAGCCACGCACCCCGTGGAGGACGGGGCACAGGGTGAATCTGGGCTCTCCCTAAGTGGGATGGCCAGGCCCACCCACAGCCACCCCAGGCATGGGGTCTGGAGGTTGGTTATGCTGGAGACAGCACAGCTCCTGGGAGGTGTGCCCCTGTACCTGCTTGTGGCCAGCCACGTGGATGGTGGCCACCGTGCTCAGGGCCTGTCGGTTCCCCGGGCAGGTGTCCCGGCTGCTGCAGTCCAGCAAGTCCTGGAGCACGAGGTGTCTCAGGACCAACTCGCCAGTCAAGACCTCAGAGGCACTGGGCCCCCTGGCTGGGCACACGGCCTGTGTGGGCCCCTTGGCTCCCGCAGAGCAAAGTCACTGTGAGCGTCTGCCCAGCCCTGGCACCCGGCCAGTGCCCGGCCTGCACACAGTGACCAAGGCGAAGTGCCACCAACCCTGTGGCCCTGCCCTCCTGTGGGTTCCTGGGGAGCATCTGGGTTTACAAACAGCCCACATGCCACTGGGTCTTGGGGAGAACCCTCCTCTCCAGCAAGGCTCCCCTGGCACGCCCCAAGTCGTGGGCATGGGCTGTGAGAGCTTGGGGATGAATGTGTCCATGCGAGTTAATTTCTGTTCTTTCTGTCAAGATGTCAGGTTTACAGATACAGATGAGCATTCATGTACATTTAAAGAGTAAGAGAGACCAGCAGCCCGCCCAAGGACCCCGGGTGAGGGCCCCTTGTGTCCCCGCAGTCACAGATCCCACCCCTGTGGCCAGTAGGCGAGCGTGTGGCCAGCACTCTGCTTGATGGGGCACGTCTCCAAACAGCCCCCCTTTCTTTTGCCCACGTACGTTTTAGGATAAGTTACACACACACACACACACACACACACACATGCACTATTGGGCCTCACAGGTGAAACTGGCTGCTGGCACTCGCTCCTGTCTCTCGTCCCCCTCGCTGTCATGCAAGGTGGGATTTCCTTCTGTGGGTGCTCGCTGGCTGTGTCTCCTGGCGGACTCGGGCAGGAACTTCTGAGACACACCCGGAGGGAGCTGAGGGGCTGAGCGTGGTCACGCCACCGTTCCCAGAGTGGCCGTCAGTTCACAGCCAGCAGGGCACACGTGTCCCCACGGCTTATCCCTCCAGTGTGTGGTAGGGGAGGTGTGGGTTTTGCTCGTGCGATGGGCACACTGTGCTGAGCGCATTTCCCTGACCAGGAGCCCAGTGAAACCTGTCCATTGTGTTTGCTGGTCTTTGGGGTTTCCTCTTCTGTGAAGTGCTATCTGTCTATTTGTCTATTTTTTTCTTACTGAGTCATAACCCTTTATATATTCTGGACACTAGTCCTTTGTCAGTTCTGTATTAAAAATATTTCTCCAATTTTTGGTGTGACTTTTCACATCTTAATGGCATCTCTTGGTATCCAGTTCTTAATGTTGTTGTAGCCTGATTTAAGTTTTATCTTCCTTTATAATTAGCACCTTAGCAAATCCTTACATACCGTGAGGACACAGAGCTATCACCCGACACTATCTCCCAGAAGTTCTTACAGTTTCCCTTTGCATCTGTGCCTCTCGTCTGTGTGGACTGACTGCTGTGAACAGTGCAAGGCAGGCTCTGACTCCACCCACGTCTCCCCAGCAGCATTTATTAAAAATCCATCCATTCCTCATCAATCACACTCTGCTGAGGACCGTCCATGTGCCCATGGCTCTCCCTGGTCTGGCCCACCTCGCCGGCCTGTGTCTTCCAGCACAAAGACCACACTGTCCTTAAGCGCATGCCCTCTTGCACTAAGAATATCCCTCCAAACTCTTAGGGCTGTTCTTGAGCCTCCCAGATTCCATGTATGTTTTAGGATCAGTTACACACACACACCCACCCACACACACACATGCACTGCTGGGGTTTTGAATACGGTTGCATTGACCCTCTTTGGGAAATTTAGTATCTTTACAATATAACTTACAGCCCATGAACATTATATACCTCTTCATTTTTTATATCTCTTTGAGTGTCTCTCTTTTAAGTTTTATAATTTTCTTAAGTATTGCACATCTTTTGTGAGATTTATTTCTAGAGACCTCATGTTTGAAAAATGCTACTGTCAATGGTTACTTTTCATTTTCTACCATTTCTTACTAATATGTAGAAATGTCTGTTTCATCTCCATCCTAACAGACACATTAGCTAGGCATAGAATCCTAGACTGGCCTCCCCTTGTGTTAAAGGCATGATTCAACTTGGTTCTGGCTTCCATTAGTACAAATTAAACTAGTTAACTCCTTTGGATATTTAAGAATATGTATTTTCTTTGTCTCAGGTGTTTGTCAGGCTATTTATGACGTATCTAGAATTTAGGTACCCTTCTTAGATTCACTGGACTTTGTGACTCGACTTGGTATCTTGTGACAGTGTTGGCAAATTCTGACATTATGTCTCTGAATATTGCCTCCTCCCAAGTTTCTCTTCTCTTTCTGGGTCTCTGATAATACATATCATAGACCTCAAACTCTACCTTCATTTCCCTTCCTCCATATTTTGCATTTCTTTGTCCTGTGTAATTCCTTCAGCTGCAGTTTCTAGCTAAGTCACTTTCAACTGTAACTAGTATGTTTTTAAATGCATCAGTCAACGTAAGTTCAGTGATAGTTCCTGCATTTCTGTAAGTTTTATTTGACTCTTTTTCAAATGTGCTTGGTAATTTTAAAAGTACTTTTCTCTCTTCTTCAGATATTTTAAATTTTGCCTCTTACTTCTCTGAAGACCATCGTGTGTCTCTGCCCGAGTCTGCCGAGGTTTCCGCCCTTGCCCCTCAGAGCCAGTTTCTGTGCGTGGTCGGTCCTTAGCATTGAGAGCCGCTCATTTTCTTTCAAGTTTCATTTGTGAAAAGCCTTTGCTGAATTAGCAGGGATGAAGGTAGTTCCCCAGTGGGGACATCTGCCTGCCCGAAGGGAACGACTCCTGGACAGCTCTACGACGGCTGAGCCCACAGGTGCTCTGGGTCGCCCACTGTTTGTTCTGAACAGCCAGCGGGGCCTCCCTCTTTTCAGCTGCAAGGTTTGAGATGGCTCATTATCCCTGAGCCCTCTGGGAGAACAGGGCCTGTAGAGCAGCACCACAGTGAGGGGCTGGGCCTTCGGGCCCCCACCCCACGGGAAGTCTTGCTGGCCTCCCTGTGGGCTGTGCCGAGCTTGGACTTCTCTTTCCACCTCCTGGAAAGCTGTGATATCAGGTTCACCAGGGTCAGCAGGTGCCCCTGGAGCAGAGGCTGTGGTGTTCACAGGGTGATCCTTGGCTTTCTTTGCCCCAGTCCCTGGCCTGAGAAGCCCATACTGTCTTGTCAATTCAGGAACACTTAAGAATACTTAAATCTTCCTAGCCACGGCAATCAGACAAAACAAAGACATACAAGGCATCCAGATTGGTAAAGAAGAAGTCAAGTTGTCACTATTTGCAGATGATATGATACTGTACATAAAAAACCCTAAAGACTCCACTCCAAAACTACTAGAACTAATATCTGAATTCAGCAAAGTTGCAGGATATAAAATTAACACACAGAAATCTGTTGCTTTCCTATACACTAATGATGAGCTAACAGAAAGAGAAATCAGAAAAACAATTCCATTCACAATTGCACCTAAAAGAATAAAATACCTAGGAATAAACCTAACGAAAGAAGTGAAAGACCTGTACTCTGAAAACTACAAGACACTCCTAGGAGAAATTAAGGAAGACACTAACAAATGGAAATGCATCCCATGCTCTTGGCTAGGAAGAATCAATATTGTCAAAATGGCAATACTACCTAAAGCAATCTACAGATTCAATGCAATCCCTATCAAACTACCAACAGCTTTCTTCAATGAACTGGAACAAATAATTCTAAAATTCATATGGAACCAGAAAAGACCCCAAATAGCCAAAACAATCCTGAGAAGGAGGAATCAAACAGGGGGAATTACGCTCCCTGACTTCAAGCTCTACTACAAAGCCACAGTAATCAAGACAATTTGGTACTGGCACAAAAACAGACCCACAGACCAGTGGAACACAATAGAAAATCCAAACATTAACCCAAACACCTACAGTCAATTAATATTTGATAAAGGAGCCCTGGATATACAATGGGGAGATGACAGCCTCTTCAGCAGCTGGTGTTGGAAAAACTGGACAGCTACATGCAAGAGAATGAAACTGGACTACTGTTTAACCCCATACACAAAGGTAAACTCAAGGTGGATCAAAGACCTGAATGTAAGTCATGAAACCATAAAACTCTTAGAAAAAAACATAGGCAAAAATCTCTTGGACATAAACATGAGTGACTTCTTCATGAACATATCCCCCCCGGGCAAGGGAAACAAAAGCAAAAATGAACAAATGGGACTATATCAAGTTGAAAAGCTTCTGTACAGCAAAGGACACCATTAGTAGAACAAAAAGACATCCTACAATATGGGAAAATATATTCATAAATGATGTATCTGATAAGGGGTTGACATCCAAAATATACAAAGAACTCACGCACCTTAACAAACAAAAAGCAAATAACCCAATTAAGAAATGGGCAGAGGACATGAATAGACACTTCTCTAAAGAAGAAATTCAGATGGCCAACAGGCACATGAAAAAATGCTCCACATCGCTAATCATCAGAGAAATGCAGATTAAAACCACAATGAGATATCACCTCACACCAGTGAGGATGGCCAACATCCAAAACACAAACAACAACAAATGTTGGTGAGGATGTGGAGAAAGGGGAACCCTCCTACACTGCTGGTGGGAATGCAAATTAGTTCAACCATTGTGGAAAGCAGTATGGAGGTTCCTCAAAAAACTCAAAATAGAAATACCATACGACCCAGGAATCCCACTCCTAGGAATTTACCCCAAGAATGCAGCAGCCCAGTTTGAGAAAGACAGATGCACCCCTATGTTTGTTGCAGCACTATTTACAATAGCCAACAAATGGAAGCAACCTAAGTGCCCATCAGTAGATGAATGGACTAAGAAGATGTGGTACATATACACAATGGATTATTACACAGCCATAAGAAAAAAACAAATCCTACCATTTGCAACAACATGGATGGAGCTGGAGGGTATTATGCTCAGTGAAATAAGCCAGGCCGAAAAAGACAAGTACCAAATGATCTCACTTATATGTGGAGTATAAGAACAAAGGAAAAAAAAAAAATGAAGGAACAAAACAGCAGCAGACTCACAGAACCCACGAATGGACTAACAGTTACCAAAGGGAAAGGGACTGGGGAGATGGGTGGGAAGGGAGGGATAAGAGGGTAAAAGGGGCATTACGATTGGCAGGCATAGGGTAGAGGGGCACGGGGGGGACTGTACAGCTCAGAGAAGACAAGTAGTGATTCTCATCTCACTACACTGATGGACAGTGACTGTAATAGGGTTGGTGGGGGGGACCTGATGAAGGGGGTAGTTTAATCATCACAATATTGCTCATGTAATTGTAGGTTAATGATACTAAAATAAAATAAATTGTAAAAAAAAAAAGAATACTTAAATCTGTGTGCACACACATGCAAACACACACACACGCATACACACACGTGCACACACGAGCATGCACGTGTGCACACACACACAAGCGCACCCACACGTGCCTGCAGTCTGTGGTGCCCAATGAGCAGTGTTGGGCCATCCTAGGAATCAACCTGCCATGGACCAGAATGTGCCGGCTCAGGCTCCACTACACATCTTTTTTCCCTTATTTTCCCATCTCCCTTCCATTTATGTCATCTGTGTATTTTATGATCCTTAAACCCACTTAAAATCCTTTCGGGAATCGTGGAAAAATATAAGCAACCCTGTCAGTCTGCATCTCCTTTTCTAGAAGCAGGGGTCAGAGTCCCATACACCAGGAAAGGATTAACAAACTCAGTGTGTGCTCGGCAGCCCTCAGGAGGCTCTCCACATTGCCTTGCTCAAAAGCAGAGGGGTGATTATTTTAGAAAATGAGGTGCTAGATACCATTTGAAAAGCACTTGGGAAGGATTAAGACATGCAGATAACAAAGACTACCTGGAAAGATGGGCGGAGGATATGAACACACACTTCTCCAAAGAAGAAATTCAGATGGCCAATGGGCACATGAAAAGATGCTCCACATCGCTAATTATCAGGGAAATGCAGATTAAAACCACAATGAGATATCACCTCACACCAGTGAGGATGGCCAACATCCAAAACACAAACAACAACAA